>OZ001354.1:28703640-29161486 GCA_963924055.1 Drosophila limbata | reverse complement strand
TGATCAAAAAGACATTCCGCATGTAAATCGGTTGAGTTTCTGCGAACTTATGGGGGTTTTCAAATTTCGTAGTTTTTGATCATAAGCCATGAAGGGGGGTTCGATGAAATTTTTCAAAAACACTTTTTTTACAAAACTAATATTGTTGAGTCAATTTATGAATATTGACGCAAAATGATGATCAAAAAGACATTCCGCATGTAAATCGGTTGAGTTTCAGCGAACTTATGGGGGGTTTTCAAATTTTGTAGTTTTTGATCATAAGCCATGAAGGGGGGTTCGATGAAATTTTTAAAAAACACTTTTTTTACAAAACTAATATTGTTGAGTCAATTTATTAATATTTACGCAAAATGATGATCAAAAAGACATTCCGAATGTAAATCGGTTGAGTTTCTGCGAACTTATGGGGGTTTTCAAATTTCGTAGTTTTTGATCATAAGCCATGAAGGGGGGTTCGATGAAATTTTTCAAAAACACTTTTTTTACAAAACTAATATTGTTAAGTCAATTTATTAATATTGAGGCCAAATTATGATCAAAAAGACATTCCGCATGTAAATCGGTTGAGTTTCTGCGAACTTATGGGGGTTTTCAAATTTCGTAGTTTTTGATCATAAGCCATGAAGGGGGGTTCGATGAAATTTTTCAAAAACACTTTTTTACAAAACTAATATTGTTAAGTCAATTTATTAATATTGAGGCCAAATTATGAACAAAAAGACATTCCGCATGTAAATCGGTTGAGTTTCTGCGAACTTATGGGGGTTTTCAAATTTCGTAGTTTTTGATCATAAGCCATGAAGGGGGGTTCGACGAAATTTTTCAAAAACACTTTTTTACAAAACTAATATTGTTGAGTCAATTTATTAATATTGAGGCCAAATTATGACCAAAAAGACATTCCGCATGTAAATCGGTTGAGTTTCTGCGAACTTATGGGGGTTTTCAAATTTCGTAGTTTTTGATCATAAGCCATGAAGGGGGGTTCGATGAAATTTTTCAAAAGCACTTTTTTTACAAAACTAATATTGTTGAGTCAATTTATTAATATTGACTCAAAATTATGAACAAAAAGACATTCCGCATGTTAATCGGTTGAGTTTCTGCGAACTTATGGGGGTTTTCAAATTTCGTAGTTTTTGATCATAAGCCATGAAGGGGCGTTCGATGAAATTTTTCAAAAACACTTTTTTTAGAAAACTAATATTGTTAAGTCAATTTATTAATATTGAGGCCAAATTATGACCAAAAAGCATTCCGCATGTTAATCGGTTGAGTTTCTGCGAACTTATGGGGGTTTTTAAATTTCGTAGTTTTTGATCATAAGCCATGAAGGGGCGTTCGATGAAATTTTTCAAAAACACTTTTTTTACAAAACTAATATTGTTGAGTCAATTTATTAATATTGAGGCCAAATTATGATCAAAAAGACATTCCGCATGTAAATCGGTTGAGTTTCTGCGAACTTATGGGGGTTTTCAAATTTCGTAGTTTTTGATCCTAAGCCATGAAGGGGGGTTCGATGAAATTTTTCAAAAACACTTTTTTTACAAAACTAATATTGTTGAGTCAATTTATGAATATTGACGCAAAATGATGATCAAAAAGACATTCCGAATGTAAATCGGTTGAGTTTCTGCGAACTTATGGGGGTTTTCAAATTTCGTAGTTTTTAATCATAAGTCATGAAGGGTGGTTCGATGAAATTTTTCAAAAACACTTTTTTACAAAACTAATATTGTTAAGTCAATTTATTAATATTGAGGCCAAATTATGATCAAAAAGACATTCCGCATGTAAATCGGTTGAGTTTCAGCGAACTTATGGGGGGTTTTCAAATTTTGTAGTTTTTGATCATAAGCCATGAAGGGGGGTTCGATGAAATTTTTCAAAAACACTTTTTTACAAAACTAATATTGTTAAGTCAATTTATTAATATTGAGGCCAAATTATGAACAAAAAGACATTCCGCATGTAAATCGGTTGAGTTTCTGCGAACTTATGGGGGTTTTCAAATTTCGTAGTTTTTGATCATAAGCCATGAAGGGGGGTTCGACGAAATTTTTCAAAAACACTTTTTTACAAAACTAATATTGTTAAGTCAATTTATTAATATTGAGGCCAAATTATGATCAAAAAGACATTCCGCATGTAAATCGGTTGAGTTTCTGCGAACTTATGGGGGTTTTCAAATTTCGTAGTTTTTGATCATAAGCCATGAAGGGGGGTTCGATGAAATTTTTCAAAAACACTTTTTTACAAAACTAATATTGTTAAGTCAATTTATTAATATTGAGGCCAAATTATGATCAAAAAGACATTCCGCATGTAAATCAGTTTAGTTTCTGCGAACTTATGGGGGTTTTCAAATTTCGTAGTTTTTGATCATAAGCCATGAAGGGGGGTTCGATGAAATTTTTCAAAAACACTTTTTTCCAAAACTAATATTGTTAAGTCAATTTATTAATATTGAGGCCAAATTATGATCAAAAAGACATTCCGCATGTAAATCGGTTGAGTTTCTGCGAACTTATGGGGGTTTTCAAATTTCGTAGTTTTTGATCATAAGCCATGAAGGGGGGTTCGATGAAATTTTTCAAAAACACTTTTTTTACAAAACTAATATTGTTGAGTCAATTTATTAATATTGACGCAAAATTATGATCAAAAAGACATTCCGCATGTAAATCGGTTGAGTTTCTGCGAACTTATGGGAGTTTTCAAATTTCGTAGTTTTTGATCATAAGCCATGAAGGGGGGTTCGATAAAATTTTTCAAAAACACTTTTTTTACAAAACTAATATTGTTGAGTCAATTTATTAATATTGACGCAAAATTATGAACAAAAAGACATTCCGCATGTTAATCGGTTGAGTTTCTGCGAACTTATGGGAGTTTTCAAATTTCATAGTTTTTGATCATAAGCCATAAAGGGGGGTTCGACGAAATTTTTCAAAAACACTTTTTTTACAAAACTAATATTGTTGAGTCAATTTATTAATATTGACGCAAATTATGAACAAAAAGACATTCCGCATGTTAATCGGTTGAGTTTCTGCGAACTTATGGTAGTTTTCAAATTTCGTAGTTTTTGATCATAAGCCATGAAGAGGGGTTCTATGCAATTTTTCAAAAACATTTATTTTAGAAAACTAATATTGTTGAGTCAATTTATTAATATTGAGGAAAAATTATGATCAAAAAGACATTCCGCATGTTAATCGGTTGAGTTTCTGCGAACTTATGGGGGTTTTCAAATTTCGTAGTTTTTGATCATAAGCCATGAAGGGGGGTTCGATGAAATTTTTCAAAAACACTTTTTTTACAAAACTAATATTGTTGAGTCAATGTATTAATATTGAGGCCAAATTATGATCAAAAAGACATTCCGCATATAAATCGGTTGAGTTTCTGCGAACTTATGGGAGTTTTCAAATTTCGAAGTTTTTGATCATAAGCCATGAAGGGAGTTCGATGAAATTTTTCAAAAACACTTTTTTACAAAACTAATATTGTTGAATCAATTTATTAATATTGACGCAAAATTATGAACAAAAAGACATTCCGCATGTTAATCGGTTGAGTTTCTGCGAACTTATGGGGGTTTTCAAATTTCGTAGTTTTTGATCATAAGCCATGAAGGGGGGTTCGATGAAATTTTTCAAAAACACTTTTTTTACAAAACTAATATTGTTGAGTCAATTTATTAATATTGAGGCCAAATTATGATCAAAAAGACATTCCGCATATAAATCGGTTGAGTTTCTGCGAACTTATGGGAGTTTTCAAATTTCGTAGTTTTTGATCATAAGCCATGAAGGGGGGTTCGATGAAATTTTTCAAAAACACTTTTTTACAAAACTAATATTGTTGAGTCGATTTATTAATATTGAGGCCAAATTATGATCAAAAAGACATTCCGCATGTAAATCGGTTGAGTTTCTGCGAACTTATGGGAGTTTTCAAATTTCGTAGTTTTTGATCATAAGCCATGAAGGGGGGTTCGATGAAATTTTTCAAAAACACTTTTTTTAAAAACTAATATTGTTGAGTCAATTTATTAATATTGAGGCCAAATTATGATCAAAAAGACATTCCGCATGTAAATCAGTTGAGTTTCTGCGAACTTATGGGGCTTTTAAATTTTCGTAGTTGTTGATCATAAGCCATGAAGGGGGGTTCGATGAAATTTTTCAAAAAAACTTTTTTTACAAAACTAATATTGTTGAGTCAATTTATTAATATTGACGCAAAATTATGAACAAAAAGACATTCCGCATGTTAATCGGTTGAGTTTCTGCGAACTTATGGGGGTTTTCAAATTTCGTAGTTTTCGATGAAATTTTTCAAAAACACTTTTTTACAAAACTAATATTGTTGAGTCAATTTATTAATATTGACTCAAAATTATGAACAAAAAGACATTCCGCATTTAATCGGTTGAGTTTCTGCGAACTTATGGGAGTTTTCAAATTTCGTAGTTTTTGATCATAAGCCATGAAGGGGGGTTCGATGAAATTTTTCAAAAACACTTTTTTACAAAACTAATATTGTTGAGTCAATTTATTAATATTGAGGCCAAATTATGATCAAAAAGACATTCCGCATATAAATCGGTTGAGTTTCTGCGAACTTATGGGGGTTTTCAAATTTCGCTTCGCTTCGCTTTAGCCAACGGACGTGTTTTTTTATTGCGCATCGCATTTGTTTATTTTTCCCTGTTTAAATCTGTTTTTTATTCGTAATTGTTGTGAAATAAGATTTAGTGGCTTTTTTGTTACATCGGTTGTGTTTCAAGAAAGTTTAAACTTGACATGTAAATAAAGTTTCATTAAATTGTGTTTAAATACAACAACAAATTGCAGCCCAAACAATCTGTTTGTTTGTGCATTTTACATTGCCGCCTGCTGATATTTTCTTTTTGTATAATCACTTTGTGCTTGTGCATCGCGTTCTTTCGCGTTCTATCCTCGCTCTCATCGTGCTCTCTTTTATCTTTTCCTCTCAGCGTGCTCTCTAAGCTCTGTTGTTGGTGTTGGTCGCGGTGTTCCGTTTTCCATTCGTTCTCTGTGGCTTAATTCCGTTGTGCTTCGGTTCGTGCTCGCGCTCTCGTTCTCTTATTATTGTCTATTGTTGTGTGTGTTTTGTAAGTACAAACTCAGCATCTGTAGCAATTAACCCTAGTGTGCCTAATAATATAATTTTATTTTTTCATCTTTAATATTTTCCCTTACCTCTGTATTCTTTTATATTTTCTTCTTTTATCATGGATGTCTGTTACAATACAAATTGCCAGGTTCGAGGCAACGTTAAGACGGGTTTTGTTTGTTGCTGGCTATGTGATAATATTTCACATGAAAAATGTGCTGGCCTAAACGGCCGAAT
Organism: Drosophila limbata; assembly: GCA_963924055.1. Taxonomy (NCBI): domain Eukaryota; kingdom Metazoa; phylum Arthropoda; class Insecta; order Diptera; family Drosophilidae; genus Drosophila; species Drosophila limbata. Next base: position 29,156,098 of record OZ001354.1, on the reverse strand, counting down.
TGTTGATTATATTCAAGCCAATTCTGGCTTAAAATGGACTTGTGAGTCATGTAGGGATGTCGAAAGGGATATGATGGGATTCATGAGGCAGACTAAGAGAGGCTTTGGGATTCTTTTCGGCCAGTTTAAAACGCTGTTCGATAGCTTCTCAGCTTTGGATGCCAATTATAAGGGCATGAAACTCTTGAATGAGTCTCCAAAGCGCAAAAAGGCCAATCTTAGACTGTCCATTGGCCCGAATGAACTTTCAGTTCCCACATTTTCACCGGTTGTGTCTGCTCCTGCTCTTATTAATCTTTCGTCCCCTTCTCCTCAAACGACTGTCAGTACGGATAGCATTGCCTTGTCTATGGATGTGGTTCCTCCTGACACCGTAGAAGCTTCTGATTCGGTTGTTGTCAGTGCTGATGTTGTCGATCAACATGACAGCGCTAATACAACATCTGTCTCAAACGGTCAATCAACAAACGCAGTAACTACTGATGTTGTTAAAAAGACCCTTGTAGGTGTTCCACCAAAGAAACAAATTTTTGTTTCTAGGCTTTCCCCTGATACTACATCTGATGATGTTATGGCTTTTATGCAGGCCAAATCTGATGCCAAAATTTCGGTGGAAAAATTTAAATTTTTTTATCTACGGGAGATATCGTCGTTTAAAATAAGTGTTCCGGTCAATCACTTCAATGAAATTTGTTGTAAAGAATTCTGGCCCGATCACCTAATAGTAAAGGAATACAGTGTGAAAAAGAAAAATCGGACTCCGATTGTCTTGCCTTCATCTTCTTCTATTTCTACTAGACCTGTTCAACCTCAAGTACTTTCTAAAAGCTCAAAAAACTAACATCCTCCCTCTCTTTGGGCTATCAGAATGTAAGAGGGCTTCGTAGTAAGCTTAATAACCTTTATCTAAACAGCCTGTCCTTTCATTTTAATGTCGTTGCCTTTTCAGAAACTTGGTTAAGGCCCGACATTCATAATTCTGAAATTCTTTCTAATAAATTCTCCATTTATAGGAGAGATCGTACCCTACGAATTGGTGGTGGTGTGCTTATTGCTATTGATGCTGATTTATCTTCGGAAGTAGTAATAGCCGATAGTTCTATTGATATTGAATTTGTTGCTGTCAAACTGAGTATATGTGGCATTGATGTTTACATTACATGTTCTTATATTCCTCCTTCTTCAGACAACTCAGTCTATTCTTCGCATGCTTCTGCTATACATTCTGTTCTTTCGTTGCTCTCTGATCGTGATTTTCTTGTTGTTCTTGGTGATTTCAATATTGCCGGAACACATTGGATTTCATGTTCTGACTCCAACGTTTTGACTTCCACGACGCAGCATGATTTTCTCGATAATCTTTATGGGATGTCATTGTGTCAGATCAATGATATCCCAAATTCTTTGAATAGGATGCTTGATCTGATTTTCGTTTTGGATCCCTCTTTCATATCTGTTTCTCTTACTAACCCCATATCCTTTCCTGAAGACCCTTATCATCCGACTTTGGAGGTGTTGATGGACTTACCTGTCCGGGCACCTAATTTTTGTAATGAGCGTAAAAAGGGAGCTCGTTAATTTCGGAAAACCGATTTTTCAAAGCTTTCTCAACTCTTATTACAGACTGACTGGTCCCGGCTATATGGGTGCAGGGATTTGGATAGTGCAGTCTCGATTTTTTATTCGATTTTAAACTCCCCAATGTGTTCCATGCAGGTCTAATAAACCTGTTTGGTTTACGAGGGAGTTAACTAGCTTGGAAAATAGAAAATCAAGAATGTAAAAAAAGTTCAAGAAAACTGGCTCTTTCTTGGATCTTTCTCGATATCTGATTTCACGATCCAATTTTTCTGTTCTTAATACCCAATGTTATAAAGATTATCTTGAAAGATGCAAACTGCAGTTTCGAAATGATCCAAAAAACTTTTATACGTTTGTTAATTCCAAGCGTAGATCATCAACACTTCCATCAACTGTGTTTTTTGAAAAAAAAGACAGCGGATTCTGATCAGGCTATCGCCGATTTATTTGCCGAATTTTTTCAAACAACTTACAGCGTTCAAGATGATCAATTAAGATCGCCTTATCCATATCGTGTAAATGTTTCTAATTGCATTTTTGGACCTTTAATCACGGAAAGCTCGCTTTTAACTGATCTAAAGGCCATAAAACCGGTATTTTCACCGGGACCTGATGGAGTACCAGGATGTGTTCTTCGGTACTGCGCTGAAGGCCTTTTGAAACCCCTGTATAGCTTATTTAAACTTTCTGTGGAGTTATGCTCTTCCCAAAAGTTTGGAAAGAATCATTTATTATTCCTCTCCTTAAAAAAGGAAACAAGTCAAATGTCTGTAACTATAGAGGTATTTCTAAGTTGTCTGCTATTCCTAAGGCTTTTGAGAAAATTATAACTTCTCAGCTGCAATATCTTTGTAGATCTATTATTTCACCCTACCAGCATGGGTTTGTGAAACATAGATCTACTACCACTAACTTATTGGAGTTCTCTACGTTTGTTATACATGGTTTTCAAAATAAAATGCAAACTGATGTCATTTACACTGATTTTAGTAAAGCTTTCGATTCGGTTAATCACAATCTTTTATTGCTTAAACTCCATCTTTTAGGTTTTCCTAATAACCTAATTCTGTGGATTTCAAGCTACTTAAATTTTAGAACCCAAAAAGTTTTTTTTAATGGTTTAGTTTCTAAACCTGTTCAAGTTTATTCTGGAGTTCCACAAGGAAGTCATCTCGGCCCCTTGTTATTTACGGTTTTTATAAATGATCTACCTTCTGTTATAAATCACTCTCGGGTTCTCATGTACGCCGATGACGTTAAACTTTGTATGTCGGCCACTGACAATCTTCTTGGTGTCAGGTTGCAAGCTGATCTTGACAGTTTTCAGACATGGTGTAAAGTAAATTTCTTAAGTCTTAATTGTAGTAAATGTAAAGTAATGTCTTTTAGTAGGCGAACTCCGTTTGAATTTAATTATGTTCTTGATTGTAAACCGCTTGAACGTATTATGTCGGTTACTGATTTGGGTATTCTTCTTGATCGTAAGCTGAAGTTTGACAAGCACATTGCATCTATTGCTAATCGAGCATTTGGCGTCTTGGGTTTCATAAAGCGTTGGTCGAAAGAATTTGACGATCCCTACATTACTAAACTACTTTATACTTCACTTGTCTGACCTATTCTGGAATATGGGTCTTGTATATGGAGTCCCCAATATAAGATTCATCAGGACAGAATAGAATCTGTACAAAAACAGTTTCTACTCTTTGCCCTACGGGGTCTGAATTGGAATACTAACATTCGCTTGCCTCCTTATCGTAGTAGACTTTTACTAATTAATCTTCCCTCTCTTTCTGACCGGAGAACAATGCTTGGTGTAGTCTTTCTACACAAACTAATTATTGGTGAAATTGATTCATCTGAATTAATTAGCCAGATTAGTTTTGCTGTTCCTATCAAAAGTTCTAGAAATTTCTTACCTCTTTCTCTTCAATCCTGTGTTGCTAACTATGCTATTCATAACCCTTTCCGAGTTCTTTGTTGTAATTATAACAATCTTTCTCAATTTATTACTAATTCTTCTTCTGTACAATTTCTTAACACTTCAATTATTTCTTACTTATCTAGCTTATAGTTAATGTATGTTTTAGTTTATTGTTGTTTAATACAATGTTTGTCCGTCTTTGTCCGCGCGTCAACAAGCCCGTGCTTGGTGTCGTTTGGGCCACTTGAATGTACTGCTCGTTTAGTACATCAACGTCCAAATAAGAATAAGAAATAATAAGAAATATATTATATATTAAATTACTTACCATCCTGGTTCAATTCATTTGCAATTATGTTCCAATCTTATAAAAAAACCTCTTTACGAGGTAAAAGTCTAGTGCCGAAAACATTTTCATGCCCCAAAATTTCTGATATCCAATTTTGTGACGAAAAATATTAAATTTTACACATGAATTATTAACAAATAAAATTTTTGTCACTGGCACTTCGCAAAAAAGTACTATTTATTAGGTATGAAAAATTTAGCGCAATGTGCCCAGTGACAAAAATTTTATTTTTTAATAATTCATGTGTAAAATTTAATATTTTTCGTCACAAAATTGGATATCAGAAATTTTGGGGCATGAAAATGTTTTCGGCACTAGACTTTTACCTCGTAAAGAGGTTTTTTTATAAGATATCAGAAATTTTTTAATAAGACATCGGAAATTTTGACAATTGCAATATTTTTTTTAAACAATTCAATAATTATATAATTAAGAGAAGTAAAAACACATTCAATCAGAGACGTTTCAATATTATATATATTTATAAATATATTTCGATCTTGCTGTAATTGGAATTACAAAATGTTTCATCTGCCGCAAAAAGAATTCACCACTTGCAAGCAGTATCTTTCCACATGCACTGCAAGCAGTGCAAGTAGTGTACATGCAGTAGTATACATGCAGTAGTGTAAAGGTAAAAGGTATATTCAATTAACAGGTAATATCTTGCCTAAACGAATTTTGAGAGGTAGGTGTTATATGTCAAAAGACGCGGAATTGAATTGTCTACAACATACTACATATTTAAAAGTGAATTCATTTGTAGATTTTTCATAAATTAAAAAAAAAAAAAATTTTCACCTGTAGCTGTTTACCTTTTTACTTTAAAAAAAAACTTTGAAGGTATGCCTAAGAGCCCTTCAAAATACCTTTTCATCGATATATAGATCATATCTGTAGCTTCTATCGTTTGGATGCTATGAGGGTTTTAATTTTAGCGGTTTTTAGTGATTTCCCGCTAAACTAGCTATTTTTCGAAAAAGTCGTAGAACAAACGTTTCTATATTTTTGAGCGGGAACAAGTCCTTATTCAAACATTTAAGCTAAATCAACGCTTTGATACAAACAAACAAACAAACAAACAGACATACTGACTTTTCATCTCATTTTCGAAAGGCGACTAAAAATTTCAACATTAATTATTTCTTGAACCAGTAATCGGATTTCGTTGATCGAGGTGTCATTCGACGCGTATTTTTGATTAGAAGAGTAAAAAATTAAAAAATAAATCAAAAAGGCCCCAACGGCCCCATTTGCTCCAATAATTTAAATTTTTCCCCTCCCACTTACACCTGCTTATCACACGAACCAGGTGAGTTTCCAAAAGTCTTAGTATGCACATTTCTAAGTTAAATTGATACCTTTCGATCGGTATATAACTCGACCCGATCGGACGGTCATAGCAAATTTTCCATTCTTCCTGTGTATATATGCTAGTCGCTTTCGCACCCTTCGTGCTGCTTTCGTCACTAGCGCGGACTGCCGTCCGCAGTGATTTAGCTCAACAATTTGTCGATTATGGTAGAGCTTATTTTGCTGGTCCCATAAGCAGCGTTTGGCAAAAACCGCTGCAACTAGCTCCTCGTTTACCGACATTTTCACATATGTATGCGCGTCCATCAAAACACAAATTGAAACTAAATTTGAAGATTATCGGCGCCTAGACAAAACAAAAAAAAACAACAACAATGGCTAAAAAGCAAGCGATTCATCTTCAAATTCAGTACTGCGCCGTTTTACGCTTTTTGCTTGTGCTTCGTCTTCATCTTCCTCTTCGTCTTCGATTGCACTCTGAACGAATTCGAGCGAATTCATGTAAATCGTACTGCGCAGTTTTTCGTCTTCAGCTTCGTCTTCTGCTTCATCTTCGTCTCAGCGCGCACTGTGTTTGCAGCCTAATCAGCACACGCAAGACATACATTTTTTTTGGACGTCGGCACGCAACGAAACAAGAGAAACGAACAGAAACAGACGAAAAGTAACTCTGCCTGCATCGCTCGAGCAGCAGCCGGTCGACGCTGGCAGATCTATTAGAAAAACAAGTGGGCGCGGCTACAGTCGAGTTTGCTCGACTGGAGGATACCCTGTGCCAGTATCCATAAAATAGAATATTGGTTGGGACCATCTCATATGCATATTCTGTCAGTTTGGTTCAGTTATCTCAGACAACAAAAAAGTTGTTCATACTAAGACTTGATTTTCGACTGATCGCTCCTATGGCAGCTATATGATATAGTGATCCGATTTCAACCAATTTTGGTCAGGTTATAAGGGACCATCGCGTATGCATATTCTGTGAGTTTGATTCAGATAGATCAAACAACAAAAAAGTTTTTCATACTAAGACTTGATTTTCGACTGATCGTTCCTATGGCAGCTATATGATATAGTGATCCGATTTCAACCAATTTTGGTCAGGTTATAAGGGACCATCGCGTATGCATATTCTGTGAGTTTGATTCAGATAGATCAAACAACAAAAAAGTGTTTCATACTAAGACTTGATTTTCGACTGATGGTTGCTATGGCAGCTATATGATATAGTGGTCCGATTTCAATCCAATTTGATCAGGATGTATCGGACCATCTCATATGCATATTCTGTCAGTTTGGTTTACATATCTCAAACAACAAAAAAGTTTTTCATACCGAGACTTGATTTTTGACTGATCGTTCCTATGGCAGCTATATGATATAGTGGTCCGATCCAAATTTAAAAACAAACTTGATCTGCGTCCGGTATCCAGCAACCTACATACCAAATTTGAAGTCTCTAGCTATTATAGTTTCTGAGATCGACGCGTTCAAACAGACGGACGGACAGACGGACAGACAGACGGACATGGCTCAATCGACTCGGCTGTTGATGCTGATCAAGAATAAATATACTTTATGTGGTCGGAGATGCTTCCTTCTGCCTGTTACATACATCACACAAATCTAATATACCCTTTTTGACCATTTTCAATGGGCACAGGGTATAATAACAACAAAATGTCAAAAAATAACAACAACATCAAGCGACTGCCGACGAAAATGAATTCCAGTTCTGAAGGTTAGGTAAAAAGCTACTGTTGAAAAAAATTCTTTGGCGATTGAAGAAAAATCTGCTCTTCAAATAAAGGTTTTTTTGTCATATAACACATATCTGTGAAAATTCGTTTGGGCAAGATATTACCTCTTAACTGAATATATGTTATCTTTCACCTTTACACTACTGCATGTACATACACGAACTTGCACTGCTTGCAACGTCATGCGGAAATATACTGCTTGCAAGTGGTGAATTCTTTTTGCAGCAGATAAAACATTTTACATAAATAATGTTGTAGTCGAACATTAGTCGATATCACCTGTTAACTTAAAATATATATTTTACTTAGAATTCGAATATGACAGCAGCAACAAAGTGACATAGCAGCCAGAGCTTGAGAGTGCTGATGTGTGTTTTCAAAACCAGTGTTGCCAGACAGTTTGTTTTTGCTTGTACAAACAATAAACACCTTTTTGACAAAGTTATACTTGTCAATTAATATTCGAGTTTTCAAGATTTCTGATGTCTTATTCAAAAATTGTTGATATCTTATAAAAAAAACCTCTTGACGAGGTAAAAGTCTAGTGACGTGTAAAAGGTTTAATTTCCGTTTATTATAAAAATTCAACTTCTCGGTTCGCAATCTCACATAAGACTACTCGTTCGCATATCGATATGCTGTCAATTAATAGGCTAATTACACTGAGCACATCTACGGGGAACGCATGGGAATGATGGTAGATGTGGAACACCGATTCACATAGCCAACATCTAACATCTAACATCAATTTGTCACTTCACGTCAAAAGTTTGTAAACAAAATTGTAAAATTTTACTCTTCGATTAGATATGAATGTTGATGAAAAATTGGCAGCGTTTGCGGTTGTTCGTGAGAGCATATCCCAACGCAGACAGGAATTGACGGACAGATTAGCACGCAACAATAATTTATTGAATCGCTTAATGGTGGCATTGGAGACAGAGCTCTGCGTTAAAGACGACGATGTCGACTTGTTGGAGGTGTCGAATCTTGGTATTCCACGGATGTTTGGATGCGTGTAAGCTTAAATATTTAATAACGAACAAATGCAAACTGGGAAAGGGACATACCAGCAAATGATGAGCGCTTTTTTAAAGAAAGTTTTAGAATGGAGAGACCAACGTTTGCCATGCTGCTAAGCCGACTTGAAGTTTTAAAAAAGGACACCAACTTCAAGAACGCCATTCCGCTGGAAAAAAATTGCGATTGCCCTGTACACTTTGGGCTCAGCAGCGGAGTACCGAGCGATTGGCAGCATGCTCGGGGTCTTGTCAAACAGTGTCTGCAATATTCTCCATGAATTTTGCAGGGCTATTGTTCTAGAGTTCACCGACGAGTACCTTTCTGACTGACTCCTACATTGACGAATGTGTGCAGGGTTTTAAAGCCATCGGGTTTCCCCAGTGTCTCGGCGCAGTTGGTAAGCATAAAACAAAGGCCTTCAAAGTTCATTTTCTAATAATACAATTCTTTAATATAGATGGGTTGTTGGCGGGCGAACTAAAATTTCTAGCAGGCACTAAGTGTCAAATTTTCTACTGGGCACTTATTATCACCAATTCCTTACTGTCTATTGGAAGTTTACCGTTTAAGTCATATATTCGTCTCGCTCGCACTTACATGCGAATGATCAGCGCGTGCAGCTGCACATTTTTCTTCGTCTGTAAGTCATTTGAATTTTGCACATTGGCCCAAGCAGAGGCACACATTTTGTAAATTGGGATTTAAGTGTGCGCGAAGCACGAATGTAAGTAAGAAAATGTATTAGTTGTGAAACTTTATAAAAACTGAATTATGAAAATAAAGATTTGGTAATTTTCTAGTCTTGACCCGTTTGTTCAAAAAAAAAAAAAAAAAAAAAAAAAGAGGCCGATTTATGATGAATTTAGGGAAAATCATTTTTTGGGGGTCTCCACTGGTCTTTTTTTAAAAAAAGTTTTAAAGTTTCGATGCAAAATGCAATTTTGCAAGGCTAACTTGATCACTTTTTTAAAAAATTTAAACGTTATCCAACACTACTTTCTGTCTGTTATGTACATTTGCCGTATACAAACACTACTTGTAACACGATACGTCAAAAAAGTAACTGTAACTGTGCTAAATTTTGTGAAAATGTCGTGTTCAGGATGTTCTTTTTCTTCGACGGAGTTTCATCAACTCATGAGCAGGGAGAATGATTTGTTCGTATTGCTCAGAGAAGACAACATCATTCTCTCGGAGAAGAAATGTCCAAGGTGCTGGAAGGGTTTCCAGCACCAAACAGTCAACCACCCAAAGCACTTTGTTGATCCCGAGACGCGTGCGCACACACAAAACATAGAAAGACTGTGGCGCGACATGCGGGGCGATGTTCCACACTTTGGCCGAAAAAAGGCTCATTATATTGGCTCTTTGGCGAAGTTCCAATTTTTAAAGAAATTTCCGGACCATAGGGAGAGGATTCATGAGCTTTTCATGGCCATTGGAAGGCTTTATGATCCCCAGAAGGAATCCGAAATAAACGAAGATGTCCATGTCCCTGAGGTTTGTATTTTAAATAATCACGCGATTTTATTTTTTAAAAAAATTTTCGCCTGCAGCGCGGACTATTTTATATCACAGTCGTCAAAACATAAGTTTCGACTACATTTTCTTTAAATCTTAGTTGGGAGTCTCTAGAAATTTGGTAAGCAGTACCCTTTACATCTCCACTATCCTGTAGGAAGACGATGATGCTGACGACTGGTGCTGATGATGACCCAAAGCTTTCACTCCTGACTTTGCTTTGAAACTGTTTTATGATTTTGACGATTGGCGGTGATTGATGACGACCCTTTGCTTACATTCCTGACCTTGCTATGAATATTATATAAGATTTTGACGATTGGTGATGATGACCCCTGCTTTTGACCTGACCTTCCTTTTATGACTTGGGACCAAATCGGTCCTTTTTAGGACCACCAAATTTTATCCAAAGAAGAATTTTATTTTCATTTACATTTTTTACACATCATTCACATTTTTGTATGGAAACCGTTTCACTTAGGGTTGGTAAACTACAAAAATTTACAGAATTTTTAAAAAATTGATCAAGTTAGCCTTGCAAAATTGCATTTTGCATCGAAACTCTAAAACTTTTTTTAAAAAAAGACCAGTGAAGACCCCCATAAAATGATTTTCCCTAAATTCATCATAAATCGGCCTCTTTTTTGGTTTTTTTGAACAAACGGGTCAAGACTAGAAAGTTACCAAAGATTTCAGCTGACCCACCACAATCTCTTGGTATTTTCGGTGGTAGGCTGCTAGGAATTCGGGCAAGCACACATCGGCACGGGTCCGGTGTCAACATGGGTGTCACATTGAAATTGATCCACCTTCAGCAGAGGCGGTCGATCACCACAATTACAAGAGGTGGTTCTCTGTTGTGCTCTTTGCTATGGCAGATTACCGGTAAGTTATTAAATAGTTTCTCAAACATTTTTGGAAAATTTTGCTAATTCAATTGCATTTTAGTTACAGATTCCAGTAAGTTGACATCGAAGCCCCGGGTCGTTGCAACGACAGGAGGAACGATAAGGAGCAGCCGCATGACAGCAACACCTCTACGGATTATAGTAGACCTGCGGAGGAAATTAGATCTGCAATTGCAGATTATCACTGCAGTATATAAAAATAAATTAATGCAAACAATATATTTGTAAATCTTTATTTTTTTTAAACGTAGGAAGTCCATGAATTCTTTTTGAAAGCGCTTGTTTTCTTCTACGATGTACTTGTTGTCCTGGATAATGGTCTTATTGTCGTCCGCTATTTCTCTCAGAATTTCGCGTTGTTTCTCTAAGTGCTCCAAGTACTTTTTCGTATAATCACGCTGAATCTCTACGCGCTGCTGAGCCAGTTCAATTAAGGCCGCTTGTGAGTCTATTACGGAGCTTTCCGTGCTGCACATGGACGTCTCTGCCTCGAACACTATTGGGTCATTAAGGACCTCTACGAAATCTAAAGAAGAATCAAGTATAAAGAAATTATTTATAATTTCAATTATAAAAACTTACTTGTTGTACTAAAGCGCTCGGCATTCACATCATGCATCCGCAAGCCGCCTAAAATCGTGTAGATCTTTTCATAACGGTTTCACGAGGATGGTGTGCCACCACTCTGCCCTGGAAATATATAGTTTAACTAGGGGGCTCCGCCACCTGCTCGCTTCGCTCGCCAACCCCCAGCTCGCTTTGCTCGCAGCATTGTATTTAGTTGCCCGTTTTAACAAATTTATATAATACTAGGGGGCTACGCCCCCTGCTCCCTTCGCTCGCCACCCCCCGGCTCGCTTCGGTCGCAACATTGTCTTTAGTTGTCCGGTTTAACAAATTTACATAATATTCGCCCCCTGCTCGCTTCGCTCGCAACATTGTATTTAGTTGCCCGTTTTAACAAATTTATATAATATAGCATTTTTTCTAAACAAAACCGGAAATATTTAGCTTCCGCTGTCCGCTGCCTTAATTTTTTTCCTTGCAATTGAACTTTGGCTAAAAAGTCGGATTTGGTGATTTAGCGGGAAAAAGCTAAATTTGGCGGGAAAAAACTAAATTTGGCGGGAAAAAGCTAAATTAAGAGAATTTGACAAAATTTGGCAAGAAGAGTTAATCTAAAAGTTTTGTTAGGATATCTTCGATTGCATCCGATTGTTCCTATGGCAGCTATATGATATAGTCATCCGACTTTGACCAAATTTGGTCAGAATGTAAGAGACAGCCCCAATCATACAATCTGTGAGTTTGGTTGAGATATCTTAAGAAACAAAAAAGTTTTTCATACTAAAGGTGTTTTTCATCGGATTGTTCCTATGGCAGCTATAAGATATAGTCATTCCACTTTGACCAAATTTGGTCAGAATGTAAGAGACAATACCAAACATATAATCTGTGAGTTTGGTTGAGATATCTTAAGAAACAAAAAAGTTTTTCATACTAAGCAATTCCGTGACCTTTGACCTTGATTTTGACCCTCTTACAGGTGGAATTTCGCAAAACGCCGTCTTATGAAATTATCTCATCTATGTTGTGTGCAAATTTCAGCTCTGTATCTCTTACCGTTTGGGCTGCACGTTGATTCTCAGTCAGTGAGTCAGCCAGTGAGTCAGTCAGTGAGTCAGTCAGTCAGGACAAAGAGTTTTATATATATAGATAGCATTTTTTCTAAACAAAACCGGAAATATTTAGCTTCCGCTGTCCGCTGCCTTAATTTTTTTCCTTGCAATTGAACTTTGGCTAAAAAGTCGGATTTGGTGATTTAGCGGGAAAAAGCTAAATTTGGCGGGAAAAAGCTAAATTTGGCGGGAAAAAGCTAAATTAAGAGAATTTGTCAAAATTTGGCAAGAAGAGTTAATCTAAAAGTTTTGTTAGGATATCTCCGATTGCATCCGATTGTTCCTATGGCAGCTATAAGATATAGTCATTCCACTTTGACCAAATTTGGTCAGAATGTAAGAGACAGTACGAAACACATAATCTGTGAGTTTGGTTGAGATATCTTAAGAAACAAAAAAGTTTTTCATACTAAAGGTGTTTTTCATCGGATTGTTCATATGGCAGCTATAAGATATAGTCATTCCACTTTGACCAAATTTGGTCAGAATGTAAGAGACAGTACCAAACATATAATCTGTGAGTTTGGTTGAGATATCTTAAGAAACAAAAAAGTTTTTCATACTAAAGGTGTTTTTCATCGGATTGTTCCTATGGCAGCTATAAGATATAGTCATTCCACTTTGACCAAATTTGGTCAGAATGTAAGAGACAGTACCAAACATATAATCTGTGAGTTTGGTTGAGATATCTTAAGAAACAAAAATGTTTTTCATACTAAAGGTGTTTTTCATCGGATTGTTCCTATGGCAGCTATAAGATATAGTCATTCCACTTTGACCAAATTTGGTCAGAATGTAAGAGACAGTACCAAACATATAATCTGTGAGTTTGGTTGAGATATCTTAAGAAACAAAAAAGTTTTTCATACTAAAGGTGTTTTTCATCGGATTGTTCCTATGGCAGCTATAAGATATAGTCATTCCACTTTGACCAAATTTGGTCAGAATGTAAGAGACAGTACCAAACATATAATCTGTGAGTTTGGTTGAGATATCTGAAGAAACCAAAAAGTTTTTCATACTAAAGGTGTTTTTCATCGGATTGTTCCTATGATAGCCATAAGATATAGTCATTCCACTTTGACCGAATTTTGCAGAATGTAAGAGACAGTACCAAACATATAATCTGTGAGATTAGTTGAGATATCTTAAGAAACAAAAAAGTTTTTCATACTAAGCAATTCCGTGACCTTTGACCCCAATTAGAGGTCGAATTTCGCAAAACGCCGTCTTATTGCACGATGAAATTATTTCATCTATGTTGTGTAAAAATTTCAACTCTCTATCTCTTACCGTTTGGGCTGCACGTTGATTCTCAGTCAGTCAGTGAGTCAGGACAAAGAGTTTTATATATATAGATGTTTGTTTTTGGTGACCTTTTTATTTGATTAGAGATGAATTTTAGCTGGCTTGAGGTCTGGATAATTCATTTATTTAATTTGCCGATATATTTCGACTGCCGTCGGCTGTCGTCTTCAGGGCGACTGGATACTAAAAACATAAAAACATAGTCAACTTATAATTAAAACATTGATTCTTAAACACTACTTTACATACAATTTATTGTTTGACAAGTCCGCGTTCGTGGGCTTGGAGTTTGCAACTGACGTTTCTTCGTTAGTAAATGTCTGTATACGAGTATGTAAGCGCAGCTGTCGGTGTCTGTTTTGTAGTTTAGTCGTTGGTTTGTTGTTGGGTTTATGACATATATGAAGAAGATATAACATCTCAATTGTGTAACGTTTCTTGTAATGTTCTTCTTGTTGTAATATTTTGGTCTCGTCAAAGTTCGCTATGTGGCCGTTTTGAAGGCAATGTGTGGCTACTGCTGTTTTTTGTATGTCTGTTTGTAAGCGTAGTTTGCTGTCCGACCTGTGTTGGGCTATTCTCGTTTTTAGTTTGGATTTGGTGGTACCCCCTTAAACTTTGTTGCAAATTTCTGCGTGGTTACCACTACATGGAATTTGGTATATTATATTACTTTTATCTAATTTGTCTATTTTACTTTTTGTTTTATTAAAAAATATTCTCATTGTGGTCGTGGGTTTGTGAGCTAATTGTATATTTTGATGGTCATAGGTTGTTCTGTATGTTGCTTTGGTCTGTTTTGTTTTTGTTGTTGTTTAATTAAAGATCCTATAATGTGATTGGGAAACTCGTTTAGTTTTAGCATGTCTATTATTTGTTCATTAATTTCTTTGTGATATATTGGGTCACTTAAAACTTTCATTCTTCTTATGCAACTGATCGCGGTGTTAATTATCATTGTTTTTGGGTGGTTAGAGAAGAAATTTATAATTCTGCCTGATGCTGTTGGTTTTTTATACCATTTAACTTTAAGTGTGTTTAAATATATATATATAGATAATAATTCAAATTTATATCAATTAGCTGTATTACCTATACTTTCTGGTTAAATTATTCAGTTTAGTGCGCACATCTGTTCACACCGTTAAAGTCCGCACACTTCAGTACTTCGGCCATTTCCATATAAATGTGGGAATTTTTCCTAGTTCCTCGTAACTCCAATTTTCTCTTCCCATAAGTCAATTAACGTTACTTCGCGGTCCACGGACCACTTGACCCTGTTGGAAGCTGACTTTTTCAGCTTTTAAACAAAAAAAAATGAATAAAAATAAATAAAATATTTCAAATTGCTTATTCTTTTTGTTTTTGCCATTCATTTTAGTTGACATTGCTTACATTTTCGTACCGATTGGCAAATTTCAAAATTTCAAAAATATTGATGGCAGATGTTGCTTAGTGTGAAAAGGCTATTACAGGGTTGCTGATTGAAACTTATCGATAACAATATTCGGTATTTAGTTTTTAAATAATTCATATCTTACATTCGGCAAGCCTGACGTTAGATCGTCCACTATCTTACAATATAAAATACAGTATTACTTATGTTTACTAATTGTACATATAGTATACGAGGGGTCTAACAAAAGTTCGGTAAGTTAGCGACTTTTAAATCGTTTTTCAAAATTTCAAAAGTCTCAAAACTTTTGCAATACTTTTACGAGGCTGTATTAAACATTTTGGACAAATCGGTTGAAATGGAGACTAGAAAACGCAAATTAGCTGAAGGTACCTCAGATGAAATTCTACTACCAATGCAAGCAGAAATTCACTATAGCCTTTTATTCGGTTTTCCACGGCTACAAATATTTTATGAATGTCAAAATGTCTATGGAACTAATGCACCATCTCTGAAGACTATTTCAAAATGTTTCCAAAAATTCCAGACAGGACATTTTTTTTGTAGAGGACGATCCCCGAGAAGTTCGACCAAAATTTACGAGGGACGAAAGAAATGTGGCCCTAGCTAGAACAAAACTTGCCGAACACCCTTGATTTTATCAGGAAATGATTGATAGTGAACTGGACTTGAATGCCATAGCCGTATCTTGAATATAGCATCAAGATCTGATGAATACGAAAAAGTTTGCGTGATGGGATTCGCATATTTTAAAAGAGGTCCAAAAAGAGGCTCAGATGCATTTTGCCCAATCTCTTTTGAATAAATTTGAAAATTTGATGTCTAGCAACTGTAATAAATTCGTTACTGATGCCAAAGCTTGGTTTAGTAAATACGACCCGGAAGCCAAACAGTAGTCAATGGTATGGAGCTCCAGAGTAGCTAACCCATCTATTCAAAAGCTTTAAAATCAAGATTTTTAAGACTGTTTTTAGAAGTGGATTTTAGGCATTGAAATCAATGGCGATTATGTAGAGAAGATAAAAAAAGATGAAGATTCAGAATAAATAAAAAAAAAAATTTTCGTCATTCCACATATCACTTATTTTTATGTTAACAGCATAGTGCTATGGTTTTGTCTTTACACTGTACCCAGTGCTTAAGTCTTGCTGGTTCTAAAATACTTCGAAATGGTAACTGTGTTAACTGACAGTCTTCTAGGTTCACTACCTCATAACGTTCATTATCAAATACTCGACTGATCTTGTATGGGCCTCGATATTTAGGAGCGAAATTCTTGTTGACTCCGGGCGTAGTGTCCACATGTCGAACAGCTAACACTTCGCTCAATAATGTGTGTGACTGACACATAGATGGCGGCACTAGTACTAAATCTGTGGCGGTCTGGCAGCACACTATCTGTTGGAAAAATACCAAACCGAAAATATCGATTATAGACGATTCGATATACAATATCAATCGACACATTTCTCACACACTGCGATCTCGACAACATTAAATTTCGTCAAAATAGAATTTAAGTGATTAAAACTAAAGAAGCATTATTTTGTTAGCAAACTTCAAACGCATTTGCTACAGTGGTGACCGCGACGTGATCTAATCACTTTTCTCTCATCGAATTTTGCAAACATCGCTGTGCAAACATTGCAGCCAGTCGACAAAATTCACGCACTCACACACGCATGCAAAATCGTATGTCAGTGAGACGACGCTCACACATACATACAAGTTTTCGGCGGAATTTCACAATTCTGAGAAATTGATGCGCAAAAGCAGTTTATGCACACACATCGTTACAATTTACGTTCTTTGATACCAAAACGACTAGATTTTTAAGAGGAAGCCTTGGAAAACGTCTCCAACATGCCGGATTCTGAACTAGCTGACCGAGTCCGTGAGCTTCAAAACCAACTTGATGCTTTGCAAGTTGGCTCATCATCAGCGTCCACCACACACATCCACCGGATGCAAACAAGTATGATACTCTCAAGAATCGCTTACTTGATAAATTTGCCGAGTCGCCAGAATCTAAGCTGCGCCGTCTACTACAATGCGGAGAGACCAAAAAATTGAAACCATCAGAAATCCTAGCTCACATGCGGCGTTTGGCCCCCGAGTCCAACAGCGAGCCCATAATTCGGAGCTTGTTTCTTTCGGAAATGCCACAGAATATCCGACCAATTCTGACAATCTGGGAGGAGAACGATTTGGAGAAACTCGCAAAAATTGCAGATAAGATGCAAGAGACAGTCGGCGCAAATACTTTGGCCATCAACTCAAATGCAGCGCAACCAGCTTCTACAGCAGTAGCTTCTGTTTCCTCATCGGATTCCCTCTCTGACGTAGTCAGATCCTAACGCTCATTTGAAATAAAGGTCGACACTCTTCAGAACGAATTGAAACGTTTTCAATCAAACAATCGTTCTCGCAGCAAGTCGAGTGGATCATCTTCACGTCAACAAAACGTCCAGCCGCAGACTGCTCCTTCAACTGGCACGGATGTTCAACTTTGTTTCTATCACCAGACATATGGGGACAACACTAAGAAGTGCAAGCCTCCATGCGCACGCCAGCAGTCGGAAAACTAATACGGCTGCCGCCGGCAACGCTGGTCGGCGACGGCTCAACCAACAACAGCGATCAGAGCAACGCCTATACATCAACGATTGTAGATCTCACATCAGATTCCTAATCGACTCCGGATCTGTTGTATCTGTCACGCACTCTGGCTAATCAGAATATCAAACAGAGCAATCTCATCTTGTTTGCGGCAAACGGAAGAACCATTCCCACCTACGGAAACTCAGTAATGGAACTTAATCTTGGAACTTAATCTGCCTCACTTGGCCCTTCATCGTCGCCGATGTCCAAGTACCCATTATTGGTGCAGATTTCCTGTCCCAATTTCAGCTGCTCATCGACCTCACAAACAAACGGTTGATCGATTCAACTACCGGCCTCACTTCTTCAACTGGCATTGCTGACACCGAACACTTTTCGATATCAACAGTACATGGCGTGTCGAAGTTCCAGAGCCTCTTGCAGGACTTTGTGGACGTCACAATTCCGGCAAGAAAAACCACCAGCCAACATGAAGTTCGTCATCACATTGAAGTCACAGGAGCGCCCATCTCGGATCGACCACGTCGCCTCGCCGGCGAAAAACTCGCTATTGCAAAGGCAGAAGTCAACTTCCTAATAAAGGAAAACAGCCCTTGGTCGAGCCCGCTTCACATGGTCAGCAAGAGGGATGATAGCTGGAGATCCTGTGGAGATTATCGAAAGCTCAACGCGGTAACTGTGCCTGATCGTTACCCAATCGCCCACATACACGATTTCACAGACCAGTTGCACGGAAAGAAGATATTCTCAATACTCGATTTGGCAAAAGCCTATTCTCGAATTCCCATGGCAAAAGACAGCTGTGTGCACGCCGTTTGGTCTCATCGAATTCTTGTACATGCCTTTCGGTCTGAAAAACGCTATGCAGACTTTTCAGAGGTTCATGGACAACATCTTTCGTGGCATCGATTTCGTATACTGCTACATTGACGATATACTGATCATGTCCACTACAATGGAAGAGCACGAACATCTACGCACGGTCCTGAAAATCCTTCGCAAACATGACCTTTGCATTAATGTAAGTAAATGTCAACTTGCTCAATCGGAGATTCAGTTCCTCAGCTACGTCATCAACGAACACGGCATCAGACCTCCAACCAAACGCGTCGAAGCAATTCAAAACCATGAACGTCCTTCCACAATCAACCAGCTGGGTCGATTCCTGGGCCTCATAAACTACTACCATAGATGTCTACCTAATTCCTCTCACATTCAAGCACCATTGTCCGAGCTGCTCAGGGACGTCAAAAAGAATGATCAACGCCTGATCGATTGGACGACTGACCGCATCGCTGCTTTCGAAGAATGCAAACGTAGCATCGCAAACGCAGCGCTTCTAGCTCATCCACTTCCAAACGCAAAACTGGCTTTAGTATGTGATGCTTCCGACGTCGCTATTGGAGCCGCACTGGAGCAGCAAGTAGATGACAATTGGCAACCAATCGGTTTTTTCTCCAAGAAGCTGAGCAATTCCGAACGTAACTACAGCACATACGACAGGGAGCTGTTATCCGTTTATGAAGCAATAAGGTACTTCAAACACTGTCTCGATGGACGCATCTTCTTGATCAAAACAAATCACAAACCACTGATCTATGCTTTTCGACAACGACCGGAGAAAGCATCACCAAGGCAGCTTCGTCATTTAAGCTTCATCTCGCAGTTTTCCACAGAGATCGTGCACGTTAAGGGCACCGACAACATAGTCTCAGATGCTTTCTCGAGACTCTGCACAATCAGCACGCCCACAACGGTAAAGTTGCATCTCATTGAGGAGGCCCAAGCAGTCGACTCTGAGCTAATTGAGTTGCTAGAAGGTACCACATCAATGAAGCTCCAAAAATTTCGATATGACGACGACGTGTCGTTGTATTGTGACGTGACGTGTTCGTGTTCGTATGTTCGACCTTACGTACCAAACGCTCTCCGCAACAAGATTTTTGTTTTCTTCCACGGCCTGTCTCATCCAAGTGGACACTCGAGTCTTCAGCAAATCAGACAGAAGTTCGTTTGGCCCTCAATGAACAAAGATGTCATCAACTGGTGCAGGAGCTGCTTGTCTTGTCAAGATAAACAAACATAATCACCTGACACCAGAGAAAATCGTCGTTCCTAATGGTAGATTTGACCCCGTCTACATCGACATCGTCATCATGCCATTACATCAGAACTATCGCTATTGCCTCACGATGATTGACAGATTCACTCGCTGGCCGGAAGCCATACCGCTAACAAACATAACTGCCGAAACTGTAGCCGACGCCTTTTGGTCCCATTGGGTCGCTCGATTCGGAACACCCAAAACAATCACCACGCTCGTCTCGTAGGTAGTGAGCACATTCATACAACTGCCTATCATCCATAATCCAATGCACTGGTCGAGAGGTGGCATAGAGCATTCAAAGCAGCCATGATGTGCCACACGGATACTCCATGGACAAAACTTCTACCTTCCGTTCTACTAGGACTTCGCTCATGCTTTAAAGAAGATTTACAATCATCATTTGCCGAAATGCTGTACGGAACTCCATTACGTCTACCTAACGAATTTTTTGATGACCTTGATACGCCAATCAGCCCGTCAACATTCATCAGCAGTTTTCGAGAGCACTTGCGAAAAATTCGTCCAACACAAACAGCACATCATGCGAACCACAAGATGTTCCTTCTAAAGGGCATTGACAAATGCTCTCACGTTTTCGTCCGCACCGATGCCGTTAAGAAGCCACTTGAGCCTCCATACACTGGCCCATTTGAAGTCATTCATCAAAACAACGTCCGAGTGTTTACAATCAAAATGGACAACAAGGAAGTTGCAGTGTCTGTTGATCGACTCAAGCCTGCATTTCTCACCAACGATGACTTTCAATCAAACTCAGAACCATCAAGCAGCTGCAAGCCACGCACCTATGAAAGAAAGCAACGACAAGTACATTTTTCAAAATCGTGACTTCGTCACTAGGGAGGGAGTACTGTGTCGGTCTGGCAGCACACCATCTGTTGGAAAAATACCAAACCTCAAATATCGATTATAGTTGATTCGATATACAATATCAATCGACACACTTCTCTCACACTGCGATCTCGACACCACAAAATTTCGTCCCAAATTTATTATAAGTGATTAAACCTGAATAAATACAATAAGTTAGCAAACTTCAAACGCATTTGCTACAGCAAAATTGAAAGCACTCTCAGAAAACGCCATCTGGCGACATTCAATCCAATAGCTTTACTATTCAGTGCATACTTTCTGGAAGCTTGTAAATATCATAAGATAAAAATCAAACATTTTTCAAATACTTTATAAAAAAAGCAGGCGACGGCTTCAATTAACCCTACTATATAGTTGACCTGTCGGCACTTAAATTACCATTTCAGCAGAGCAAGTGCAAAGTAGTCATTGTAAAAAAAAAATTGAAAATACCACTGAAATATTTGACAGTGAGTGAGAATAAGGCCTCAAGATAATAAATATTGTATAAAAAGTAAATATATATATCTAGTTGAAGACGCAGACATTGATTGTGGCCCAAGCAGCGACGAAAGTAAGAGGCTCATATCCCTATCTGAAAAGTAAGTATTAGTGCTTTAATATGGTAAATCTTTTATTCAGTTGCAATAGCAGCAGTGAGGCTTTTTACAAATGCATGAGTTTAAAAAAATTAGCATTTGTGAAAGTTTTTATGGTATATCTTAGAATCTCAAGTAACATTCGAAAGCCTGGAGAACTTGACAGAGGACGACATTAAAGAAGTCATCACGCCTGTTAGTATTCGAGCGTTGTTCCGGGCCAAGCTTATAGAATGGAAAAAACAAACGGTGAAAATTAATATATGTTAATTTTAACAAATGCATTTATATTTTTTTATATTGAAGTTTGGCGCTAAAGAAGTACCACCCAACTTGCAGTCGAATTTCAGTTCTGTATTGCCTTCAACAAGTCGATTTAAGGGGAACTCTGGAAAACGCTTAAAAAAAGTTACTATAATTGACGCTCAGGAGAGTCTCGTTCTGCGCCTTACAACCTAAAACGATTATCAGCGCCAAATAGAGGCTATGGTTAACAAGTATTACGTCAATGGACAACATTTGCTGCCGTTTATAATCGTCGAGGAATTAACACCAGACAATATCACAGGGTTTTACATTTACTTCAATAGTATTTTTGTGATTTTATATCCTATCCATTTCACATTTATCCTATGAATAATGGTATAATGTATTTTCGACTTAAATATCTGTAATTCTGCATAAAAAACAAATGTGTTTTTGATGATAAAATGTAAAATATCTTTCAGCCAACATAATGAAACCAATAAAAAATAAATGAAAAACTAAAAATTTTAATGAATTTTTAATGGGTTTAAATTAAGAACAATCTGTTCTAAAAGTGAGTCAAATATGGTCATAAATTAACTAGAAAATGTGTTTGGATTGTGCACAAGCTGTTCATGAAATGTTGTGGACATGTTCTTGGACTGATCCCTAGATACTTTTGAAACAAACTGAAATGTGCTTGGATTGTGCACATGCTGTTCATGAAATGTTGTGTACACGTTCCCAAAACGAGCCCTATATGCTTCTGAAATAAACTAAAATGTTCATAAAATGAGCCCAAAAAGCAATTAAATTGTTCCCATACGTTCAAAAAAGAACACCCAAGTGTTCATGAAATTTGATGAACAATCGTTCATGAAGTAAGAAAAATCGTGCTTACACTACTTTCATGCACAGTTTGATTTGATTTGTGCACAGAAGTGCTTGTTTTTTTTCTGAGTGTGAAGTTATATTCTTCTAAGTCTAATCTCATTCTATTTAGTTTCGAACTTGGATTTACCATTGAGAATAAATATGTAAGCGGTCTATGGTCTGTTTTTATAGTGAAATGTTGGCCATATATGTATGGTCGAAAATGGGTTATTGCCCAATGGATTGCTGTTAATTCTTATTCTGTGGTGTTCTTATTGCTTATTGCTACTGGTAATTGTTTATCACCATAAGTTTGAGTTAGAACTGCAAGCTTGTTTACTTGCATCCGTTATTATGCAAAATTCTTTGCCAAAATCGGGATACTCTAGTAATGTAGGCCTCATTAGAGTTTTTTTAAGTATTCGAATGCGTTTTGACATTCGGTAGACCATTCAAATTTAACGTTCTTTTTGCATAGTCTTGTCTTATGACGCGAGTAGTCTGCAAAATGCAACGAATCTTCTAGCGCTGTCGGGGTCTGTAGGGACCGGGTAACCGATGACTATTAAATCATCCATGTACAAGAAAGCTTGTGAAGGATCTAATCCAGAAAAAGCGATGAAAAAGCGAAAACGAATATTATCTATTCTTGGAAGTGGAAATTTATCTGACAAAAGTGTTTTATTTATTTGGCGATAGTCTATAACTAATCGCCATCTCTTAGCATCGGATAGTCCTTTCTTGGGTACTAGAAGTATTGGACTATTATCACTGCGGACGGCAGTCCGAGCTAGTGACGAAAGCAGCACGAAGGGTGCGAAAGGCGACTAGCATATATACACAGGAAGAATGGAAAATTTTCTATGACTGTCGGATCAGGTCGAGTTATATACCGATCGAAAGGTATCAATTTAACTTGCAAATATGCATACTAAGACTTTCGGAAACTCACCTGGTTCGTGAGATAAACAGGTGTAAGTCGGAGGGGAAAAATTTAAATGATTGAAGCAAATGGGGCCGTTGGGGCCTTTTGATTTTATTTTTATTTTTTACTATTCTAATTAAAAATACGCGAATGACACCTCAATCATAGAAATCCGACCACTGGTTCAAAAAATAATTAATTTTGAAATTTTTAGCGGCCTTCCGAAAATGAGATGAAAAGTCAGTTTGTCTGATTGTTTGTTTGGATCAATTCGTTGATTAAGGCTAAAAGTTTGAATGAGGACTTGTTCCCGCTAGAAACTTTTGTTCTACGACTTTTTCGAAAAATCGCTAGTTTAGCGGGAAATCGTTAAAACCCGCTAAAATAAAACCCCCATAGTGTCCAAACCATGGAAGCTACAGATGTGATTTATATGTCGTTGGAAAGGTACTTTGAGGGGCTTTTAAGCATACAGGCTCTAAAGTACACAGGTAAAAAGTTACAGGTGAAAAAAGGTAATTTTTTCCACATTTTGGCGGTTTTCGAGAAAAAGCCGCAAACGATTTTTTTTAATGTTCAATATGTTAAAGCTTGTAAAATTTCGCGTTTTTGATATATCATACATAAAGTTTTGTTGATTGGCTTGGCAGATATAACCTATTAACTGAATATATACGTTTAACTTAGAATTGGAATAGGACAGCAGCAACAAAGTGTCATAGCAGCCAGAGTTTGAGAGTGCTGATAGATTTTGCGCTTGGCATTATAAGAATGCGGGATCTCGTTTATTCAAATAAAATAAACTATTCGAGTCTTACTGCAACGCATTCTAATTGTATGTTTCTTATATAGCTATTTAATTGTTTTATTTTAATTAAACAAATTTAAAGCAAATATATTTACATATTTAAGTCTGCAATATCAGTATCTATCGACACTAAGTTTTCCTGTTTGTCATCCCTGAATTTGAAAGAACAAACCGATGAAATGTATCAGCAAGGACGTTTCCATGTATGTATAATTCTTAAGAAATTTTAAAAACAAATTTCATTTTAATAAAAATTATTACTATTTTATTTTCAGAAGTGGGCTCCACAGCAAGAATGGAGTGGCCGTGGACGCGGATGTGGCGGGTGGCGCCAATATGGGCCGCTACCAACATTCAGCCGCTGTGAGTGCCCCTGCCACAACGAATGTGGAAAGTGTTGTGTGGGGTGGGAGGCCGCTTCGGCTCCATCGTCAGCGGCACCAGCAGCGGCACCACCAGCGGCGCCACCAGCGGCCCCGCCAGGATGGGTCCGTGTGGAAGATATTGGACGCCTGAATTTTGTCCAGGCCCCAGAGCAGCCGGTGGCACAGTAGGCGGCCCCACCAGGCTGGATGATTCAACTGGAAGCCGAGGCAATGCGCCACCGGCTCAGCCGCGCTGAGTGCGAATTTTAAAAATGAAAAACAATAAATTTATTGTTAATAAAAAATTTTGTTTTATTTATTAAATTTATTGGATTTTTCAATATAGATATGTATGTTCATATGTACATATATATGTATGTATGTACATATATATTAATGTATGTATTTACATATATATGTATGTACATAAATATGTGTCATATTCTGAGAATTTTGTGTTCGCACTTTTTTTTTACTAATTTTTTTTCGACGATTTGACGTTGCCACATTTTTTGCATTGGGCCTCGCCATTAAGTCACAATTGATAATCCCATCGAGAGACAAATCCAGGGACCGAAACTGTTTAAGGCAATCCTAAAAAAATCACTTTTATTATTTCTTAAATACTTTTACTTTACAAATCACATTTATAAAATATTTGTGGTAAAAAAAAATTATTATTAATATTGATTTTTATTATATCCATCAAAATTATTGAGTATTTCGATTTTTTTCCTTTATTTTTTAAGTGTTATTCAAGGCTTTTTTAAATAAAGGTCTTTAAAGATTTTTATTTGTGAGCAAAAAAATATATATAAATCTCACCAGACTTTTATTTTTGATTAAAAAAATAGAAGTCTAAAATAACTTTTATTTGTAGGAAAACATATAAATCTCTAAAGTCTTTTGATTTTTTGCTAACAAATAAAAGTCTTTTGAGAGTTTCATTAAAAAAGGCTTTTGAGACTTTTATTCAAAAAAGTCTTGAATAACTGTTATAAAAAACTAAATAAAAAATTCAGCTATAATTATTAGTAACGACTAATTTAATTAAAAATCAAATCTTACATTTTATTTAAATGGATATAACAAAAAACAATAAAAAAAATTATTATTAAATATTTATTCTTAATGTATCAAATATTTTCTAAAAAAAAACCTCTTTGCGAGGTGAAAGTCTAGTGAAGAAAACATGTCCATACCCCAAAATTCCTGATATCCAATTTTGTGACGAAATATATTAGGTTTATTATATATGTCAACTTATTACGTGTGCCAAAAAAAAAAAGAATATATGCATTATGGTGTCTCTTATTTTGGCAAAGTTGTTATTTTTAAACACATACGGGTTAGATCTGTTCATTTGGTCCTAAGGCACTTGGAAAAAAAGTTTTACCTCAATCGGAGTATGATAACCCGTGCCGACTTGGATCGGAAAATTTACAATTATATGAGGCAAAAAAAAATCAAAATTTTTTTTTTAATTTTTTTGTTTTGTTCAATTGGTCCTAAAGCACTCGAAAATAAATTTTCACCTTAATCGGAGTACGATAACACATTCATAATTGCTTCGAAACATGAAAAAACAGTGTTTTAACACTGATTGTACATTTTTCGATGTTTTTTCATGTTTCGAAGCTATTTTGAATGTGTTATGGGATTTGAAGGTATGCTTAAGATCCCTTTAAAATCCCTTTCCAACGACATATAGAACATATCTGTAGCTTCTATGGTTTGGATACTATTTTAGCGGTTTTTAGCGATTTCCCGCTAACAAGCGATTTTTCGAAAAAGTCGTAGAACAATCGTTTCTAGATTTTTGAGCGGGAACAAGTCCTCATTCAAACTTTTAAGCTAAGTCAACGATTTGATCCAAACAAACAAACAAGTGGACTGACTTTTCAATCTCATTTTCGGAAGGCCACTAAAAATTTCAAAATTAATTATTGATTGAGGTGTCATTCGTAGAGGTTTTTTTGATTAGAATACTAAACAATTAAAAAAAAAAATCAAACGACCCCATTTGCTCCAATCATTTAAATTTTGTCCCTCCCACTTACACCTGTTTATCTCACGAACCACACTTTTAAGTTAAATTGATACCTTTCGATCGGAATATAACTCGACCTGATCAGACAGTCATAGCAAATTTTCTATTCTTCCTGTGTATATATGCTAGTCGCCTTTCGCACCCTTCGTGCTGCTTTCGTCACTAGCGCAGACTGCTGCATCTAAATCTGAGATGTCCGGTTAATTTATTGATGTAAGGGGGAGGGAGAGCATGGAGGCCAACATCTAAAGAAGTCGGTCCATTTGGTGGACCAACATGAGGGAGATGGAGTCAAGGTGTCCATCTCAGGCAGGGCCGGTAAGCCGGGTCCAGAACCGGGATCCTGTTTGGACGAGAGGTGGATCAGTGCTCGTTATTGTTATTTTTTGGTCGTTTTGCTTACCTTTGTTGTTCTTTATTGCAGATTCCGTGTTTTGTTTGTTGATGGCTGTATAGTTTTTATGTAGTGTTGTAAAGTCCGTTGCGTCACAGCGACTGTGCGAACTGCGGTCCAGGGATGGGACTACTTCTGAGAAACCGATGAGCCAGCCGGCGCGGCCCAAAGACAAACAAAAAGCAGTTCGTAACAAATATATAATATTTATATATTCGTTACGTTGCTGGCTGCGCTTTAGAACAGTTCTGCCAGAGCTGCCAGGCACAGGCACAACAAATTCGACGAACAAATTGGTACAATGCTTTTTTAAATCGATATGGCAACATCAGAAAAGTGCCGTTTAATTTTGCAGAAAAAATTTATTAAAGAGCGCGAACACAAAATTCTCACAATGTGACGTCACGCTTAATCGACGCGGATTATATTCATGCGTTTTTTACAATTTACATGCATGTTTCAAAGACCTAAAATATGCATAGAAAAAATAAGAAGTCTATTTAAATTCTTTTATCTCAATTTTTATTGGGCTTTTCAAGGCCTAAGTGCGTCAACTTCTCGCTTGGCACCGTTACATTCTTATCGCGGCTGAGCCGATGGCACATTTCCATCAGCATCAAGCTGAATCCAGCCTGGTGGTGATGCGGGTATAGGTTGCGCCATGGGTTGCATCGGCGCCATGCGCTGCATCGGCGACTGCGCTGGTTCGGCCACAGGCTATATCGGCATCGGGCCCAAGCCTAGCCCTCTGACCCACCCTGGTGGGGCCGCAGCAGGTGCGGTGTTGACTGCTGGGGCTGCAGCAAATGAGTTATCGATGGTAGGGAGAGCGGCCTCCCACCCCAGGCAACATTTGTCACATGCCTTGTGGCAAGCGCATGGGCATACATGGGTTCGTGGCGGCCCAAATTGGCGCCATCCTCCATAGCCGCGGCCGCGTCCACGTCCACGGCCACGACTTTTCCATTCCGGCTGCCACTTCTGAAATTAAAAAAAAAAATAAAATTTATTAATATTCAACTCAAATTATTAAGTCTTAAGATGTATACTTACATCCAAACGTCCTTGTTGATACATTTTGCTTTGATCGTTACAAGTTAGGGATGGCAAACAGGAAAACTTAGAGGAGCATCAATACACAAGCCGATTATCGATATTAGTATTGAATAAAATCAAGAATCGATATTCAAAGAACCTCAACTGCGCGTAGATGGACACTTTACTTTTTTTGTTTTATTTTTATTCAATGTTAAGTTTATATTATTTTATTGAATTTAAAACTATTCCATAACTTTATTTTTAATTTACATATATGTCTACATTTCATATTTAGCAATCATATTACTATCTATATTGCATACCGATACTTAAATATCCAAATATATTTGCTGTACATTTTTTTTATTTGAAATTAAACAATTCAATTCATACAATAAAAAGAATAAAAGCACATACAATTAAAATGCGTTACAGTACGACTCGAATAGTTTAATTTATTTAGATAAATGAATACCCGCATTGTTATTAAACAATAACAAACTGTCTGATAACACTGGGTGCTCATGCAACGCACAAGTATGAAGATCAATTTTATTATTTGCGATATTAAACAATTCAATAATTAAGAGAATTAAAAACACATACAATCGGAGACGTTGCAATAAGACTTTAATAGTTTAATTCATATGAATAAATAAAAGCCCACATTGTTGCAAGACAAAACTAAACTGTCTGGCAGCACTGGCTATTTTCGCTTCACATAATTATCACTGCGGACGGCAGTCCGCGCTAGTGACGAAAGCAGCACGAAGGGTGCGAAAGGCGACTAGCATATATACACAGGAAGAATGGAAAATTTGCTATGACATTGGGTCGAATTATATACCGATCGAAAGGTATCAGTCTAACTTAAAAATGTGCATACTAAATCTTTTGAAAACTCACCTGGCTCGTGAGATAAACAGGTTTAAGTGGGAGGGGTTAGTTTTTTACTATTCTTATCAAAAACAGGCGTCGAATGACATCATCAAAATCCGACCACTGGTTCAAAAAATAATTAATTTTGAAATTTTTAGTGGCCTTCCGAAAATGAAATGAAAAGTCAGTTTGTCTGTTTGTCCGTTTGTCTGTTTGTTTGTTTG
Source organism: Drosophila limbata (assembly GCA_963924055.1). Classification (NCBI taxonomy): domain Eukaryota; kingdom Metazoa; phylum Arthropoda; class Insecta; order Diptera; family Drosophilidae; genus Drosophila; species Drosophila limbata. Next base: position 29,127,314 of record OZ001354.1, on the reverse strand, counting down.
GATCAAATCGTTGATTTAGCTTAAAAGTTTGAATGAGAACTTGTTCCCGATCAAATATCTAGAAACGTTTGTTCCACGACTTTTTCGAAAAATTGCTAGTTTAGCGGGAAATCGCTAAAACCCTCTAAAATAAAACCCCCATAGTGTCCAAACCATGGAAGCTACAGATGTGATCTGTATGTCGTTGGAAAGGTACTTGAAGGGCTCTTAAGCATTCAGGCTCTAAAGTACACAGGTAAAAAGTTACAGGTGAAATAAGGTAATTTTTTCCAAGTTTTGGCGGTTTTCGAGAAAACGACGCTAACGATTTTAATTAATTTTCAATATGTTTGAGCTTGTAAAATTTCGCGTTTTTTTATATATGACACAAAAAGTTTTACCAATGGGTTTGGAAGATATAACCTATTAACTGAATATATACGTTTAACTTAGAATTGGAATAGGACAGCAGCAACAAAGTGTCATAGCAGCCAGAGTTTGAGAGTGCTGATAGATTTTGCGCTTGGCATTATAAGAATGCGGGATCTCGTTTATTCAAATAAAATAAACTATTCGAGTCTTACTGCAACGCATTCTAATTGTATGTTTCTTATATAGCTATTTAATTGTTTTATTTTAATTAAACAAATTTAAAGCAAATATATTTACATATTTAAGTCTGCAATATCAGTATCTATCGACACTAAGTTTTCCTGTTTGTCATCCCTGAATTTGAAAGAACAAACCGATGAAATGTATCAGCAAGGACGTTTCCAGGTAAGTATAATTCTTAAGAAATTTTAAATACAAATTTCATTTTAATAAAAATTATTACTATTATATTTTCAGAAGTGGGCTCCACAGCAAGAATGGAGTAGCCGTGGAAGTGGCCGTGGACGCGGCCGCGGATATGGCGGGTGGCGCCAATATGGGCCGCTACCAACATTCAGCCGCTGTGAGTGCCCCTGCCACAACGAATGTGGAAAGTGTTGTGTGGGGTGGGAGGCCGCTCCGCCTCCATCGTCAGCGGCACCAGCAGCGACACCAGCAGCGGCACCACCAGCGGCCCCGCCAGGATGGATCCGTGTGGAAGATATTTTTTTTTTTTTACTCACTCGCTTGCCTTCGCCGGACGTGTTTTTAATCGCTCTACCGTCTTTTCGAGTTTTCTCTAAATAAACCATATCGAATCGAATCAGATTTGTTTATATTGTTCCGGTCATCTTGTGATCTTTATTAACCGAATATAAATTGGTTAATTACCGAAGATAGTGACTTCTAAATTGCAATTTAAATAATCTTTAGTTTGCTTCCCAATCTGCGCGCTTTTGTTACGGACGCTTAGAGTGTGAAGCTCGCGCTCATTGTTAGCTACTCTTAAGCTGCAATTGCTCTTAACGTGTCGCGAAAATCCCCACGCACCTATTGTTGCTTTGGCTGTCGTTCGTTGCACTTGCCGTTTTCGTTTTTCGTCTCTACGCTCTCGTATTGTGCTGAATTTGCAAATATTTCAACGGTCATTTGGCTAAGCGTTGTTGTTGTTAATTTTTGTTTGACTGCACTTGCACGAAACGCTACCACGCACAATTTTGCTTCATTGAACTCTTCTTCTACGCTACGCTCTTTCGTTTGTGCGCTTGTTTTTACGGCAATTTCCATGGCTTTTGCTAGCCCAATATTTAAAATCATTTACACATTTGTACTTCACTTCTCTCAATTTTAATTATGAGCGTTTGTTGCGCTGCCAAATGTGCCTTTAATCATAAGATTAATCCACGGCAAGCGCATGTGTTCTGCTGGCTATGTGACAATATTGCTCACACCGGTTGAGCTAATTTTGGACACATAGGAGGCCGTGTATTAGACCTAATTAAGGCGCGTGATGGCTTAAACTGGACCTGCTGGAAATGCAGACATACTGAATCGGATATCAGAGTCTTCATGCGACACACCTCCGTTGAATTTGATGCTCTAAAATCGGCTTTTCGTGAGCTGAATGAAAAGTGTTTCTTTGTATAATTGTTTCGTGTAATGTAAACACATATAAATAATTTTATTCAACCCAGACTCCCTGAGGAAGGCGAAAAATGTCGCCGAAACGCGTAGGAGGACAATTTTTATAAATAAAATGTAACTTTTTATAAAAATGAATCACATCGGCCTTATTAACCCACATATGGAATAACACTGAAAAGTTTCTGCCAACGGAATCTCACTTTAAAATGTTAAAAGTTTAAAGTGAAGCTCCCAAAGGTACGAAACAGTGTAATCTTTCAGTAAATACTCAGTTTTTATCTCTTCCAGCCAATTATGTGCCTTCGTAGCCTGTTTTCACGTCTACATTGCTGACTGTTAGTCAAGTGGAGTTTACTCCAACTACAACTGCACAGGGTGAAAAAACTCCGGCTGAAATTAACCCCACTGATGCTATCTTAGGACGCACTCCTTCTACCTCAGGCTCTATTGATAATGCCTCTGATATTCAGAATTCTATCGTTGACGTTTCTGAAACTTCTGCTACGGATGCTATGGACGGTATAACTACTTCAAATGAGCCCTCGCCACCCTCTAAATTGCCAACCATACCTGTTAAATTTCGTTTAGAATTACTAATCAATTAGATTATTTATTAGAAATAATCGTAGTGATTATATAATCTTATAAAAAAACCTCTTTACGAGGTAAAAGTCTAGTGACGAAAACATTTTCATGCCCCAAAATTTCTGATATCCAATTTTGTGACGAAAAATATTAAATTTTACACATGAATTATTAAACAAAAATTTTTGTCACTGGCACTGCGCTAAAAAATACTATTTATTAGGTATGAAAAATTAAGCGCAATGTGCCCAGTGACAAAAATTTTTGTTTAATAATTCATGTGTAAAATTTAATATTTTTCGTCACAAAATTGGATATCAGAAATTTTGGGGCATGAAAATGTTTTCGTCACTAGACTTTTACCTCGTAAAGAGGTTTTTTTATAAGATATCAGAAGTTTTTTAATAAGACATTGGAAATTTTGACAATTGATATATTTTTTGACAGTGTAACTTTGTCAATCGGTGTTTATTGTTTGTACAAGCAAAAGCAAACTGTCTGGCAACACTGGTTTCCTTCATAGTTTAATTCATATGAATAAATTAAAGCCAACATTGTTGTAAGACAAAACTGAACTGTCTGGCAGCACTGGTTATTATCGCTTCACATAAATATTTTATTTACATACGCTTCTGGCATTGTTACTTTGCTAGAAGATTTTCAATATGCACACAGACAGATCGACTACAGCGATTCTTTATTTTGCAGCTAAGATTTCTGCCAACACCTTTTTTAAATTGAAAAACAATAAAAAAAACATTAGTGGATCATATACTAACAAATTAATTGCATTTAAAAATAAAAACATAAAAAAGTTTCGTCCGTGCCTGAATTCGAACCCGGAACCCTAGCTGAGAATTCATGCAAAAATCGGGCGCCCTACACTTTGCGCCACTGGCGATCTTTAATAACGACTGTCTAATTATAGATTTCATTGTTACTGGACTGTTAGTCAAGTGTAATTGCCGCTGCTGTTCTATTTTAATTCAAAGTAAAACGTATATATTCAGTTAATAGGTTATATCTTCCAAACCAATCAATAAAAATTTATGCATGATAATCATCTACTAACAAATTAATTGCATTTAAAATTAAAAAAATAAAAAAGTTTCGTCCGTGCCTGAATTCGAACCCGGAACCCGAGCTGAGAATTCATGCAAAAATCGGGCGCTTTACACTTTGCGCCACTGGCGATCTTTAAGAACGACTGTCTAATAATAGATTTCATTGTTACTGGAATGTTAGTCAAGTGTAATTGCCGCTGCTGTTCTATTTTAATTCAAAGTAAAACGTATATATTCAGTTAATAGGTTATATCTTCCAAACCAATCAATAAAAATTTATGCATGATAATCATCTACTAACAAATTAATTGCATTTAAAATTAAAAAAATAAAAAAGTTTCGTCCGTGCCTGAATTCGAACCCGGAACCCGAGCTGAGAATTCATGCAAAAATCGGGCGCTTTACACTTTGCGCCACTGGCGATCTTTAAGAACGACTGTCTAATAATAGATTTCATTGTTACTGGACTGTTAGTCAAGTGTAATTGCCGCTGCTGTTCTATTTTAATTCAAAGTAAAACGTATATATTCAGTTAATAGGTTATATCTTCCAAACCAATCAATAAAAATTTATGCATGATAATCATCTACTAACAAATTAATTGCATTTAAAATTAAAAAAATAAAAAAGTTTCGTCCGTGCCTGAATTTGAACCCGGAACCCGAGCTGAGAATTCATGCAAAAATCGGGCGCTCTACACTTTGCGCCACTGGCGATCTTTAATTACGACTGTCTAATTATAGATTTCATTGTTACTGGACTGTTAGTCAAATGTAATTGCCGCTGCTGTTCTATTTCAATTCAAATTAAAACGTATATTAAAACGTATATCTTCCAAACCAATCAACAAAAATTTATGCATGATGTATCAAAAAACGCGAAATATTAAAAGCTCAAACATATTCAAAATTAAAAAAAAATCGCTAGCGGCGTTTTCTCGAAAACCGCCAAAATGTGGAAAAAATTACCTTTTTTCACCTGTAGCTTTTTACCTGTGTACTTTAGAAAAAAAGTTTGAACATATGCTTAAGAGCCCTTCAAAATACCTTTCCAACGACATATAGATCATATCTGTAGCTTTCATAGTTTGGACACTATGGGGGTTTTTAGTTTTAGCGGTTTTTAGCGATTTCCCGCTAAACTAGCGATTTTTCGAAAAAGTCGTAGAACAAACGTTTCTAGATTTTTGAGCGGGAACAAGTCCTCATTCAAACATTTTAGCTAAATTAACGATTTGATCCAAACAAACAAACAGACAAACAGACAAACTGACTTTTCATCTCATTTTCGGAAAGCGACTAAAAATTTCAAAATTAATTATCTTTTGAACTAGTAGTCGGATTTTGATGATTGAGGTGTCAGAAATATTAAAAAATTAAAAATGTTGACCAAAAAGCTCCAGCGGCCCCATTAGCTCCAATCATTTAAAATGTGACCCTCCCACTTACACCTGTTTATCTCACAAACCAGGTGAGTTTTCAAAAGTCTTAGTATGCACATTTGTAAGTTAAATTTATACCTTTCGATCGGTATATAATTCGACCTGATCGGACAGTCAAAGCAAATTTTTCATTCTTCCTGTGTATATATGCTAGTCGCCTTCGCACCCTTCGTGCTGCTTTCGTCACTAGCGCGGACTGCCGTCCGCAGTGATACCCCTTCATAAAAAGGGAGGTCGTTCGGATATTCGCAACTATCGCGGTATCGCTAAATTAAGTGCAATTCCCAAACTATTTGAGCTTGTTATTACTAACCAAATACAACACCAATGTTCTTCAATGTTGTCTCCTTTTCAGCATGGGTTTATGAAACGACGATCAACGCTGACAAACCTTCTTGAATTAACCTCAATGATACGGAGTGGTTTCCAAAATAAATTACAAACTGAATTTATTTTTACGGACTTCAGCAAAGCGTTTGACTCAGTAAGTCACATTCTTAATATAATTACTCTCTAGGAACACATAAGCTAGAGCGCATTTACACTGTAACTGAAAGGCTATAGGAGTGTTTGCATTTATAAAGCGATGGTCGAAGGAGTTCAATGACCCTTACATAACTAAACATTTATTCACCTCACTGGTTCGACGTATGGTCACCTCAGTATGCTAGATATAAGGACCTTATAGAGTCAGTGCAGAAACAGTTCCTTTTGTTTGCTTTACGTGGACTAAACTGGGATCCACATCGTCACTTGCCATCCTATGTTGATAGAATAAAATTTTTGGATCTTCCCTCACTTAAGGATCGTAGGACTTGCCTAGGCGTGCTGTTTATGCACAAATTAATTAATGGGCATGTTGACTCTAATTTTCCCCTAAGTAACGTGAGCTTTGCTGTTCCCCAACGAAAGACGCGACATTTTCGACCTTTATTTTTAAAAACAATCAGGACAAATTTTGAGTTGACCCTTTTCGTGTTTTATGTCTCAATTATAATGATTTGTACCATCAAATATCTTCTGAATGTTCATTAACTGTAACTGTATCCAACATTTTACCTCACTTGTAGCTTGTTAATGTTAATTATTTAAGTTATTTTAAAATGTATTATATAATGTTATTAAATTGTATTACATTATGTAAATCCTTGCTTCCATCCACTTGATGTGAGTTGGAGCACATCTATAAAATATTTTCCTTAATCGGATGGTAGTTAGGATTTCAGAATTGGCAGTTTGAATTTTTTTGCTAATTAATTTCAATAAATAAATAAAAAATAAATTAAAATAAATATTGGACGCCTGAATTTGGTCCAGGCCCCAGAGCAGCCGGTGGCACAGTAGGCAGCCCCACCAGGCTGGATGATTCAACTGGAAGCCGAGGCAATGTGCCACCGGCTCAGCCGCGCTGAGTGCGAATTTTAAAAATGAAAAACAATAAATTTATTGTTAATAAAAACTTGTGTTTATTAGATTTTTAAATATAGATATGCATGATCATATGTACATATATATGTATTTTTGTCACTGGGCACATTGGGCACATTTTCATACCTAATAAATAGTACTTTTTCTTATCTAATAAAAACCTTTTTTTTGAATAATTCATATGTAAAATTTAATATTTTTCGTCACAAAATTGGATATCAGAAATGTTGGGGCTTGAAAATGTTTTCGTCACTAGACTTTAACCTCGTAAAGAGGTTTTTTTTATAAGATATCAGAAATTGTTTAATAAGACATCGGAAATTTTTACAACTGCTATATTTTTTTAAGCAATTCAATAATTATATAATTAAGAGTATTAAAAACACATTCAATCAGAGACGTTGCAATAAGACTTTAATAGTTAAATTCATATGAATAAATTAAAGCCAACATTGTTGCAAGACAAAACTAAACTGTCTGGCAGCACTGATTATTTTCGTTTCACATAAATTTTTTATTTACATATGCTTCTGGCATTGTTACTGTGCTAGAAGGTTTTCAATATGCACACAGACAGATCTGACTGCAGCGATTCTTTATTTTGCAGCTAAGATTTCTGCTAACACCTTTTATAAATTGAACAACATAAAAAAAAACCTTTGCGAATACTAATTCATTTAAAAATTAAGAACGGCGATCTTTAAGAACGGCTGTCTAATTATAGATTTTATTGTTACTGGACTGTTAGTCAAATGTAATTGTTGCTGCTGTCCTATTCCAATTCAAAGCAAAACTTATATATTCAGTTAATACGTTATATCTTCCAAACCAATTAACAAAAATGTATGCATGATATACCAAAAAACGCGAAATTGTACAAACTATAACATATTGAAAATTAAAAAAAAAAAATCGCTAGCGGCGTTAGATCACATCTGTAGCTTCTATCGTTTGGATGCTATGAGGGTTTTAATTTTAGCAGTTTTTAGCGATTTCCCGCTAAACTAGCTATTTTTGGAAAAAGTCGTAGAACAAACGTTTCTATATTTTTGAGCGGGAGCAAGGCCTCATTCAAACATATAAGCTAAATCAACGCTTTGATACAAACAAACAAACAAACAAACAGACTGACTTTTCATCTCGTTTTGAGAAGGGCACCAAAAATTTCAAAATTATTATCTTCTGAACCAGTGATCGGATTTTGATGATCAAGTTGTCATTCGACGCGTAGTTTTGATTAGAATAGTAAAAATTAAAAAACAAGTCGGAAAGGCTATAGTCGAGCTCCCGACTATAGGATACCCGTTACTTACCCAAATAAATTAAACTCTTTTTTTTATTGCATGCTTTTAGGCACTTTTATTGCTTAAAAGCTTTAATCAGCCAGTACCACCTTTCTGTTTGTCCGATCTTGTTGGGATTTAGTAGAATGATAGGTAAAAACAATAGCTAACGTTCACCGTTTAAAAAACCTAATATCTTAAAAACTGTGCGTGTGGTGGATTTTCGCGATTTATGGAGGCGGAAAGGGGCGTGGCAAAATTTTGAAACAAACTTGACCTGCGTGGGGTTTATAGAAATCTGTGTGCCAAATTTGGTTGCTCTAGATCTTATAGTCTCTGAGATCTAGGCGCTCACACGGACGGACAGACGGACGGACGGACGGACGGACGGACAGACGGACAGACGGACATGGCTATATCGGCTCGGCTGTTGATGCTGATCAAGAATATATATACTTTATATGGTCGGAGATGCTTCCTTCTCCCTGTTACATACATTGCAACGAATACAATATCCCCTTTTACTTATTTTTAATAAGTAACGGGTATAAAAAATCAAAAAGGCCCCAACGGCCCGATTAGCTACAATCATTTAAATTTTGCCCCTCCCACTTACAAATGTTTATCTCACGAACCAGGTGACCTGATCGAACAGACGTAGCAAATTTTCCATTCTTCCTGTGTATATATGCTAGTCGCCTTCGCACCCTTTGTGGTGCTTTTGTCACTAGCGCGGACTGCCGTCTGCAGTGATATATGCATGAACATACACAAATGAAGTGCAGTGAATCAAAAAGAACATAATGAAACATGCAAAAAACTGTTTGCGGTAAAATTTTTAGAAGCGGCGCGGCGTCGCCAACGTTAACAGTTATACATTTGTGCATACACATACATACATACATACATACACACGCATACAGTGAACGCATGCAGTGAACTTGTATCCTATTGAGTGCTCCGCGGTAAATGGTTATAAGAACGATCCCTGCAGTTTGTGTAAGCTGTCGTTCCTCGCTGTGCCAGAAATCACCAAATATCCACCCGTAGGTGAGCTCTGTCCCTAGGGAGGGGTGAGAGGACATCAGAAGGTAGCTTGCCCTGAATTGCATCTCTCTCAGCTGACCTATCGGTCTCAGAGACGCCCAAGAGACTCAGAGATCCCGACAGTCCATCTAATAAGGCTCGGATTACACCACCAAAGAAGACCAAGACTAATTGCCAAGAAGTCGAGGAAATGGGCTCGATACTGGAAGAGCTCATCTACTCCTTTACTGGAAAGCAGCCGATTATGAGGCATATTAATCTAGCAACGAAGAACATGCTCCATAGATTGAAAGAGTTGCAAGGAACTGTATACACTCAAATAACAGACGCCTCGAACCAGTTAGCTGAAGCTTTGGACCGCATAGAATTTCTATCACAGAAATCACCCGCAAACACCACCGTACAGAACGTGCCAGATGAGCCAACCCCAGACACTAGACCCCGAAACTGCAGTGTTGCTACGCAGACGTCGGTAAACATAGCCAGAACAAACAGACGAAAATGCCATTGGGGGCCACCCAAGATGAATCTGCGCAGGAATCCAGTCTTAAGCACAAAAAGCAAGCCGAAGCCGACAAACAAACGTCTGGAAAGAGGCTGCAGCCTTCTACAAACACCCAGGAGCAAATCAATAATAACTGGACTTAAGTAAAAAGGAAAAAACAGAGGCCCAAAGTTACAAGCCGTCCGGAAAAAACTCCTTGTGCAGATATCTTAAAGATGATGAATGCAAAGCCCACGCTACAAAGCCTGAAAGGCTGTGTCCAAGGCCTTATGAAATCTGCAAACGGAGAAATGATTCTCAGAATGCAGAAACAGGCGGATCCTGCTACCGAACCGCAGCAAAGCAGTGCACGACACGGTGACAATTGAAGTGTTCAACATTGACGAGACGTCGAGGTGGCTCCTGCAATGAGGAAAGGCTATGGTGCCACTAATCTGCTCAACTTAAAAAAAGTTCGCAGAGGATGGAACCTTTGTCAAGTTCTAATGAAGATCGAACCTAAAAGATGCTACAGATGTATGGGCTACGGGCACACATCTATCCAATGTAAAAGTTAACACCCCGTTCCGAAGGAAACGTGCTTCAGATGTGGCAACACCGTGCACTTAGCAAAGATGTGGACGAACATGCCCAAGTGCCTTCTCTCCACTAGACAAGGAGCAGAGCAAGTGGGGCACTCTGTACTGAGCAGATCATGCCCAGTATATAAGACGGCACTAAAAGAGCTCAAAAATGGTTAAGTTCCTCCAGTTAAATCTTAACCATTGCAGAGCAGCCTAGGAGCTGCTCTCTGAATCCGTGAGGGAAAAGAGTAATACTAAGTGAGCACTAAGCACCAAAAGATGATGGAGTATGGATCCAAAGCTCAGACGGCGATGCTGCTATCTGGAGCTGTGCGTCTGCTGCGAAGCATCTAACCCAGCGTCTTCCCAGGAAAGGCTTCGTCAGGGCCATGATTAGGGATATATACATATACAGTTGCTATATAGCACCAATCATATCCCTCTACGTATACAGAACCATTGTCGACGACATCGGCCAAGACGCTTGCGGTAAGTCGCCCATAATACTTAATAGCCGGTGACTTTAGCGCCTGAGCCACGGAATGGGGAAGCAGCAGAACCACACCGAGAGGATCAATTCTTCTAGACACTTTTGCATCAATGAACATTTGTCTAATGAACGTTGGCGCCAAAAGCACATACAGCAAAGCTGGAAGGGAATCAATTATCGACCTGACTTTTGCCAGCCCAGAGATCGCACGCAACATCAAATGGTTCGTCTCTGACATTCACACAGCGACCACTTTGCGTTAATCACAGAGTCCACCCAGACAACAAACAGACAGGCACGGCCCATAACTGTTCGCACTGGTTACAAAACGGACATCCTGAACCTCGAGATACTGCTTTTCTCAATGCAAGAGTTCAGACTAATCGGCAGCGCTAACAATTCGGCGGAAATGCTTGCAGATGCTATTACTAGCGCCTGCGATGCATCTCTGGTAAAAGTCCGAAAAGGTGGCAACCCGCATAGGCCGGTAGATTGGTAAAACGACGACAGCGCCAAAGCACGTAGAGAATGCTATGCACCAAGGCGACTGAGTCAGATGCACAGATCCTCTGCTGACCATGAATCGCTAACTCGGATCTACAAAGATAAGAGGAGAAGCTTAAAGAATGCTGTCAAGTGCAGCATAGCCAACCATTTCCAAGAACTATATGATGCGGCAGATGCACAGCCATTTGGATCAGCCTATAAAGTAGTCATGGGAAAACTAGCGCGGCAACCAACGCCCACATGTGCTGCACAGCTTAACAGAATTGTTAATGTTCTTTTCCCACCTCAACCGTCAGTCGTGCTGCCATGGCAGTGTTCTATACCGCCAGACAACGGAGACAGGTTGCTCATCAATGCTGAGGAGGTCCTTGTTCTGGCTGCAGGAATTAAAACTGCCAAAGCTACTGGCCCGGATGAAATTCCAAACGTAGCTATCAAGCACATCATTGCAGCACACTCAGATCTATTTGCTGATGTGTACAATAAATGTATTCTTGAGGGCACGGTGAAAAGGAGATGGATGATCCAACGTCTAGTCCTTATTCCAAAACCTGGCAAGGGCATCGACGATTCATCAGCCTACCGACCTACCGATACATGGCATCTCTGACCAGCAATTCGGCTTCCGCAAGAAACGCAGCACGACAGATGCCATCCAAGTTGTAACGGATATAGCTAGTCGAGCCATCCAAGGTACACGATGGGCCGGTGAAACCAAACAGTACTGCCTTTTTTTCACATTGGACGTAAAAAATGCATTCAATTCGGCTAGCTGGACCCATATCCTCGAAGCTCGTATTGCCAGAAATATTTCTGGATATCTCGTACAAATCTCATCTTCAACTATTTCCACGACAGAAGAAGGCGTGGCAGACCCCATAAAGCATATATATTATTTATCAGCATCAACAGCCGAGTCGATATAGCCATGTCCGTCTGTCCGTCTGTATTGATCTCAGACTATAAGAGCTAGAGATTCCAAACTTGGTATGTAGGTTCGTCTATATTGCACGCAGATCGAGTTTATTTTAGATTTTGGCCACGCCAACTTAAACGCCCACAAATTAGAAAATCTTAATTATAAGGTCAATTTTAAAGATAGACATTCCTAATTGAGCATAGACAAAGATAATCACTGCGGACGGCAGTCCGCGCCAGTGACGAAAGCAGCACGAAGGGTGCGAAGGCGACTAGCATATATACACAGGAAGAATGGAAAATTTGCTATGTCTGTCCGATCAGGTCGAGTTATATACCGATGGAAAGGTATCAACTTACAAATGTGAATACTAAGACTTTTAGAAACTCAACTGGATTGTGAGATAAACAGGAGTAATTGGGAGGGGAAAAATTTAAATGATTGCAGCCTTTTTGATTTTTTTTTTTAATTTTTTACTTTTCTTATCAAAAATACGCGTCGAATGACACCTTGATCATCAAAATCCAATCACTGGTTCAGAAGAATTAATTTTGAAATTTTTGGTGCCCTTCTCAAAACGAAATGAAAAGTCAGTCTGTTTGTTTGGATCAAATCGTAGATTTAGCTTAAAAGTTTGAATGAGAACTTGTTCCCGATCAAATATCTAGAAACGTTTGCTCTACGACTTTTTCGAAAAATCGCTAGTTTAGCGGGAAATCGCTAAAACCCGCTAAAATTAAAAACCCCCAAAGTGTCCAAACCATAGAAGCTACTGATATAATCTATATGTCGTTGGAAAGGTACTTTGAAGGGCTCTTAAGCATACAGGCTCTAAAGTACACAGGTAAAAAGTTACAGGTGAAAAAAGATAATTTTTTCCACATTTTGGCGGTTTTCGAGAAAACGACGCTAACGATTTTAATTAATTTTCAATATGTTTGAGCTTGTAAAATTTCGCGTTTTTTTATATATGACACAAAAAGTTTTACCGATGGGTTTGGAAGATATAACCTATTAACTGAATATATACGTTTAGTAGGACAGCAGCAACAAAGTGTCATATATAGCTATTTAATTGTTTTATTTTACTTAAACAAATTTAAAGCAAATATATTTACATATTTAAGTCTGCAATATCGATATTAATATGCGTGCTAATATCGATAGATGATTTCATTCAATACTGGTATCGATAGTCGGCTTGAATATCAGTATCTATCGACACTAAGTTTTCCTGTTTGTCATCCCTGAATTTGAAAGAACAAACCGATGAAATGTATCAGCAAGGACGTTTCCAGGTAAGTATAATTCTTAAGAAATTTTAAATATAAATTTCATTTTAATAAAAATTATTACTATTATATTTTCAGAAGTGGGCTCCACAGCAAGAATGGAGTAGCCGTGGGCGTGGCCGTAGACGCGGCCGCGGATATGGCGGGTGGCGCCAATATGGGCCGCTACCAACATTCAGCCGCTGTGAGTGCCCCTGCCACAACGAATGTGGAAAGTGTTGTGTGGGGTGGGAGGCCGCTCCGCCTCCATCGTCAGCGGCACCACCAGCGGCACCACCAGCGGCCCCGCCAGGATGGGTCCGTGTGGAAGATATATTTTTTTTTTTTTACTCAGTCGCTTGCCTTTGCCGGACGTGTTTTTAATCGCTCTACCGTCTTTTCGAGTTTTCTCTAAATAAACCATATCGAATCGAATCAGATTTGTTTATATTGTTCCGGTCATCTTGTGATCTTTATTAACCGAATATAAATTGGTTAATTACCGAAGATAGTGACTTCTAAATTGCAATTTAAATAATCTTTAGTTTGCTTCCCAATCTGCGCGCTTTTGTTACGGACGCTTAGTGTGTGAAGCTCGCGCTCATTGTTAGCTACTCTTAAGCTGCAATTGCTCTTAACGTGTCCGAACATCCACACGCACCAATTGTTGCTTTGGCTGTGTTCGTTGCGCTTACCGTTTTCGTTTTTCGTCTCTACGCTCTCGTATTGTGCTGAATTTGCAAATATTTCAACGGTCATTTGGCTAAGCGTTGTTGTTGTTAATTTTTGCTTGCCTGCACTTGCACGAAACGCTACCACGCACAATTTTGCTTCATTGAACTCTTCTTCTACGCTACGCTCTTTCGTTTGTGCGCTTGTTTTTACGGCAATTTCCTTGGCTTTAGCTAGCCCAATATTTAAAATCATTTACACATTTGTACTTCACTTCTCTCAATTTTAATTATGAGCGTTTGTTGCGCTGCCAAATGTGCTTTTAATCATAAGATTAATCCACGGCAAGCGCATGTGTTCTGCTGGCTATGTGACAATATTGCTCACACCGGTTGAGCTAATTTTGGACACATAGGAGGCCGTGTATTAGACCTAATTAAGGCGCGTGATGGCTTAAACTGGACCTGCTGGAAATGCAGACATATTGAATCGGATATCAGAGTCTTCATGCGACAAACCTCCGTTGAATTTGATGCTCTAAAATCGGCTTTTCGTGAGCTGAATGAAAAGTTTCTGCCAACGGAATCTCACTTTAAAATGTTAAAAGTTTAAAGTGAAGCTCCCAAACGTAAGAAACAGTATAATCTTTCAGTAAATACTCAGCTTTTATCTCTTCCAGTCAATTATGTGCCTTCGTCACCTGTTTTCACGTCTACATTGCTGACTGTTAGTCAAGTGGACTTTACTCCAACTACAACTGCACAGGGTGAAAAAACTCCGGCTGAAATTAACCCCACTGATGCAATCTCAGTGCGTCCTTCTACCTCAGGCTCTATTGATAATGCCTCTGATATTCAGAATTCTATCGTTGACGTTTCTGAAACTTCTGCTACGGATGCTATGGACGGTATAACTACTTCAAATGAGCCCTCGCCACCCTCTAAAGCTGCCAACACACCTGGATTATGTACTATAACTGCTTCAAATGAGCCCTCGTCATCTTCTAAAGCTGCCAACACACCTGGACTAAGTTCTCAACCATTAATGGGGGTAACTTTAATGTCAGCAATGCCTTTGTCGGGCATTGCTCCAACTAGATTTATTTTTGTATCTCGTTTAAATCCTGATGCAACTGAAGGCGATGTTAAAAACCACCTAAGCAGCAAATTGAACTTAAGGTAGGAGTTTCTGATGCTCATTATCCTATGTTCCTGAATTCTTCTAGTTGGCCGGAACATGTTATAGAGCACGAGTATGTGAAAAAAACAAGCAATCGTGTTTTTCAGTCTTCTACTAATAATAGTGTCTCAAAAAACTAATTTCAACTTTTTCCATTCACTACCAAAATGTTCGCAGTCTTCAGGGGAAACTTAATAGATTGTACAATAATAGTGTTTCTTTTGATGCCAATGTGATCGCTTTTATTGAAACATGGCTTAACGCTTCCTTTTCCGATTCTGAGATTTTTGCTAATAACTATGCTTTGTATCGCTCCGATCGATCTACTCGGTCAGGTGGTGGAGTTCTTATTGCGGTAAAATCTACTTTTGCTTCAGATATTTTCCTGTTTAACGACGTCTATCCCTGCACTGAATTTGTTCAGTCCGTATAAGTGTTCACGACTTTTTCGTTTATGTTAATTGTTCATACCTTCGAATTTGTTCATTCCCTCATAGATCTTTCCCTGAGTAACGTTAATCATGTCCTTAATTGTAAAAATAAACTTTTGGATCTTGTGTTTGTCTCTGATCTCTCTTTTCCTCTTTTCCAAGTGTATCTAGAATATCTCCACTGTCATCTCCTGAAGATCCCTATCATCCTACTCTGGACATAAGTTTAAAGATCTTAGCTCCTATCTCCTGCAACGCAACTAAAACTTCTCCTAGATCTTTTCGGTGTTTTCGCAAAGCAAAATTTCTTGGTATGAACAACTTTTAATCGGACGTTGATTGGTCCTTTATGGACTCTTCTCACTCGCCATCAAACATCTTGGAAACTTTGTACCAGTCTTTTCTCCTTCCCCCATGGTTTTCACGTAGGCTATCTTACCTAAAAAATACAAAAAATCTATTGTGGAAAAAATTTAAACTGTCTGGTCTTCGTGTGGTTTTTTCTAGATATGTAGTCGCTCGTTCCAATTTCTCGCTTCTTAATTCTTCATGTTATAATAGTTATTTGTCTCGGTGTGGTAATCAGTTCCTTGAAAATCCCAAGCAATTCTTCTCTTTTGTCGACTCTAAACGTAAATTTTCTCAGTATCCATCTTTTCATCTTGATAACTGTTCGTCCTCTGTCAACTCTGTTATTTCCAATTTGTTTGCTGACTTCTTTCAGTCCACGTACTCTTCCCATACATACAACTCTATCTCTTCTTATCCGTACCCACTTCCTTTCTATAATTGCATCTTTACTCCTATCATCGATGAACACGATGTTTTTCACCATTTAAAGTCTCTACAGTCTTGTTTTTCCAGTGGACCTGACCACGTTCCCAGCTGCATGTTAAAAAATTGTGCTAATGTCTTGTCCAAGCCTCTCTCTAAACTTTTTCAGATGTCCCTTAATCAGTCATATTTTCCTGACACTTAGAAAGTCTATCCTTATACCCCTTCATAAAAAGGGAGGTCGTTCGGATATTCGCAACTATCGCGGTATCGCTAAATTAAGTGCAATTCCCAAACTGTTTGAGCTTGTTATTACTAACCAAATACAACACCAATGTTCTTCACTGTTGTCTCCTTTTCAGCATGGGTTTATGAAACGACGATCAACGTTGACAAACCTTCTTGAATTAACCTCAATGATACGGAGTGGTTTCCAAAATAAATTACAAACTGAATTTATTTTTACGGACTTCAGCAAAGCGTTTGACTCAGTAAGTCACATTCTTCTTCTCGAAAAACTATCAATCTTAGGCTTTCCTAAAATTCTCGTAGACTGGATTTGTGCTTATTTATCAAACCGCACGCAGAAAGTTCTATTTAAGTAGTGCGTGTAACTTTAGGGGTTTCCCAAGGCAGTCACCTCGGCCCTCTTCTTTTTAATTTATTTATTAATGATCTTCCTCAGGTAATCATTCATTCTAATATCCTCATGTATGCTGACGATGTTAAACTTTTTATGTCTCTCGCTAAGCCTGCCTCACATTCTCTTCTTCAATCTGATTTAAATCACCTTCATTCCTGGTATTTGAGAAATGATCTGCACTTGAACCACTCTAAGTGCAACTTCATGTCGTTTTACCGCAATTACCCGTCCTTGCATAATTACTCTCTAGGAACACATAAGCTAGAGCGCATTTACGCTGTAACTGAAAGGCTATAGGAGTGTTGCATTTATAAAGCGATGGTCGAAGGAGTTCAATGACCCTTACATAACTAAACATTTATTCACCTCACTGGTTCGACGTATGGTCAGTATGCTAGATATCAGGACCTTATAGAGTCAGTGCAGAAACAGTTCCTTTTGTTTGCTTTACGTAGACTAAACTGGGATCCACATCGTCACTTGCCATCCTATGCTGATAGAATAAAATTTTTGGATCTTCCCTCACTTAAGGATCGTAGGACTTGCCTAGGCGTGCTGTTTATGCACAAATTAATTAATGGGCATGTTGACTCTAATTTTCCCCTAAGTAACGTGAGCTTTGCTGTTCCTCAACGAAACACGCGACATTTTCGACCTTTATTTTTAAAAACAATCAGGACAAAATTTGAGTTGCATGACCCTTTTCGTGTTTTATGTCTCAATTATAATGATTTGTACCATCAAATATCTTCTGAATGTTCATTAACTGTAACTGTATCCAACATTTTACCTCACTTGTAGCTTGTTAATGTTAATTATTTAAGTTATTTTAAAATGTATTATATAATGTTATTAAATTGTATTACATAATGTAAATACTTGCTTCCATCCACTTGATGTGAGTTGGAGCACATCTATAAAATATTCTCCTTAATCGGATGGTATTTAGGATTTAAGAATTGGCAGTTAGAATTTTTTTGCTAATTAATTTCAATAAATAAATATAAAAAAATATATAAAAATAAATATTGGACGCCTGAATTTGGTCCAGGCCCCAGAGCAGCCGGTGGCACAGTAGGCAGCCCCACCAGGCTGGATGATTCAACTGGAAGCCGAGGCAATGTGCCACCGGCTCAGCTGCGCTGAGTGCGAATTTTAAAAATGAAAAAGAATAAATTTATTGTTAATAAAAACTTGTGTTTATTAGATTTTTAAATATAGATATGCATGTTTATATGTACATATATATGTATTTTTGTCACTGGGCACATTGGGCACATTTTCATACCTAATAAATAGTACTTTTTCTTATCTAATAAAAACCTTTTTTTTGAATAATTCATATGTAAAATTTAATATTTTTCGTCACAAAATTGGATATCAGAAATGTTGGGGCTTGAAAATGTTTTCGTCACTAGACTTTAACCTCGTAAAGAGGTTTTTTTTATAAGATATCAGAAATTGTTTAATAAGACATCGGAAATTTTTACAACTGCTATATTTTTTTAAGCAATTCAATAATTATATAATTAAGAGTATTAAAAACACATTCAATCAGAGACGTTGCAATAAGACTTTAATAGTTAAATTCATATGAATAAATTAAAGCCAACATTGTTGCAAGACAAAACTAAACTGTCTGGCAGCACTGATTATTTTCGTTTCACATAAATTTTTTATTTACATATGCTTCTGGCATTGTTACTGTGCTAGAAGGTTTTCAATATGCACACAGACAGATCTGACTGCAGCGATTCTTTATTTTGCAGCTAAGATTTCTGCTAACACCTTTTTTAAATTGAACAACATAAAAAAAAACCTTTGCGAATACTAATTCATTTAAAAATTAAGAACGGCGATCTTTAAGAACGGCTGTCTAATTATAGATTTTATTGTTACTGGACTGTTAGTCAAATGTAATTGTTGCTGCTGTCCTATTCCAATTCAAAGCAAAACTTATATATTCAGTTAATACGTTATATCTTCCAAACCAATTAACAAAAATGTATGCATGATATACCAAAAAACGCGAAATTGTACAAACTATAACATATTGAAAATTAAAAAAAAAAAATCGCTAGCGGCGTTAGATCACATCTGTAGCTTCTATCGTTTGGATGCTATGAGGGTTTTAATTTTAGCAGTTTTTAGCGATTTCCCGCTAAACTAGCTATTTTTGGAAAAAGTCGTAGAACAAACGTTTCTATATTTTTGAGCGGGAGCAAGGCCTCATTCAAACATATAAGCTAAATCAACGCTTTGATACAAACAAACAAACAAACAAACAGACTGACTTTTCATCTCGTTTTGAGAAGGGCACCAAAAATTTCAAAATTATTATCTTCTGAACCAGTGATCGGATTTTGATGATCAAGTTGTCATTCGACGCGTAGTTTTGATTAGAATAGTAAAAATTAAAAAACAAGTCGGAAAGGCTATAGTCGAGCTCCCGACTATAGGATACCCGTTACTTACCCAAATAAATTAAACTCTTTTTTTTATTGCATGCTTTTAGGCACTTTTATTGCTTAAAAGCTTTAATCAGCCAGTACCACCTTTCTGTTTGTCCGATCTTGTTGGGATTTAGTAGAATGATAGGTAAAAACAATAGCTAACGTTCACCGTTTAAAAAACCTAATATCTTAAAAACTGTGCGTGTGGTGGATTTTCGCGATTTATGGAGGCGGAAAGGGGCGTGGCAAAATTTTGAAACAAACTTGACCTGCGTGGGGTTTATAGAAATCTGTGTGCCAAATTTGGTTGCTCTAGATCTTATAGTCTCTGAGATCTAGGCGCTCACACGGACGGACAGACGGACGGACGGACGGACGGACAGACGGACAGACGGACATGGCTATATCGACTCGGCTGTTGATGCTGATCAAGAATGTATATACTTTATATGGTCGGAGATGCTTCCTTCTCCCTGTTACATACATTGCAACGAATACAATATCCCCTTTTACTTATTTTTAATAAGTAACGGGTATAAAAAATCAAAAAGGCCCCAACGGCCCGATTAGCTACAATCATTTAAATTTTGCCCCTCCCACTTACAAATGTTTATCTCACGAACCAGGTGACCTGATCGAACAGACGTAGCAAATTTTCCATTCTTCCTGTGTATATATGCTAGTCGCCTTCGCACCCTTTGTGGTGCTTTTGTCACTAGCGCGGACTGCCGTCTGCAGTGATATATGCATGAACATACACAAATGAAGTGCAGTGAATCAAAAAGAACATAATGAAACATGCAAAAAACTGTTTGCGGTAAAATTTTTAGAAGCGGCGCGGCGCGGCGTCGCCAACGTTAACAGTTATACATTTGTGCATACACATACATACATACATACATACACACGCATACAGTGAACGCATGCAGTGAACTTGTATCCTATTGAGTGCTCCGCGGTAAATGGTTATAAGAACGATCCCTGCGAATAATATAGATGTGAATTGTGCTGGCTAGACTCCCGAACACAGGCTGACACTTACCTGGGCAGTTTGTGTAAGCTGTCGTTCCTCGCTGTGCCAGAAATCACCAAATATCCACCCGTAGGTGAGCTCTGGCCCTAGGGAGGGGTGAGAGGACATCAGAAGGTAGCTTGCCCTGAATTGCATCTCTCTCAGCTGACCTATCGGTCTCAGAGACGCCCAAGAGACTCAGAGATCCCGACAGTCCATCTAATAAGGCTCGGATTACACCACCAAAGAAGACCAAGACTAATTGCCAAGAAGTCGAGGAAATGGGCTCGATACTGGAAGAGCTCATCTACTCCTTTACTGGAAAGCAGCCGATTATGAGGCATATTAATCTAGCAACGAAGAACATGCTCCATAGATTGAAAGAGTTGCAAGGAACTGTATACACTCAAATAACAGACGCCTCGAACCAGTTAGCTGAAGCTTTGGACCGCATAGAATTTCTATCACAGAAATCACCCGCAAACACCACCGTACAGAACGTGCCAGATGAGCCAACCCCAGACACTAGACCCCGAAACTGCAGTGTTGCTACGCAGACGTCGGTAAACATAGCCAGAACAAACAGACGAAAATGCCATTGGGGGCCACCCAAGATGAATCTGCGCAGGAATCCAGTCTTAAGCACAAAAAGCAAGCCGAAGCCGACAAACAAACGTCTGGAAAGAGGCTGCAGCCTTCTACAAACACCCAGGAGCAAATCAATAATAACTGGACTTAAGTAAAAAGGAAAAAACAGAGGGCCAAAGTTACAAGCCGTCCGGAAAAAACTCCTTGTGCAGATATCTTAAAGATGATGAATGCAAAGCCCACGCTACAAAGCCTGAAAGGCTGTGTCCAAGGCCTTATGAAATCTGCAAACGGAGAAATGATTCTCAGAATGCAGAAACAGGCGGATCCTGCTACCGAACCGCAGCAAAGCAGTGCACGACACGGTGACAATTGAAGTGTTCAACATTGACGAGACGTCGAGGTGGCTCCTGCAATGAGGAAAGGCTATGGTGCCACTAATCTGCTCAACTTAAAAAAAGTTCGCAGAGGATGGAACCTTTGTCAAGTTCTAATGAAGATCGAACCTAAAAGATGCTACAGATGTATGGGCTACTGGCACACATCTATCCAATGTAAAAGTTAACACCCCGTTCCGAAGGAAACGTGCTTCAGATGTGGCAACACCGTGCACTTAGCAAAGATGTGGACGAACATGCCCAAGTGCCTTCTCTCCACTAGACAAGGAGCAGAGCAAGTGGGGCACTCTGTACTGAGCAGATCATGCCCAGTATATAAGACGGCACTAAAAGAGCTCAAAAATGGTTAAGTTCCTCCAGTTAAATCTTAACCATTGCAGAGCAGCCTAGGAGCTGCTCTCTGAATCCGTGAGGGAAAAGAGTAATACTAAGTGAGCACTAAGCACCAAAAGATGATGGAGTATGGATCCAAAGCTCAGACGGCGATGCTGCTATCTGGAGCTGTGCGTCTGCTGCGAAGCATCTAACCCAGCGTCTTCCCAGGAAAGGCTTCGTCAGGGCCATGATTAGGGATATATACATATACAGTTGCTATATAGCACCAATCATATCCCTCTACGTATACAGAACCATTGTCGACGACATCGGTCAAGACGCTTGCGGTAAGTCGCCCATAATAATAGCCGGTGACTTTAGCGCCTGAGCCACGGAATGGGGAAGCAGCAGAACCACACCGAGAGGATCAATTCTTCTAGACACTTTTGCATCGATGAACATTTGTCTAATGAACGTTGGCGCCAAAAGCACATACAGCAAAGCTGGAAGGGAATCAATTATCGATCTGACTTTTGCCAGCCCAGAGATCGCACGCAACATCAAATGGTTCGTCTCTGACATTCACACAGCGACCACTTTGCGTTAATCACAGAGTCCACCCAGACAACAAACAGACAGGCACGGCCCATAACTGTTCGCACTGGTTACAAAACGGACACCCTGAACCTCGAGATACTGCTTTTCTCAATGCAAGAGTTCAGACTAATCGGCAGCGCTAACAATTCGGCGGAAATGCTTGCAGATGCTATTACTAGCGCCTGCGATGCATCTCTGGTAAAAGTCCGAAAAGGTGGCAACCCGCATAGGCCGGTAGATTGGTAAAACGACGACAGCGCCAAAGCACTTAGACAATGCTATGCACCAAGGCGACTGAGTCAGATGCACAGATCCTCTGCTGACCATGAATCGCTAACTCGGATCTACAAAGATAAGAGAAGAAGCTTAAAGAATGCTGTCAAGTGCAGCATAGCCAACCATTTCCAAGAACTATATGATGCGGCAGATGCACAGCCATTTGGATCAGCCTATAAAGTAGTCATGGGAAAACTAGCGCGGCAACCAACGCCCACATGTGCTGCACAGCTTAACAGAATTGTTAATGTTCTTTTCCCACCTCAACCGTCAGTCGTGCTGCCATGGCAGTGTTCTATACCGCCAGACAACGGAGACAGGTTGCTCATCAATGCTGAGGAGGTCCTTGTTCTGGCTGCAGGAATTAAAACTGCCAAAGCTACTGGCCCGGATGAAATTCCAAACGTAGCTATCAAGCACATCATTACAGCACACCCAGATCTATTTGCTGATCTGTACAATAAATGTATTCTTGAGGGCACGGTGAAAAGGAGATGGATGATCCAACGTCTAGTCCTTATTCCAAAACCTGGCAAGGGCATCGACGATTCATCAGCCTACCGACCTACCGATACATGGCATCTCTGACCAGCAATTCGGCTTCCGCAAGAAACGCAGCACGACAGATGCCATCCAAGTTGTAACGGATATAGCTAGTCGAGCCATCCAAGGTACACGATGGGCCGGTGGAACCAAACAGTACTGCCTTTTTTTCACATTGGACGTAAAAAATGCATTCAATTCGGCTAGCTGGACCCATATCCTCGAAGCTCGTATTGCCAGAAATATTTCTGGATATCTCGTCCAAATCTCATCTTCAACTATTTCCACGACAGAAGAAGGCGTGGCAGACCCCATAAAGCATATATATTATTTATCAGCATCAACAGCCGAGTCGATATAGCCATGTCCGTCTGTCCGTCTGTATTGATCTCAGACTATAAGAGCTAGAGATTCCAAACTTGGTATGTAGGTTCGTCTATATTGCACGCAGATCGAGTTTATTTTAGATTTTGGCCACGCCAACTTAAACGCCCACAAATTAGAAAATCTTAATTATAAGGTCAATTTTAAAGATAGACATTCCTAATTGAGCATAGACAAAGATAATCACTGCGGACGGCAGTCCGCGCTAGTGACGAAAGCAGCACGAAGGGTGCGAAGGCGACTAGCATATATACACAGGAAGAATGGAAAATTTGCTATGTCTGTCCGATCAGGTCGAGTTATATACCGATGGAAAGGTATCAACTTACAAATGTGAATACTAAGACTTTAAGAAACTCAACTGGATTGTGAGATAAACAGGAGTAATTGGGAGGGGAAAAATTTAAATGATTGCAGCCTTTTTGATTTTTTTTTTTTTAATTTTTTACTTTTCTTATCAAAAATACGCGTCGAATGACACCTTGATCATCAAAATCCAATCACTGGTTCAGAAGAATTAATTTTGAAATTTTTGGTGCCCTTCTCAAAACGAAATGAAAAGTCAGTCTGTTTGTTTGGATCAAATCGTAGATTTAGCTTAAAAGTTTGAATGAGAACTTGTTCCCGATCAAATATCTAGAAACGTTTGCTCTACGACTTTTTCGAAAAATCGCTAGTTTAGCGGGAAATCGCTAAAACCCGCTAAAATTAAAAACCCCCAAAGTGTCCAAACCATAGAAGCTACTGATATAATCTATATGTCGTTGGAAAGGTACTTTGAAGGGCTCTTAAGCATACAGGCTCTAAAGTACACAGGTAAAAAGTTACAGGTGAAAAAAGATAATTTTTTCCACATTTTGGCGGTTTTCGAGAAAACGACGCTAACGATTTTAATTAATTTTCAATATGTTTGAGCTTGTAAAATTTCGCGTTTTTTTATATATGACACAAAAAGTTTTACCGGTGGGTTTGGAAGATATAACCTATTAACTGAATATATACGTTTAGTAGGACAGCAGCAACAAAGTGTCATATATAGCTATTTAATTGTTTTATTTTACTTAAACAAATTTAAAGCAAATATATTTACATATTTAAGTCTGCAATATCGATATTAATATGCGTGCTAATATCGATAGATGATTTCATTCAATACTGGTATCGATAGTCGGCTTGAATATCAGTATCTATCGACACTAAGTTTTCCTGTTTGTCATCCCTGAATTTGAAAGAACAAACCGATGAAATGTATCAGCAAGGACGTTTCCAGGTAAGTATAATTCTTAAGAAATTTTAAATATAAATTTCATTTTAATAAAAATTATTACTATTATATTTTCAGAAGTGGGCTCCACAGCAAGAATGGAGTAGCCGTGGGCGTGGCCGTAGACGCGGCCGCGGATATGGCGGGTGGCGCCAATATGGGCCGCTACCAACATTCAGCCGCTGTGAGTGCCCCTGCCACAACGAATGTGGAAAGTGTTGTGTGGGGTGGGAGGCCGCTCCGCCTCCATCGTCAGCGGCACCAGCAGCGGCACCACCAGCGGCCCCGCCAGGATGGGTCCGTGTGGAAGATATATTTTTTTTTTTTTACTCAGTCGCTTGCCTTTGCCGGACGTGTTTTTAATCGCTCTACCGTCTTTTCGAGTTTTCTCTAAATAAACCATATCGAATCGAATCAGATTTGTTTATATTGTTCCGGTCATCTTGTGATCTTTATTAACCGAATATAAATTGGTTAATTACCGAAGATAGTGACTTCTAAATTGCAATTTAAATAATCTTTAGTTTGCTTCCCAATCTGCGCGCTTTTGTTACGGACGCTTAGTGTGTGAAGCTCGCGCTCATTGTTAGCTACTCTTAAGCTGCAATTGCTCTTAACGTGTCCGAACATCCACACGCACCAATTGTTGCTTTGGCTGTGTTCGTTGCGCTTACCGTTTTCGTTTTTCGTCTCTACGCTCTCGTATTGTGCTGAATTTGCAAATATTTCAACGGTCATTTGGCTAAGCGTTGTTGTTGTTAATTTTTGCTTGCCTGCACTTGCACGAAACGCTACCACGCACAATTTTGCTTCATTGAACTCTTCTTCTACGCTACGCTCTTTCGTTTGTGCGCTTGTTTTTACGGCAATTTCCTTGGCTTTTGCTAGCCCAATATTTAAAATCATTTACACATTTGTACTTCACTTCTCTCAATTTTAATTATGAGCGTTTGTTGCGCTGCCAAATGTGCTTTTAATCATAAGATTAATCCACGGCAAGCGCATGTGTTCTGCTGGCTATGTGACAATATTGCTCACACCGGTTGAGCTAATTTTGGACACATAGGAGGCCGTGTATTAGACCTAATTAAGGCGCGTGATGGCTTAAACTGGACCTGCTGGAAATGCAGACATATTGAATCGGATATCAGAGTCTTCATGCGACAAACCTCCGTTGAATTTGATGCTCTAAAATCGGCTTTTCGTGAGCTGAATGAAAAGTTTCTGCCAACGGAATCTCACTTTAAAATGTTAAAAGTTTAAAGTGAAGCTCCCAAACGTAAGAAACAGTATAATCTTTCAGTAAATACTCAGCTTTTATCTCTTCCAGTCAATTATGTGCCTTCGTCACCTGTTTTCACGTCTACATTGCTGACTGTTAGTCAAGTGGACTTTACTCCAACTACAACTGCACAGGGTGAAAAAACTCCGGCTGAAATTAACCCCACTGATGCAATCTCAGTGCGTCCTTCTACCTCAGGCTCTATTGATAATGCCTCTGATATTCAGAATTCTATCGTTGACGTTTCTGAAACTTCTGCTACGGATGCTATGGACGGTATAACTACTTCAAATGAGCCCTCGCCACCCTCTAAAGCTGCCAACACACCTGGATTATGTACTATAACTGCTTCAAATGAGCCCTCGTCATCTTCTAAAGCTGCCAACACACCTGGACTAAGTTCTCAACCATTAATGGGGGTAACTTTAATGTCAGCAATGCCTTTGTCGGGCATTGCTCCAACTAGATTTATTTTTGTATCTCGTTTAAATCCTGATGCAACTGAAGGCGATGTTAAAAACCACCTAAGCAGCAAATTGAACTTAAGGTAGGAGTTTCTGATGCTCATTATCCTATGTTCCTGAATTCTTCTAGTTGGCCGGAACATGTTATAGAGCACGAGTATGTGAAAAAAACAAGCAATCGTGTTTTTCAGTCTTCTACTAATAATAGTGTCTCAAAAAACTAATTTCAACTTTTTCCATTCACTACCAAAATGTTCGCAGTCTTCAGGGGAAACTTAATAGATTGTACAATAATAGTGTTTCTTTTGATGCCAATGTGATCGCTTTTATTGAAACATGGCTTAACGCTTCCTTTTCCGATTCTGAGATTTTTGCTAATAACTATGCTTTGTATCGCTCCGATCGATCTACTCGGTCAGGTGGTGGAGTTCTTATTGCGGTAAAATCTACTTTTGCTTCAGATATTTTCCTGTTTAACGACGTCTATCCCTGCACTGAATTTGTTCAGTCCGTATAAGTGTTCACGACTTTTTCGTTTATGTTAATTGTTCATACCTTCGAATTTGTTCATTCCCTCATAGATCTTTCCCTGAGTAACGTTAATCATGTCCTTAATTGTAAAAATAAACTTTTGGATCTTGTGTTTGTCTCTGATCTCTCTTTTCCTCTTTTCCAAGTGTATCTAGAATATCTCCACTGTCATCTCCTGAAGATCCCTATCATCCTACTCTGGACATAAGTTTAAAGATCTTAGCTCCTATCTCCTGCAACGCAACTAAAACTTCTCCTAGATCTTTTCGGTGTTTTCGCAAAGCAAACTTTCTTGGTATGAACAACTTTTAATCGGACGTTGATTGGTCCTTTATGGACTCTTCTCACTCGCCATCAAACATCTTGGAAACTTTGTACCAGTCTTTTCTCCTTCCCCCATGGTTTTCACGTAGGCTATCCTACCTAAAAAATACAAAAAATCTATTGTGGAAAAAATTTAAACTGTCTGGTCTTCGTGTGGTTTTTTCTAGATATGTAGTCGCTCGTTCCAATTTCTCGCTTCTTAATTCTTCATGTTATAATAGTTATTTGTCTCGGTGTGGTAATCAGTTCCGTGAAAATCCCAAGCAATTCTTCTCTTTTGTCGACTCTAAACGTAAATTTTCTCAGTATCCATCTTTTCATCTTGATAACTGTTCGTCCTCTGTCAACTCTGTTATTTCCAATTTGTTTGCTGACTTCTTTCAGTCCACGTACTCTTCCCATACATACAACTCTATCTCTTCTTATCCGTACCCACTTCCTTTCTATAATTGCATCTTTACTCCTATCATCGATGAACACGATGTTTTTCACCATTTAAAGTCTCTACAGTCTTGTTTTTTCAGTGGACCTGACCACGTTCCCAGCTGCATGTTAAAAAATTGTGCTAATGTCTTGTCCAAGCCTCTCTCTAATCTTTTTCAGATGTCCCTTAATCAGTCATATTTTCCTGACACTTAGAAAGTCTATCCTTATACCCCTTCATAAAAAGGGAGGTCGTTCGGATATTCGCAACTATCGCGGTATCGCTAAATTAAGTGCAATTCCCAAACTGTTTGAGCTTGTTATTACTAACCAAATACAACACCAATGTTCTTCACTGTTGTCTCCTTTTCAGCATGGGTTTATGAAACGACGATCAACGTTGACAAACCTTCTTGAATTAACCTCAATGATACGGAGTGGTTTCCAAAATAAATTACAAACTGAATTTATTTTTACGGACTTCAGCAAAGCGTTTGACTCAGTAAGTCACATTCTTCTTCTCGAAAAACTATCAATCTTAGGCTTTCCTAAAATTCTCGTAGACTGGATTTGTGCTTATTTATCAAACCGCATGCAGAAAGTTCTATTTAAGTAGTGCGTGTAACTTTAGGGGTTTCCCAAGGCAGTCACCTCGGCCCTCTTCTTTTTAATTTATTTATTAATGATCTTCCTCAGGTAATCATTCATTCTAATATCCTCATGTATGCTGACGATGTTAAACTTTTTATGTCTCTCGCTAAGCCTGCCTCACATTCTCTTCTTCAATCTGATTTAAATCACCTTCATTCCTGGTATTTGAGAAATGATCTGCACTTGAACCACTCTAAGTGCAACTTCATGTCGTTTTACCGCAATTACCCGTCCTTGCATAATTACTCTCTAGGAACACATAAGCTAGAGCGCATTTACGCTGTAACTGAAAGGCTATAGGAGTGTTGCATTTATAAAGCGATGGTCGAAGGAGTTCAATGACCCTTACATAACTAAACATTTATTCACCTCACTGGTTCGACGTATGGTCAGTATGCTAGATATCAGGACCTTATAGAGTCAGTGCAGAAACAGTTCCTTTTGTTTGCTTTACGTAGACTAAACTGGGATCCACATCGTCACTTGCCATCCTATGTTGATAGAATAAAATTTTTGGATCTTCCCTCACTTAAGGATCGTAGGACTTGCCTAGGCGTGCTGTTTATGCACAAATTAATTAATGGGCATGTTGACTCTAATTTTCCCCTAAGTAACGTGAGCTTTGCTGTTCCTCAACGAAACACGCGACATTTTCGACCTTTATTTTTAAAAACAATCAGGACAAAATTTGAGTTGCATGACCCTTTTCGTGTTTTATGTCTCAATTATAATGATTTGTACCATCAAATATCTTCTGAATGTTCATTAACTGTAACTGTATCCAACATTTTACCTCACTTGTAGCTTGTTAATGTTAAAAGCCCCTTCAGACGAGCGCTTTTTCACCGACACTTTTTGTAATTTTTTGTCAAAAAGCTGTCCGTGTCGCGTAACCACACAAAATTTCAAAGCGCCGGTGAAAAACCGAAGCTCACCGATGGAAATGGAACACGTTCTATTCCATCGGTGAGCGATGGTGATCGAAACGGACAGCTTTTTGACAAAAAGTGTCGGTAAAAAAGTGCTCGTCTGAAGGGGCTTTAATTATTTAAGTTATTTTAAAATGTATTATATAATGTTATTAAATTGTATTACATAATGTATATACTTGCTTCCATCCACTTGATGTGAGTTGGAGCACATCTATAAAATATTCTCCTTAATCGGATGGTATTTAGGATTTAAGAATTGGCAGTTAGAATTTTTTTGCTAATTAATTTCAATAAATAAATATAAAAAATATATAAAAATAAATATTGGACGCCTGAATTTGGTCCAGGCCCCAGAGCAGCCGGTGGCACAGTAGGCAGCCCCACCAGGCTGGATGATTCAACTGGAAGCCGAGGCAATGTGCCACCGGCTCAGCCGCGCTGAGTGCGAATTTTAAAAATGAAAAACAATAAATTTATTGTTAATAAAAACTTGTGTTTATTAGATTTTTAAATATAGATATGCATGTTCATATGTACATATATATGTATTTTTGTCACTGGGCACATTGGGCACATTTTCATACCTAATAAATAGTACTTTTTCTTATCTAATAAAAACCTTTTTTTTGAATAATTCATATGTAAAATTTAATATTTTTCGTCACAAAATTGGATATCAGAAATGTTGGGGCTTGAAAATGTTTTCGTCACTAGACTTTAACCTCGTAAAGAGGTTTTTTTTATAAGATATCAGAAATTGTTTAATAAGACATCGGAAATTTTTACAACTGCTATATTTTTTTAAGCAATTCAATAATTATATAATTAAGAGTATTAAAAACACATTCAATCAGAGACGTTGCAATAAGATTTTAATAGTTAAATTCATATGAATAAATTAAAGCCAACATTGTTGCAAGACAAAACTAAACTGTCTGGCAGCACTGATTATTTTCGTTTCACATAAATTTTTTATTTACATATGCTTCTGGCATTGTTACTGTGCTAGAAGGTTTTCAATATGCACACAGACAGATCTGACTGCAGCGATTCTTTATTTTGCAGCTAAGATTTCTGCTAACACCTTTTTTAAATTGAACAACATAAAAAAAAACCTTTGCGAATACTAATTCATTTAAAAATTAAGAACGGCGATCTTTAAGAACGGCTGTCTAATTATAGATTTTATTGTTACTGGACTGTTAGTCAAATGTAATTGTTGCTGCTTTCCTATTCCAATTCAAAGCAAAACTTATATATTCAGTTAATACGTTATATCTTCCAAACCAATTAACAAAAATGTATGCATGATATACCAAAAAACGCGAAATTGTACAAACTATAACATATTGAAAATTAAAAAAAAAAAATCGCTAGCGGCGTTAGATCACATCTGTAGCTTCTATCGTTTGGATGCTATGAGGGTTTTAATTTTAGCAGTTTTTAGCTAAACTAGCTATTTTTGGAAAAAGTCGTAGAACAAACGTTTCTATATTTTTGAGCGGGAGCAAGGCCTCATTCAAACATATAAGCTAAATCAACGCTTTGATACAAACAAACAAACAAACAAACAGACTGACTTTTCATCTCGTTTTGAGAAGGGCACCAAAAATTTCAAAATTATTATCTTCTGAACCAGTGATCGGATTTTGATGATTAAGTTGTCATTCGACGCGTAGTTTTGATTAGAATAGTAAAAATTAAAAAACAAGTCGGAAAGGCTATAGTCGAGCTCCCGACTATAGGATACCCGTTACTTACCCAAATAAATTAAACTCTTTTTTTTATTGCATGCTTTTAGGCACTTTTATTGCTTAAAAGCTTTAATCAGCCAGTACCACCTTTCTGTTTGTCCGATCTTGTTGGGATTTAGTAGAATGATAGGTAAAAACAATAGCTAACGTTCACCGTTTAAAAAACCTAATATCTTAAAAACTGTGCGTGTGGTGGATTTTCGCGATTTATGGAGGCGGAAAGGGGCGTGGCAAAATTTTGAAACAAACTTGACCTGCGTGGGGTTTATAGAAATCTGTGTGCCAAATTTGGTTGCTCTAGATCTTATAGTCTCTGAGATCTAGGCGCTCACACGGACGGACAGACGGACGGACGGACGGACAGACGGACAGACGGACATGGCTATATCGACTCGGCTGTTGATGCTGATCAAGAATATATATACTTTATATGGTCGGAGATGCTTCCTTCTCCCTGTTACATACATTGCAACGAATACAATATCCCCTTTTACTTATTTTTAATAAGTAACGGGTATAAAAAATCAAAAAGGCCCCAACGGCCCGATTAGCTACAATCATTTAAATTTTGCCCCTCCCACTTACAAATGTTTATCTCACGAACCAGGTGACCTGATCGAACAGACGTAGCAAATTTTCCATTCTTCCTGTGTATATATGCTAGTCGCCTTCGCACCCTTTGTGGTGCTTTTGTCACTAGCGCGGACCGTCTGCAGTGATATATGCATGAACATACACAAATGAAGTGCAGTGAATCAAAAAGAACATAATGAAACATGCAAAAAACTGTTTGCGGTAAAATTTTTAGAAGCGGCGCGGCGCGGCGTCGCCAACGTTAACAGTTATACATTTGTGCATACACATACATACATACATACATACACACGCATACAGTGAACGCATGCAGTGAACTTGTATCCTATTGAGTGCTCCGCGGTAAATGGTTATAAGAACGATCCCTGCGAATAATATAGATGTGAATTGTGCTGGCTAGACTCCCGAACACAGGCTGACACTTACCTGGGCAGTTTGTGTAAGCTGTCGTTCCTCGCTGTGCCAGAAATCACCAAATATCCACCCGTAGGTGAGCTCTGTCCCTAGGGAGGGGTGAGAGGACATCAGAAGGTAGCTTGCCCTGAATTGCATCTCTCTCAGCTGACCTATCGGTCTCAGAGACGCCCAAGAGACTCAGAGATCCCGACAGTCCATCTAATAAGGCTCGGATTACACCACCAAAGAAGACCAAGACTAATTGCCAAGAAGTCGAGGAAATGGGCTCGATACTGGAAGAGCTCATCTACTCCTTTACTGGAAAGCAGCCGATTATGAGGCATATTAATCTAGCAACGAAGAACATGCTCCATAGATTGAAAGAGTTGCAAGGAACTGTATACACTCAAATAACAGACGCCTCGAACCAGTTAGCTGAAGCTTTGGACCGCATAGAATTTCTATCACAGAAATCACCCGCAAACACCACCGTACAGAACGTGCCAGATGAGCCAACCCCAGACACTAGACCCCGAAACTGCAGTGTTGCTACGCAGACGTCGGTAAACATAGCCAGAACAAACAGACGAAAATGCCATTGGGGGCCACCCAAGATGAATCTGCGCAGGAATCCAGTCTTAAGCACAAAAAGCAAGCCGAAGCCGACAAACAAACGTCTGGAAAGAGGCTGCAGCCTTCTACAAACACCCAGGAGCAAATCAATAATAACTGGACTTAAGTAAAAAGGAAAAAACAGAGGGCCAAAGTTACAAGCCTTCCGGAAAAAACTCCTTGTGCAGATATCTTAAAGATGATGAATGCAAAGCCCACGCTACAAAGCCTGAAAGGCTGTGTCCAAGGCCTTATGAAATCTGCAAACGGAGAAATGATTCTCAGAATGCAGAAACAGGCGGATCCTGCTACCGAACCGCAGCAAAGCAGTGCACGACACGGTGACAATTGAAGTGTTCAACATTGACGAGACGTCGAGGTGGCTCCTGCAATGAGGAAAGGCTATGGTGCCACTAATCTGCTCAACTTAAAAAAAGTTCGCAGAGGATGGAACCTTTGTCAAGTTCTAATGAAGATCGAACCTAAAAGATGCTACAGATGTATGGGCTACTGGCACACATCTATCCAATGTAAAAGTTAACACCCCGTTCCGAAGGAAACGTGCTTCAGATGTGGCAACACCGTGCACTTAGCAAAGATGTGGACGAACATGCCCAAGTGCCTTCTCTCCACTAGACAAGGAGCAGAGCAAGTGGGGCACTCTGTACTGAGCAGATCATGCCCAGTATATAAGACGGCACTAAAAGAGCTCAAAAATGGTTAAGTTCCTCCAGTTAAATCTTAACCATTGCAGAGCAGCCTAGGAGCTGCTCTCTGAATCCGTGAGGGAAAAGAGTAATACTAAGTGAGCACTAAGCACCAAAAGATGATGGAGTATGGATCCAAAGCTCAGACGGCGATGCTGCTATCTGGAGCTGTGCGTCTGCTGCGAAGCATCTAACCCAGCGTCTTCCCAGGAAAGGCTTCGTCAGGGCCATGATTAGGGATATATACATATACAGTTGCTATATAGCACCAATCATATCCCTCTACGTATACAGAACCATTGTCGACGACATCGGTCAAGACGCTTGCGGTAAGTCGCCCATAATAATAGCCGGTGACTTTAGCGCCTGAGCCACGGAATGGGGAAGCAGCAGAACCACACCGAGAGGATCAATTCTTCTAGACACTTTTGCATCGATGAACATTTGTCTAATGAACGTTGGCGCCAAAAGCACATACAGCAAAGCTGGAAGGGAATCAATTATCGATCTGACTTTTGCCAGCCCAGAGATCGCACGCAACATCAAATGGTTCGTCTCTGACATTCACACAGCGACCACTTTGCGTTAATCACAGAGTCCACCCAGACAACAAACAGACAGGCACAGCCCATAACTATTCGCACTGGTTACAAAACCCTGAACCTCGAGATACTGCTTTTCTCAATGCAAGAGTTCAGACTAATCGGCAGCGCTAACAATTCGGCGGAAATGCTTGCAGATGCTATTACTTGCGCCTGCGATGCATCTCTGGTAAAAGTCCGAAAAGGTGGCAACCCGCATAGGCCGGTAGATTGGTAAAACGACGACAGCGCCAAAGCACGTAGAGAATGCTATGCACCAAGGCGACTGAGTCAGATGCACAGATCCTCTGCTGACCATGAATCGCTAACTCGGATCTACAAAGATAAGAGTAGAAGCTTAAAGAATGCTGTCAAGTGCAGCATAGCCAACCATTTCCAAGAACTATATGATGCGGCAGATGCACAGCCATTTGGATCAGCCTATAAAGTAGTCATGGGAAAACTAGCGCGGCAACCAACGCCCACATGTGCTGCCATGGCAGTGTTCTATACCGCCAGACAACGGAGACAGGTTGCTCATCAATGCTGAGGAGGTCCTTGTTCTGGCTGCAGGAATTAAAACTGCCAAAGCTACTGGCCCGGATGAAATTCCAAACGTAGCTATCAAGCACATCATTGCAGCACACTCAGATCTATTTGCTGATGTGTACAATAAATGTATTCTTGAGGGCACGGTGAAAAGGAGATGGATGATCCAACGTCTAGTCCTTATTCCAAAACCTGGCAAGGGCATCGACGATT
Source organism: Drosophila limbata (assembly GCA_963924055.1). Lineage (NCBI taxonomy): Eukaryota > Metazoa > Arthropoda > Insecta > Diptera > Drosophilidae > Drosophila > Drosophila limbata. The sequence continues at coordinate 29,092,674 of OZ001354.1, read as the reverse complement.
CATCAGCCTACCGACCTACCGATACATGGCATCTCTGACCAGCAATTCGGCTTCCGCAAGAAACGCAGCACGACAGATGCCATCCAAGTTGTAACGGATATAGCTAGTCGAGCCATCCAAGGTACACGATGGGCCGGTGGAACCAAACAGTACTGCCTTTTTTGCACATTGGACGTAAAAAATGCATTCAATTCGGCTAGCTGGACCCATATCCTCGAAGCTCGTATTGCCAGAAATATTTCTGGATATCTCGTCCAAATCTCATCTTCAACTATTTCCACGACAGAAGAAGGCGTGGCAGACCCCATAAAGCATATATATTATTTATCAGCATCAACAGCCGAGTCGATATAGCCATGTCCGTCTGTCCGTCTGTATTGATCTCAGACTATAAGAGCTAGAGATTCCAAACTTGGTATGTAGGTTCGTCTATATTGCACGCAGATCGAGTTTATTTTAGATTTTGGCCACGCCAACTTAAACGCCCACAAATTAGAAAATCTTAATTATAAGGTCAATTTTAAAGATAGACATTCCTAATTGAGCATAGACAAAGATAATCACTGCGGACGGCAGTCCGCGCTAGTGACGAAAGCAGCACGAAGGGTGCGAAGGCGACTAGCATATATACACAGGAAGAATGGAAAATTTGCTATGTCTGTCCGATCAGGTCGAGTTATATACCGATGGAAAGGTATCAACTTACAAATGTGAATACTAAGACTTTTAGAAACTCAACTGGATTGTGAGATAAACAGGAGTAATTGGGAGGGGAAAAATTTAAATGATTGCAGCCTTTTTGATTTTTTTTTTTTAATTTTTTACTTTTCTTATCAAAAATACGCGTCGAATGACACCTTGATCATCAAAATCCAATCACTGGTTCAGAAGAATTAATTTTGAAATTTTTGGTGCCCTTCTCAAAACGAAATGAAAAGTCAGTCTGTTTGTTTGGATCAAATCGTAGATTTAGCTTAAAAGTTTGAATGAGAACTTGTGCCCGATCAAATATCTAGAAACGTTTGCTCTACGACTTTTTCGAAAAATCGCTAGTTTAGCGGGAAATCGCTAAAACCCGCTAAAATTAAAAACCCCCAAAGTGTCCAAACCATAGAAGCTACTGATATAATCTATATGTCGTTGGAAAGGTACTTTGAAGGGCTCTTAAGCATACAGGCTCTAAAGTACACAGGTAAAAAGTTACAGGTGAAAAAAGATAATTTTTTCCACATTTTGGCGGTTTTCGAGAAAACGACGCTAACGATTTTAATTAATTTTCAATATGTTTGAGCTTGTAAAATTTCGCGTTTTTTTATATATGACACAAAAAGTTTTACCGATGGGTTTGGAAGATATAACCTATTAACTGAATATATACGTTTAGTAGGACAGCAGCAACAAAGTGTCATATATAGCTATTTAATTGTTTTATTTTACTTAAACAAATTTAAAGCAAATATATTTACATATTTAAGTCTGCAATATCGATATTAATATGCGTGCTAATATCGATAGATGATTTCATTCAATACTGGTATCGATAGTCGGCTTGAATATCAGTATCTATCGACACTAAGTTTTCCTGTTTGTCATCCCTGAATTTGAAAGAACAAACCGATGAAATGTATCAGCAAGGACGTTTCCAGGTAAGTATAATTCTTAAGAAATTTTAAATATAAATTTCATTTTAATAAAAATTATTACTATTATATTTTCAGAAGTGGGCTCCACAGCAAGAATGGAGTAGCCGTGGGCGTGGCCGTAGACGCGGCCGCGGATATGGCGGGTGGCGCCAATATGGGCCGCTACCAACATTCAGCCGCTGTGAGTGCCCCTGCCACAACGAATGTGGAAAGTGTTGTGTGGGGTGGGAGGCCGCTCCGCCTCCATCGTCAGCGGCACCAGCAGCGGCACCACCAGCGGCACCACCAGCGGCACCACCAGCGGCCCCGCCAGGATGGGTCCGTGTGGAAGATATATTTTTTTTTTTTTACTCAGTCGCTTGCCTTTGCCGGACGTGTTTTTAATCGCTCTACCGTCTTTTCGAGTTTTCTCTAAATAAACCATATCGAATCGAATCAGATTTGTTTATATTGTTCCGGTCATCTTGTGATCTTTATTAACCGAATATAAATTGGTTAATTACCGAAGATAGTGACTTCTAAATTGCAATTTAAATAATCTTTAGTTTGCTTCCCAATCTGCGCGCTTTTGTTACGGACGCTTAGTGTGTGAAGCTCGCGCTCATTGTTAGCTACTCTTAAGCTGCAATTGCTCTTAACGTGTCCGAACATCCACACGCACCAATTGTTGCTTTGGCTGTGTTCGTTGCGCTTACCGTTTTCGTTTTTCGTCTCTACGCTCTCGTATTGTGCTGAATTTGCAAATATTTCAACGGTCATTTGGCTAAGCGTTGTTGTTGTTAATTTTTGCTTGCCTGCACTTGCACGAAACGCTACCACGCACAATTTTGCTTCATTGAACTCTTCTTCTACGCTACGCTCTTTCGTTTGTGCGCTTGTTTTTACGGCAATTTCCTTGGCTTTTGCTAGCCCAATATTTAAAATCATTTACACATTTGTACTTCACTTCTCTCAATTTTAATTATGAGCGTTTGTTGCGCTGCCAAATGTGCTTTTAATCATAAGATTAATCCACGGCAAGCGCATGTGTTCTGCTGGCTATGTGACAATATTGCTCACACCGGTTGAGCTAATTTTGGACACATAGGAGGCCGTGTATTAGACCTAATTAAGGCGCGTGATGGCTTAAACTGGACCTGCTGGAAATGCAGACATATTGAATCGGATATCAGAGTCTTCATGCGACAAACCTCCGTTGAATTTGATGCTCTAAAATCGGCTTTTCGTGAGCTGAATGAAAAGTTTCTGCCAACGGAATCTCACTTTAAAATGTTAAAAGTTTAAAGTGAAGCTCCCAAACGTAAGAAACAGTATAATCTTTCAGTAAATACTCAGCTTTTATCTCTTCCAGTCAATTATGTGCCTTCGTCACCTGTTTTCACGTCTACATTGCTGACTGTTAGTCAAGTGGACTTTACTCCAACTACAACTGCACAGGGTGAAAAAACTCCGGCTGAAATTAACCCCACTGATGCAATCTCAGTGCGTCCTTCTACCTCAGGCTCTATTGATAATGCCTCTGATATTCAGAATTCTATCGTTGACGTTTCTGAAACTTCTGCTACGGATGCTATGGACGGTATAACTACTTCAAATGAGCCCTCGCCACCCTCTAAAGCTGCCAACACACCTGGATTATGTACTATAACTGCTTCAAATGAGCCCTCGTCATCTTCTAAAGCTGCCAACACACCTGGACTAAGTTCTCAACCATTAATGGGGGTAACTTTAATGTCAGCAATGCCTTTGTCGGGCATTGCTCCAACTAGATTTATTTTTGTATCTCGTTTAAATCCTGATGCAACTGAAGGCGATGTTAAAAACCACCTAAGCAGCAAATTGAACTTAAGGTAGGAGTTTCTGATGCTCATTATCCTATGTTCCTGAATTCTTCTAGTTGGCCGGAACATGTTATAGAGCACGAGTATGTGAAAAAAACAAGCAATCGTGTTTTTCAGTCTTCTACTAATAATAGTGTCTCAAAAAACTAATTTCAACTTTTTCCATTCACTACCAAAATGTTCGCAGTCTTCAGGGGAAACTTAATAGATTGTACAATAATAGTGTTTCTTTTGATGCCAATGTGATCGCTTTTATTGAAACATGGCTTAACGCTTCCTTTTCCGATTCTGAGATTTTTGCTAATAACTATGCTTTGTATCGCTCCGATCGATCTACTCGGTCAGGTGGTGGAGTTCTTATTGCGGTAAAATCTACTTTTGCTTCAGATATTTTCCTGTTTAACGACGTCTATCCCTGCACTGAATTTGTTCAGTCCGTATAAGTGTTCACGACTTTTTCGTTTATGTTAATTGTTCATACCTTCGAATTTGTTCATTCCCTCATAGATCTTTCCCTGAGTAACGTTAATCATGTCCTTAATTGTAAAAATAAACTTTTGGATCTTGTGTTTGTCTCTGATCTCTCTTTTCCTCTTTTCCAAGTGTATCTAGAATATCTCCACTGTCATCTCCTGAAGATCCCTATCATCCTACTCTGGACATAAGTTTAAAGATCTTAGCTCCTATCTCCTGCAACGCAACTAAAACTTCTCCTAGATCTTTTCGGTGTTTTCGCAAAGCAAACTTTCTTGGTATGAACAACTTTTAATCGGACGTTGATTGGTCCTTTATGGACTCTTCTCACTCGCCATCAAACATCTTGGAAACTTTGTACCAGTCTTTTCTCCTTCCCCCATTGTTTTCACGTAGGCTATCCTACCTAAAAAATACAAAAAATCTATTGTGGAAAAAATTTAAACTGTCTGGTCTTCGTGTGGTTTTTTCTAGATATGTAGTCGCTCGTTCCAATTTCTCGCTTCTGAATTCTTCATGTTATAATAGTTATTTGTCTCGGTGTGGTAATCAGTTCCGTGAAAATCCCAAGCAATTCTTCTCTTTTGTCGACTCTAAACGTTAATTTTCTCAGTATCCATCTTTTCATCTTGATAACTGTTCGTCCTCTGTCAACTCTGTTATTTCCAATTTGTTTGCTGACTTCTTTCAGTCCACGTACTCTTCCCATACATACAACTCTATCTCTTCTTATCCGTACCCACTTCCTTTCTATAATTGCATCTTTACTCCTATCATCGATGAACACGATGTTTTTCACCATTTAAAGTCTCTACAGTCTTGTTTTTCCAGTGGACCTGACCACGTTCCCAGCTGCATGTTAAAAAATTGTGCTAATGTCTCTCTCTAAACTTTTTCAGATGTCCCTTAATCAGTCATATTTTCCTGACACTTAGAAAGTCTATCCTTATACCCCTTCATAAAAAGGGAGGTCGTTCGGATATTCGCAACTATCGCGGTATCGCTAAATTAAGTGCAATTCCCAAACTGTTTGAGCTTGTTATTACTAACCAAATACAACACCAATGTTCTTCACTGTTGTCTCCTTTTCAGCATGGGTTTATGAAACGACGATCAACGTTGACAAACCTTCTTGAATTAACCTCAATGATACGGAGTGGTTTCCAAAATAAATTACAAACTGAATTTATTTTTACGGACTTCAGCAAAGCGTTTGACTCAGTAAGTCACATTCTTCTTCTCGAAAAACTATCAATCTTAGGCTTTCCTAAAATTCTCGTAGACTGGATTTGTGCTTATTTATCAAACCGCACGCAGAAAGTTCTATTTAAGTAGTGCGTGTAACTTTAGGGGTTTCCCAAGGCAGTCACCTCGGCCCTCTTCTTTTTAATTTATTTATTAATGATCTTCCTCAGGTAATCATTCATTCTAATATCCTCATGTATGCTGACGATGTTAAACTTTTTATGTCTCTCGCTAAGCCTGCCTCACATTCTCTTCTTCAATCTGATTTAAATCACCTTCATTCCTGGTGTTTGAGAAATGATCTGCACTTGAACCACTCTAAGTGCAACTTCATGTCGTTTTACCGCAATTACCCGTCCTTGCATAATTACTCTCTAGGAACACATAAGCTAGAGCGCATTTACGCTGTAACTGAAAGGCTATAGGAGTGTTGCATTTATAAAGCGATGGTCGAAGGAGTTCAATGACCCTTACATAACTAAACATTTATTCACCTCACTGGTTCGACGTATGGTCAGTATGCTAGATATCAGGACCTTATAGAGTCAGTGCAGAAACAGTTCCTTTTGTTTGCTTTACGTAGACTAAACTGGGATCCACATCGTCACTTGCCATCCTATGTTGATAGAATAAAATTTTTGGATCTTCCCTCACTTAAGGATCGTAGGACTTGCCTAGGCGTGCTGTTTATGCACAAATTAATTAATGGGCATGTTGACTCTAATTTTCCCCTAAGTAACGTGAGCTTTGCTGTTCCTCAACGAAACACGCGACATTTTCGACCTTTATTTTTAAAAACAATCAGGACAAAATTTGAGTTGCATGACCCTTTTCGTGTTTTATGTCTCAATTATAATGATTTGTACCATCAAATATCTTCTGAATGTTCATTAACTGTAACTGTATCCAACATTTTACCTCACTTGTAGCTTGTTAATGTTAATTATTTAAGTTATTTTAAAATGTATTATATAATGTTATTAAATTGTATTACATAATGTAAATACTTGCTTCCATCCACTTGATGTGAGTTGGAGCACATCTATAAAATATTCTCCTTAATCGGATGGTATTTAGGATTTAAGAATTGGCAGTTAGAATTTTTTTGCTAATTAATTTCAATAAATAAATATAAAAAATATATAAAAATAAATATTGGACGCCTGAATTTGGTCCAGGCCCCAGAGCAGCCGGTGGCACAGTAGGCAGCCCCACCAGGCTGGATGATTCAACTGGAAGCCGAGGCAATGTGCCACCGGCTCAGCCGCGCTGAGTGCGAATTTTTAAAATGAAAAACAATAAATTTATTGTTAATAAAAGCTTGTGTTTTATTTATTAAATTTATTAGATTTTTAAATATAGATATGCATGTTCATATGTACATATATATGTATTTTTGTCACTGCGCAGTGCCAGTGAAAAACATTTTTTTTTAATAATTCATGTGTAAAATTTAATATTTTTCGTCACAAAATTGAATATCAGAAATGTTGGGGCTTGAAAATGTTTTCGTCACTAGACTTTAACCTCGTAAAGAGGTTTTTTTAATAAGATATCAAAAATTTTTTAATAAGACATCGGAAATTTTTACAATTGCTATATTTTTTTAAGCAAATCAATAATTATATAATTAAGAGAATTAAAAACATTCAATCAGAGACGTTGCAATAAGACTTTAATAGTTTAATTCATATGAATAAATTAAAGCCAACATTGTTGCAAGACAAAACTAAACTGTCTGGCAGCACTGATTATTTTCGCTTCACATAAATTTTTTATTTACATATGCTTCTGGCATTGTTACTGTGCTAGAAGGTTTTCAATATGCACACAGACAGATCTGACTGCAGCGATTCTTTATTTTGCAGCTAAGATTTCTGCTAACATCCTTTTATACCCTGAGGGTATATTAAGATTGTTCAAAAGTATGTAACAGGGAGAAGGAAGCATCTCCGACCCCATAAAGTATATATATTCTTGATCAGCATCAACAGCCGAGTCGATATAGCCATGTCCGTCTGTCTGTCGGTCCGTGTAAACGAAAGGATCTCAGAGATGGTAAAAGCTAGGACCACCAAATTTGGAATGAAGACTACCTATAATGTCAGACAGAACAAGTTTATGTTAAAATTTTGCTACGCCCACTGTGGTGGGCGTAATTCATCAAAAACTTTCATCACCTTTAATCTAGGGTTTTAAGTTAAAATTTTAAATTTTTTTTACACCAACGGGTGTAAGATCATGTCCTGAGACTAATTATCAACTTTCAACATGATTGGGCCATAAATAGTGAAGATAATAAGCTTTAAAGATTGGGAGCTTCATATGTATATAAATAGAATTATTCGTCATTTAATTGATTTAACATTTACTCTGTCAGAATGGAAATCGAGAATGTTAACCGAATTTGCCAGCATCAGTCTAAGGGCGGAGTGGTCGAAGTGATAGGTGCTAGGCACGCGAAACGGGAGATCGCGGTTCGAGTCCCGGTCTGGTCGATGCAAAAGATTTTTAATTATTTAATATTTTTCGTTTATTTGAATTTTCAGTTTAATGGTAGAGTCACGCGAGGGGCGTGGGTTCAATTCCTGAATGGGTCAACGAATTTTTTCGTTTTTAAAAATATTTTTACTTTTAATAAATTTTTAAAATTTAAAGATAATGTATAAATTGCCGTAGCCTAGGCTCAGGGTATATTACTGTCGAGTGCACTCTACTGATCCACTTGTTTAAATTGAAAAACATAAAAAAAAACCTTTGCGAATACTAATGCATTTAAAAATTAGAAAAAAAAAAAGTTTTGTCCGTGACAGAATTTGATCCCGGAACCCGAGCTGACAATTCATGCACAAATCGGACGTCCCACACTTTGCGCCACTGGCGATCTTTAAGAACGGCTGTCTAATTATAGATTTCATTGTTACTGGACTGTTAGTCAAATGTAATTACTGCTGCTGTCCTATTCCAATTCAAAGCAAAACTTATATATTCAGTTAATACGTTATATCTTCCAAACCAATTAACAAAAATGTATGCATGACATATCAAAAAACGCGAAATTGTACAAACTATAACATATTGAAAATTAAAAAAAAAAAATCGCTAGCGGCGTTAGATCACATCTGTAGCTTCTATCGTTTGGATGCTATGAGGGTTTTAATTTTAGCAGTTTTTAGCGATTTCCCGCTAAACTAGCTATTTTTGGAAAAAGTCGTAGAACAAACGTTTCTATATTTTTGAGCGGGAACAAGGCCTCATTCAAACATATAAGCTAAATCAACGCTTTGATACAAACAAACAAACAGACTGACTTTTCATCTCGTTTTGAGAAGGGCACCAAAAATTTCAAAATTATTATCTTCTGAACCAGTGATCGGATTTTGATGATCAAGTTGTCATTCGACGCGTAGTTTTGATTAGAATAGTAAAAAATTAAAAAAAAAATCAAAAAGGCCCCAACGGCCCGATTAGCTACAATCATTTAAATTTTGCCCCTCCCACTTACAAATGTTTATCTCACGAACCAGGTGACCTGATCGAACAGACGTAGCAAATTTTCCATTCTTCCTGTGTATATATGCTAGTCGCCTTCGCACCCTTTGTGGTGCTTTTGTCACTAGCGCGGACTGCCGTCCGCAGTGATATATGCATGAACATACACAAATGAAGTGCAGTGAATCAAAAAGAACATAATGAAACATGCAAAAAACTGTTTGCGGTAAAATTTTTAGAAGCGGCGCGGCGTCGCCAACGTTAACAGTTATACATTTGTGCATACACATACATACATACACACGCATACAGTATGCGGTATAACCTTAAAAAAAAGCCAAAACGAAATTTTTTTTTTGTTCCTTGATTACCCTCGCTGTCCCTGGATGCAATGAATCTGCAGCCACGCACACCAGGAGGAGAAAAGGAAAATGAGGATGCTGCTTTTGGCAGGCACAAAGCTCTCGCAAGAACTCCGCCGCCGTCAGCACCTCCGGCGACAAATGGAGCAGGCGTCTTTCACTTTGGCGCAGGTGGCAATGCGCAGCCACCTCAAAGCGAACCATTAGATTCACTGAAATCACTTGGTGAGCGGGTAAGAGAATTGGCAAAGAGGATGCATGACAAGCGATTCATCGATATACCGATGAAGGAGCTTGCAATGAATGTGGTGTCGCTGCATGCATTTGTCATGGAAAATTTTGAGAAGCTGCATAGTTCTTCGACTAGTTCTTCGACTGGCGTCGCCACTACTGGTACCCAGACTAGCCCAAGGCCAGCAAACAGTGTTGCTAAACGATTGCGCGAGTCGCCTCGAGCATCGTCAAGGAATTCGCCCCCTAAAAAGAAAAGAGGAGCAAAACAAAACCAGCCCAAGCAACAGCAGATCGAACTGAATGACCAAGTCCAAGAAGAGTCTACCCCTTCGATCATCGTGAACCGCAACGCCACCCCAGCTACTAAAAAGCAACTACAGTGGCAGCATGTTGGATCCAAGGCCAAAAAGAAAAAAGCCCAACGCGAGCCAAGGCCGGATGCTATTATAATTCAGCCACAAGATAATCTCAGCTACAGCGAGATTCTTCGCCTTGTCACCAGACGCCAAGATGGGAAGCAAAAAGAGGTTGGTGATTACGTGACCAAAATTAGGAAGACACTGAAAGGAGAGCTACTGCTTGAGCTAAACGGTGCGAGTAAGGAAAACACGACTAAGCTTACAGACGACATCCGCGAAGTTCTTGGCCTCAAGTCGGGCATTCGGACGGTCACGCAAAAGACGTGCCTAGAAATTAGAGATCTCGACAGCCTTGCTACTAAGGAGGACATTGTAGCCGCAATCGCAGCTGAGACCGATGTGCCAAGTGTGGACATTGGTTCAGTTAAAAGCCTGAGGGAATCCTTCGCTGGCACACAATTTGCAATTGTTTGTCTGACTCCAGCGTTGGCGAAAGTTCTGCTCCAAGTGGGCAAACTCAAAATCGGATGGACAAGATGCCGGGTCCGCGAGCGTACAACACAAAGACGATGCTACAGATGCTTAGAGTTTGGTCACCTGGCAACCAAGTGCACGAGCGTCGTAGATCGCACTGGACTTTGCCTAAGGTGTGGAGCAAGTGGTCACAAAGCGGCTAGCTGCAGGAGTGAGCCGAAATGTTTCCTCTGTGTGGATAAAAAGCGCCAGGACTACAACCATTTTGCCGGTAGCAAAAGATGCCCAATTTCCAACAGTGACGTCAACAAATCTGCCCAATTATGAAGATCCTACAGCTAAACTTAAATCACTGTGCCGCGGCTCAAGATCTGCTAAGCCAAACTGTTAGAGAAGCGCATATACAAGTTGCCGTCCTTAGTGAGCCTTACAAGACCCAGGAGTCTCCCACCTTTGTCCTGGACACCAGCAAAAAGGCTGCGCTATGGATCTGCGGCGCCCCACCATTGCAGCTCACAGACACAAGCTCTGCGGTTGGTTTTGTACGTGCAAAAGTAGCAGGAATCTGGATTTACAGTGTCTACCTTGCTCCCAGTCATTCCCTTTCGGAATTCACTAGCATCCTCGACGATCTGGTTGCTGACGCAAGAGGTCGGTACCCAGTACTGATTTGTGGCGACTTTAATGCCTGGGCGGAAGAGTGGGGTAGCGTCACGACGAATGCTAGAGGGCGGGCCCTGTTGGAGACCGTGGCATCCTTGGACATCGCGCTACTAAACCGTGGTGTGCAGCACACATTTAGTAGAGCTGGAGCAGGCTCGATTGTCGATCTAACTTTCGTTAGCAGCTCCCCCTACAACTCATCGAGCTGGAATGTTAGCAACTCGTACACAGCGAGCGATCATCTGGCACTTCTATTCACGATTGGTCAGCAGCCTGCTATTAGCGAGCCAGCTGTCGCGAGATATTAAAAGTACCAAGTCGGTAGCCTTAACGTGCGGCTATTCTCGGAGCTAATGATGGACTTTCATGCAGACGGGAACGCGGAGCTAATGACCGATAAAGTTATGGAACATCTAGAGGCAGCCTGCAGCACCACCATGAGCCTGAGAAGGCCCTATACAAGACGCCACAAGCCAGTTCACTGGTGGTATGACCACATAGCCGAGCTGCGTCGAACATGCAATCATGCACGACGTCGATACCAGCGCTCTCGCGGCAGGGCTTCATTTCCACAGTGGCAGGCAACGTTTCGCGACTGTAGGCGTGCATTAAAGGTGGCTATAAAAGAAAGCAAGCGCCAGTGCTTCTTAGCGTTATGCGACTCAGCGGATCGGGACCCATGGGGCAGAGCATACAGGATTGTTGCCAAAAAATGAAGCTCTAATAGACAAGCATCACCATCTGATCCACAACAGGTCAGAGAAATTGTGGCTGAGCTTTTCCCGCGGATGGATGACAGCGTCTCTAATGACCCTTTGACGCCACAGGTTAACACTCCACCTGCTGAGGTCTCACCAGAGGAATTAGTTACTTTATCAAAAGGTATGAGCACAAACAAATCGCCGGGTCCAGACTCAATTCCGAACAGAGTCCTCAAGCTAGCCCTCTCACTTCGACCTGATATCTTCGTCGAGCTCTTCAATAAATTTTTATGTGAAGGCGTTTTTCCCAGTAGGTGGAAACTTCAAAAGCTGGTCCTCATACCTAAGCCGGGCAAGCCTCCAGGAGCTACAGCTTCTTATAGGCCAATCTGTCTCATCGATGCCGCGGGTAAACTTCTCGAGAAATTGATCTGCACCCGTCTTGAAAAAGCCATTGCGGATTCGGGTGACCTGTCGCCTCACCAATATGGTTTTCGAAAGGCCAGATCTACCACAGATGCCATAAGTAGAGTCGTGGAAATTGCTTCGAATGCAATCTCGGGCACCAGATGGAAAGGTGGCGCAAAGGAGTACTGCCTAATCGTCACGTTGGATATCCGCAATGCATTCAACACTGCTAAATGGAGCTGTATCTTGCGCGCTCTAGCACACTTTAACACACCGCTATATCTACAGCGTCTAGTTAAAAGCTATTTCGAGAGAAGAGTGCTCATTTATGACACAATCGACGGTACTGAGCAGTATTTGGTAACAGGAGGCGTCCCACAGGGATCAGTTCTGGGCCCTCTCTTGTGGAACGCGATGTATGACGGCATTTTGCGTCTCAGGCTTCCGAAAGAAGTGCAAATAATAGGTTTCGCTGATGACATTGCAGTTCTGGTCGTCGCCAAGGAAAAGTCACACGTAGAGGCAATCTGCCACCTCTCTATCGGGCTCATCCAGCAATGGCTAGAACGAGTTGGCCTTGAGCTCGCCCCACACAAGACCGAGGCCGTGCTTGTAAGCAGCCGTAAGAAAGTTGAGACGGCACAGATTGTAGTCTCTAACACCGCAGTGTCTTCAAGAAGAGCCATTAAATACCTTGGTGTTATGATAGACACTAGGCTGTGCTTTCGGGAACATACATGAGCTCCAAAGCGGCATCCATGAACAGGTCCCTCTCAAGACTTATGTTGAACACAAGAGGTCCCAAACAATTGAGAAGGATTTTATTGACAAGCGTAACTAGATCGGTGATGCTCTATGCGGCTCCTGTGTGGATCAATGCCCTGCAGACACCGAGCTACTCCCGCAGTCGACTGGCTATTCATCGACTTTCTGCGCTGAGGATCATTTGCGCATTTAGAACGGTCTCGGACGAGGCGGCTCACGTTCTCGCAGGAGTGGCGCCCATAGAGCTCCTCGCAGAGGAGAGAACTTCTTTCTACTCGGAGGCCCATGGTAGAGGACACTCATTGTCCGAAAAACGAGCTCTACGACTGGTAGGCAGGCAGCAGTGTCTAAGGAAATGGCAAGACCGCTGGGACTTGTCGACTAAAGGGCGCTGGACTCACCGGCTCATCCCAAGCATTGAAGAGTGGGTAAACAGAAGACACGGACAGGTCAATTTTTACCTGACACAGCTCTTAAGTGGTCACGGCTGCTTTCGCAGTTATTTACATCGCTTTGGACATGACGCAGCAGGTGAATGCACATGGTGCAGGCACGGCATAGAAGAAGACGCTGAGCACGTCAACTTTTCATGCGGCAGATTTGCATCTCGGAGACAACATTTGGGTCTCATCCTTGGCGACGCGATTACCGTGAGCAGCCTAGTTCCGCTCATGCTACGGTCACCCCAGAATTGGGAGGAAATCAGCAACTTCGCCGCGGCCATTATGTCTCAGTTGAGAGCTGCTGAGCGTTCCAGAAGAGTAGAAGAGCGACCATAATCTAGACGACGCCCCAACCTTTATGATGCACAGCTTTACGGTAGTACCGTAAAGGAAGGCTCGTTTAGTTTTTTAGTTTTTCTAAATATAATTTTTAAGCCTGTACATACTATGTTGTTGAATAAAAATATTAAAAAAGAAAAAAAACACGCATACAGTGATACACGCATGCAGTGAACAGTGAACTTGTATCCTATTGAGTGCTCCGCGGTAAATGGTTATAAGAACGATCCCAGCGAATAATATAGATGTGAATTGTGCTGGCTAGACTCCCGAACACAGGGTGACACGTACCTGGGCAGTCTGTGTAAGCTGTCGTTCCTCGCTGTGCCAGAAATCACCAAATATCCACCCGTAGGTGAGCTCTGTCCCTAGGGAGGGGTGAGAGGACATCAGAAGGTAGCTTGCCCTGAATTTCATCTCTCTCAGCTGAACTATCGGTCTCAGAGACGCCCAAGAGACTCAGAGATCCCGACAGTCCATCTAATAAGGCTCGGATTACACCACCAAAGAAGACCAAGACTAATTGCCAAGAAGTCGAGGAAATGGGCTCGATACTGGAAGAGCTCATCTACTCCTTTACTGGAAAGCAGCCGACTATGAGGCATATTAGTCTAGCAACGAAGAACATGCTCCATAGATTGAAAGAGTTGCAAGGAACTGTATACACTCAAATAACAGACGCCTCGAACCAGTTAGCTGAAGCTTTGGACCGCATAGAATTTCTATCACAGAAATCACCCGCAAACACCACCGTACAGAACGTGCCAGATGAGCCAACCCCAGACACTAGACCCCGAAACTGCAATGTTGCTACGCAGACGTCGGTAAACATAGCCAGAATAAACAGACGAAAATGCCATTGGGGGCCACCCAAGATGAATCTGCGCAGGAATCCAGTCTTAAGCACAAAAAGCAAGTCGAAGCCGACAAACAAACGTCTGGAAAGAGGCTGCAACCTTCTACAAACACCCAGGAGCAAATCAATAATAACTGGACTTAAGTAAAAAGGAAAAAACAGAGGCCCAAAGTTACAAGCCGTTCGGAAAAAACTCCTTATGCAGATATCTTAAAGATGATGAATGCAAAGCCCACGCTACAAAGCCTGAAAGGCAGTGTCCAAGGCCTTATGAAATCTGCAAACGGAGAAATGATTCTCAGAATGCAGAAACAGGCGGATCCTGCTACCGAACCGCAGCAAAGCAGTACACGACACGGTGGCAATTGAAGTGTTCAACATTGACGAGACGACTTCTGCTGATGAGGTTCTATCAGCTCTTTTTGCCTCTTTTGAAGGTGATATTCCAGTCGAGGTGGCTCCTGCAATGAGGAAAGGCTATGGTACCACTAATCTGCTCAACTTAAAAAAAGTTCGCAGAGGATGGAACCTTTAACAAGTTCTAATGAAGATCGAACCCAAAAGATGCTACAGATGTCTGGGCTACGGGCACACATCTATCCAATGCAAAAGTTAACACCCCGTTCCGAAGGAAACGTGCTTCAGATGTGGCAACACCGGGCACTTAGCAAAGATGTGGACGAACATGCCCAAGTGCCTTCTCTCCACTAGACAAGGAGCAGGAGCAGAGCAAGTGGGGCACTCTGTACTGAGCAGATCATGCCCAGTATATAAGACGGCACTAAAAGAGCTCAAAAATGGTTAAGTTCCTCCAGTTAAATCTTAACCATTGCAGAGCAGCCTAGGAGCTGCTCTCTGAATCCGTGAGGGAAAAGAGTAATACTAAGTGAGCACTAAGCACCAAAAGATGATGGAGTATGGATCCAAAGCTCAGACGGCGATGCTGCTATCTGGAGCTGTGCGTCTGCTGCGAAGCATCTAACCCAGCGTCTTCCCAGGAAAGGCTTCGTCAGGGCCATGATTAGGGATATATACATATACAGTTGCTATATAGCACCAATCATATCCCTCTACGTATACAGTACCATTGTCGACGACATCGGCCAAGACGCTTGCGGTAAGTCGCCCATAATAATAGCCGGTGACTTTAGCGCCTGAGCCACGGAATGGGGAAGCAGCAGAACCACACCGAGAGGATCAATTCTTCCAGACACTTTTGCATCGATGAACATTTGTCTAATGAACGTTGGCGCCAAAAGCACATACAGCAAAGCTGGAAGGGAATCAATTATCGACCTGACTTTTGCCAGCCCAGAGATCGCACGCAACATCAAATGGTTCGTCTCTGACATTCACACAGCGACCACTTTGCGTTAATCACAGAGTCCACCCAGACAACAAACAGACAGGCACAGCCCATAACTGTTCGCACTGGTTACAAAACCCTGAACCTCGAGATACTGCTTTTCTCAATGCAAGAGTTCAGACTAATCGGCAGCGCTAACAATTCGGCGGAAATGCTTGCAGATGCTTTTACTAGCGCCTGCGATGCATCTCTGGTAAAATTCCGAAAAGGTGGCAACCCGCATAGGCCGGTAGATTGGTAAAACGACGACAGCGCCAAAGCACGTAGAGAATGCTATGCACCAAGGCGACTGAGTCAGATGCACAGATCCTCTGCTGACCATGAATCGCTAACTCGGATCTACAAAGATAAGAGGAGAAGCTTAAAGAATGCTGTCAAGTGCAGCATAGCCAACCATTTCCAAGAACTATATGATGCGGCAGATGCACAGCCATTTGGATCAGCCTATAAAGTAGTCATGGGAAAACTAGCGCGGCAACCAACGCCCACATGTGCTGCACAGCTTAACAGAATTGTTAATGTTCTTTTCCCACCTCAACCGTCAGTCGTGCTGCCATGGCAGTGTTCTATATCGCCAGACAACGGAGACAGGTTGCTCATCAATGCTGAGGAGGTCCTTGTTCTGGCTGCAGGAATTAAAACTGCCAAAGCTACTGGCCCGGATGAAATTCCAAACGTAGCTATCAAGCACATCATTGCAGCACACCCAGATCTATTTGCTGATCTGTACAATAAATGTATTCTTGAGGGCACGGTGAAAAGGAGATGGATGATCCAACGTCTAGTCCTTATTCCAAAACCTGGCAAGGGCATCGACGATTCATCAGCCTACCGACCTACCGATACATGGCATCTCTGACCAGCAATTCGGCTTCCGCAAGAAACGCAGCACGACAGATGCCATCCAAGTTGTAACGGATATAGCTAGTCGAGCCATCCAAGGTACACGATGGGCCGGTGGAACCAAACAGTACTGCCTTTTTTGCACATTGGACGTAAAAAATGCATTCAATTCGGCTAGCTGAACCCATATCCTCGAAGCTCATATTGCCAGAAATATTTCTGGATATCTCGTCCAAATCTCATCTTCAACTATTTCCACGTCAAAAGAAGGCGTGGCAGACCCCATAAAGTATATATATTATTTATCAGCATCAACAGCCGAGTCGATATAGCCATGTCCGTCTGTCCGTCTGTATTGATCTCAGACTATAAGAGCTAGAGATTCCAAACTTGGTATGTAGGTTCGTCTATATTGCACGCAGATCGAGTTTATTTTAGATTTTGGCCACGCCGACTTAAACGCCCACAAATTAGAAAATCTTAATTATAAGGTCAATTTTAAAGATAGACATTCCTAGCAGTCCGCGCTAGTGACGAAAGCAGCACGAAGGGTGCGAAGGCGACTAGCATATATACACAGGAAGAATGGAAAATTTGCTATGTCTGTCCGATCAGGTCGAGTTATATACCGATGGAAAGGTATCAACTTACAAATGTGCATACTAAGACTTTTAGAAACTCAACTGGATTGTGAGATAAACAGGAGTAAGTGGGAGGGGAAAAATTTAAATGATTGCAGCCTTTTTGATTTTTTTTTTTAATTTTTTACTTTTCTTATCAAAAATACGCGTCGAATGACACCTTGATCATCAAAATCCAATCACTGGTTCAGAAGAATTAATTTTGAAATTTTTGGTGCCCTTCTCAAAACGAAATGAAAAGTCAGTCTGTTTGTTTGGATCAAATCGTAGATTTAGCTTAAAAGTTTGAATGAGAACTTGTTCCCGATCAAATATCTAGAAACGTTTGCTCTACGACTTTTTCGAAAAATCGCTAGTTTAGCGGGAAATCGCTAAAACCCGCTAAAATTAAAGACCCCCAAAGTGTCCAAACCATAGAAGCTACTGATATAATCTATATGTCGTTGGAAAGGTACTTTGAAGGGCTCTTAAGCATACAGGCTCTAAAGTACACAGGTAAAAAGTTACAGGTGAAAAAAGGTAATTTTTTCCACATTTTGGCGGTTTTCGGGAAAACGACGCTAACGATTTTAATTAATTTTCAATATGTTTGAGCTTGTAAAATTTCGCGTTTTTTTATATATGACACAAAAAGTTTTACCGATGGGTTTGGAAGATATAACCTATTAACTGAATATATACGTTTAGTAGGACAGCAGCAACAAAGAGTCATATATAGCTATTTAATTGTTTTATTTTAATTAAACAAATTTAAAGCAAATATATTTACATATTTAAGTCTGCAATATCGATATTAATATGCGTGCTAATATCGATAGATGATTTCATTCAATACTGGTATCGATAGTCGGCTTGAATATCAGTATCTATTCACACTAAGTTTTCCTGTTTGTCATCCCTGAATTTGAAAGAACAAACCGATGAAATGTATCAGCAAGGACGTTTCCAGGTAATAAAAATAAAAATTATTACTATTATATTTTCAGAAGTGGGCTCCACAGCAAGAATGGAGTAGCCGTGGGCGTGGCCGTAGACGCAACCGCGGATATGGCGGGTGGCGCCAATATGGGCCGCTACAAACATTCAGCCGCTGTGAGTGCCCCTGCCACAACGAATGTGGAAAGTGTTGTGTGGGGTGGGAGGCCGCTCCGCCTCCATCGTCAGCGGCACCAGCAGCGGCACCACCAGCGGCCCCACCAGGATGGGTCCGTGTGGAAAATATATATTTTTTTTTTTTACTCAGTCGCTTGCCTTCGCCGGACGTGTTTTTAATCACCAAATATCCACCCGTAGGTGAGCTCTGTCCCTAGGGAGGGGTGAGAGGACATCAGAAGGTAGCTTGCCCTGAATTTCATCTCTCTCAGCTGAACTATCGGTCTCAGAGACGCCCAAGAGACTCAGAGATCCCGACAGTCCATCTAATAAGGCTCGGATTACACCACCAAAGAAGACCAAGACTAATTGCCAAGAAGTCGAGGAAATGGGCTCAATACTGGAAGAGCTCATCTACTCCTTTACTGGAAAGCAGCCGATTATGAGGCATATTAGTCTAGCAACGAAGAACATGCTCCATAGATTGAAAGAGTTGCAAGGAACTGTATACACTCAAATAACAGACGCCTCGAACCAGTTAGCTGAAGCTTTGGACCGCATAGAATTTCTATCACAGAAATCACCCGCAAACACCACCGTACAGAACGTGCCAGATGAGCCAACCCCAGACACTAGACCCCGAAACTGCAATGTTGCTACGCAGACGTCGGTAAACATAGCCAGAACAAACAGACGAAAATGCCATTGGGGGCCACCCAAGATGAATCTGCGCAGGAATCCAGTCTTAAGCACAAAAAGCAAGTCGAAGCCGACAAACAAACGTCTGGAAAGAGGCTGCAACCTTCTACAAACACCCAGGAGCAAATCAATAATAACTGGACTTAAGTAAAAAGGAAAAAACAGAGGCCCAAAGTTACAAGCCGTTCGGAAAAAACTCCTTATGCAGATATCTTAAAGATGATGAATGCAAAGCCCACGCTACAAAGCCTGAAAGGCAGTGTCCAAGGCCTTATGAAATCTGCAAACGGAGAAATGATTCTCAGAATGCAGAAACAGGCGGATCCTGCTACCGAACCGCAGCAAAGCAGTACACGACACGGTGGCAATTGAAGTGTTCAACATTGACGAGACGACTTCTGCTGATGAGGTTCTATCAGCTCTTTTTGCCTCTTTTGAAGGTGATATTCCAGTCGAGGTGGCTCCTGCAATGAGGAAAGGCTATGGTACCACTAATCTGCTCAACTTAAAAAAAGTTCGCAGAGGATGGAACCTTTAACAAGTTCTAATGAAGATCGAACCCAAAAGATGCTACAGATGTCTGGGCTACGGGCACACATCTATCCAATGCAAAAGTTAACACCCCGTTCCGAAGGAAACGTGCTTCAGATGTGGCAACACCGGGCACTTAGCAAAGATGTGGACGAACATGCCCAAGTGCCTTCTCTCCACTAGACAAGGAGCAGGAGCAGAGCAAGTGGGGCACTCTGTACTGAGCAGATCATGCCCAGTATATAAGACGGCACTAAAAGAGCTCAAAAATGGTTAAGTTCCTCCAGTTAAATCTTAACCATTGCAGAGCAGCCTAGGAGCTGCTCTCTGAATCCGTGAGGGAAAAGAGTAATACTAAGTGAGCACTAAGCACCAAAAGATGATGGAGTATGGATCCAAAGCTCAGACGGCGATGCTGCTATCTGGAGCTGTGCGTCTGCTGCGAAGCATCTAACCCAGCGTCTTCCCAGGAAAGGCTTCGTCAGGGCCATGATTAGGGATATATACATATACAGTTGCTATATAGCACCAATCATATCCCTCTACGTATACAGTACCATTGTCGACGACATCGGCCAAGACGCTTGCGGTAAGTCGCCCATAATAATAGCCGGTGACTTTAGCGCCTGAGCCACGGAATGGGGAAGCAGCAGAACCACACCGAGAGGATCAATTCTTCCAGACACTTTTGCATCGATGAACATTTGTCTAATGAACGTTGGCGCCAAAAGCACATACAGCAAAGCTGGAAGGGAATCAATTATCGACCTGACTTTTGCCAGCCCAGAGATCGCACGCAACATCAAATGGTTCGTCTCTGACATTCACACAGCGACCACTTTGCGTTAATCACAGAGTCCACCCAGACAACAAACAGACAGGCACAGCCCATAACTGTTCGCACTGGTTACAAAACCCTGAACCTCGAGATACTGCTTTTCTCAATGCAAGAGTTCAGACTAATCGGCAGCGCTAACAATTCGGCGGAAATGCTTGCAGATGCTTTTACTAGCGCCTGCGATGCATCTCTGGTAAAATTCCGAAAAGGTGGCAACCCGCATAGGCCGGTAGATTGGTAAAACGACGACAGCGCCAAAGCACGTAGAGAATGCTATGCACCAAGGCGACTGAGTCAGATGCACAGATCCTCTGCTGACCATGAATCGCTAACTCGGATCTACAAAGATAAGAGGAGAAGCTTAAAGAATGCTGTCAAGTGCAGCATAGCCAACCATTTCCAAGAACTATATGATGCGGCAGATGCACAGCCATTTGGATCAGCCTATAAAGTAGTCATGGGAAAACTAGCGCGGCAACCAACGCCCACATGTGCTGCACAGCTTAACAGAATTGTTAATGTTCTTTTCCCACCTCAACCGTCAGTCGTGCTGCCATGGCAGTGTTCTATATCGCCAGACAACGGAGACAGGTTGCTCATCAATGCTGAGGAGGTCCTTGTTCTGGCTGCAGGAATTAAAACTGCCAAAGCTACTGGCCCGGATGAAATTCCAAACGTAGCTATCAAGCACATCATTGCAGCACACCCAGATCTATTTGCTGATCTGTACAATAAATGTATTCTTGAGGGCACGGTGAAAAGGAGATGGATGATCCAACGTCTAGTCCTTATTCCAAAACCTGGCAAAGGGCATCGACGATTCATCAGCCTACCGACCTACCGATACATGGCATCTCTGACCAGCAATTCGGCTTCCGCAAGAAACGCAGCACGACAGATGCCATCCAAGTTGTAACGGATATAGCTAGTCGAGCCATCCAAGGTACACGATGGGCCGGTGGAACCAAACAGTACTGCCTTTTTTGCACATTGGACGTAAAAAATGCATTCAATTCGGCTAGCTGAACCCATATCCTCGAAGCTCATATTGCCAGAAATATTTCTGGATATCTCGTCCAAATCTCATCTTCAACTATTTCCACGTCAAAAGAAGGCGTGGCAGACCCCATAAAGTATATATATTATTTATCAGCATCAACAGCCGAGTCGATATAGCCATGTCCGTCTGTCCGTCTGTATTGATCTCAGACTATAAGAGCTAGAGATTCCAAACTTGGTATGTAGGTTCGTCTATATTGCACGCAGATCGAGTTTATTTTAGATTTTGGCCACGCCGACTTAAACGCCCACAAATTAGAAAATCTTAATTATAAGGTCAATTTTAAAGATAGACATTCCTAGCAGTCCGCGCTAGTGACGAAAGCAGCACGAAGGGTGCGAAGGCGACTAGCATATATACACAGGAAGAATGGAAAATTTGCTATGTCTGTCCGATCAGGTCGAGTTATATACCGATGGAAAGGTATCAACTTACAAATGTGCATACTAAGACTTTTAGAAACTCAACTGGATTGTGAGATAAACAGGAGTAAGTGGGAGGGGAAAAATTTAAATGATTGCAGCCTTTTTGATTTTTTTTTTTAATTTTTTACTTTTCTTATCAAAAATACGCGTCGAATGACACCTTGATCATCAAAATCCAATCACTGGTTCAGAAGAATTAATTTTGAAATTTTTGGTGCCCTTCTCAAAACGAAATGAAAAGTCAGTCTGTTTGTTTGGATCAAATCGTAGATTTAGCTTAAAAGTTTGAATGAGAACTTGTTCCCGATCAAATATCTAGAAACGTTTGCTCTACGACTTTTTCGAAAAATCGCTAGTTTAGCGGGAAATCGCTAAAACCCGCTAAAATTAAAGACCCCCAAAGTGTCCAAACCATAGAAGCTACTGATATAATCTATATGTCGTTGGAAAGGTACTTTGAAGGGCTCTTAAGCATACAGGCTCTAAAGTACACAGGTAAAAAGTTACAGGTGAAAAAAGGTAATTTTTTCCACATTTTGGCGGTTTTCGGGAAAACGACGCTAACGATTTTAATTAATTTTCAATATGTTTGAGCTTGTAAAATTTCGCGTTTTTTTATATATGACACAAAAAGTTTTACCGATGGGTTTGGAAGATATAACCTATTAACTGAATATATACGTTTAGTAGGACAGCAGCAACAAAGAGTCATATATAGCTATTTAATTGTTTTATTTTAATTAAACAAATTTAAAGCAAATATATTTACATATTTAAGTCTGCAATATCGATATTAATATGCGTGCTAATATCGATAGATGATTTCATTCAATACTGGTATCGATAGTCGGCTTGAATATCAGTATCTATTCACACTAAGTTTTCCTGTTTGTCATCCCTGAATTTGAAAGAACAAACCGATGAAATGTATCAGCAAGGACGTTTCCAGGTAATAAAAATAAAAATTATTACTATTATATTTTCAGAAGTGGGCTCCACAGCAAGAATGGAGTAGCCGTGGGCGTGGCCGTAGACGCAACCGCGGATATGGCGGGTGGCGCCAATATGGGCCGCTACAAACATTCAGCCGCTGTGAGTGCCCCTGCCACAACGAATGTGGAAAGTGTTGTGTGGGGTGGGAGGCCGCTCCGCCTCCATCGTCAGCGGCACCAGCAGCGGCACCACCAGCGGCCCCACCAGGATGGGTCCGTGTGGAAAATATATATTTTTTTTTTTTACTCAGTCGCTTGCCTTCGCCGGACGTGTTTTTAATCACCAAATATCCACCCGTAGGTGAGCTCTGTCCCTAGGGAGGGGTGAGAGGACATCAGAAGGTAGCTTGCCCTGAATTTCATCTCTCTCAGCTGAACTATCGGTCTCAGAGACGCCCAAGAGACTCAGAGATCCCGACAGTCCATCTAATAAGGCTCGGATTACACCACCAAAGAAGACCAAGACTAATTGCCAAGAAGTCGAGGAAATGGGCTCGATACTGGAAGAGCTCATCTACTCCTTTACTGGAAAGCAGCCGATTATGAGGCATATTAGTCTAGCAACGAAGAACATGCTCCATAGATTGAAAGAGTTGCAAGGAACTGTATACACTCAAATAACAGACGCCTCGAACCAGTTAGCTGAAGCTTTGGACCGCATAGAATTTCTATCACAGAAATCACCCGCAAACACCACCGTACAGAACGTGCCAGATGAGCCAACCCCAGACACTAGACCCCGAAACTGCAATGTTGCTACGCAGACGTCGGTAAACATAGCCAGAACAAACAGACGAAAATGCCATTGGGGGCCACCCAAGATGAATCTGCGCAGGAATCCAGTCTTAAGCACAAAAAGCAAGTCGAAGCCGACAAACAAACGTCTGGAAAGAGGCTGCAGCCTTCTACAAACACCCAGGAGCAAATCAATAATAACTGGACTTAAGTAAAAAGGAAAAAACAGAGGCCCAAAGTTACAAGCCGTTCGGAAAAAACTCCTTATGCAGATATCTTAAAGATGATGAATGCAAAGCCTGAAAGGCAGGCCTTATGAAATCTGCAAACGGAGAAATGATTCTCAGAATGCAGAAACAGGCGGATCCTGCTACCGAACCGCAGCAAAGCAGTACACGACACGGTGACAATTGAAGTGTTCAACATTGACGAGACGACTTCTGCTGATGAGGTTCTATCAGCTCTTTTTGCCTCTTTTGAAGGTGATATTCCAGTCGAGGTGGCTCCTGCAATGAGGAAAGGCTATGGTACCACTAATCTGCTCAACTTAAAAAAAGTTCGCAGAGGATGGAACCTTTAACAAGTTCTAATGAAGATCGAACCCAAAAGATGCTACAGATGTCTGGGCTACGGGCACACATCTATCCAATGCAAAAGTTAACACCCCGTTCCGAAGGAAACGTGCTTCAGATGTGGCAACACCGGGCACTTAGCAAAGATGTGGACGAACATGCCCAAGTGCCTTCTCTCCACTAGACAAGGAGCAGGAGCAGAGCAAGTGGGGCACTCTGTACTGAGCAGATCATGCCCAGTATATAAGACGGCACTAAAAGAGCTCAAAAATGGTTAAGTTCCTCCAGTTAAATCTTAACCATTGCAGAGCAGCCTAGGAGCTGCTCTCTGAATCCGTGAGGGAAAAGAGTAATACTAAGTGAGCACTAAGCACCAAAAGATGATGGAGTATGGATCCAAAGCTCAGACGGCGATGCTGCTATCTGGAGCTGTGCGTCTGCTGCGAAGCATCTAACCCAGCGTCTTCCCAGGAAAGGCTTCGTCAGGGCCATGATTAGGGATATATACATATACAGTTGCTATATAGCACCAATCATATCCCTCTACGTATACAGTACCATTGTCGACGACATCGGCCAAGACGCTTGCGGTAAGTCGCCCATAATAATAGCCGGTGACTTTAGCGCCTGAGCCACGGAATGGGGAAGCAGCAGAACCACACCGAGAGGATCAATTCTTCTAGACACTTTTGCATCGATGAACATTTGTCTAATGAACGTTGGCGCCAAAAGCACATACAGCAAAGCTGGAAGGGAATCAATTATCGACCTGACTTTTGCCAGCCCAGAGATCGCACGCAACATCAAATGGTTCGTCTCTGACATTCACACAGCGACCACTTTGCGTTAATCACAGAGTCCACCCAGACAACAAACAGACAGGCACAGCCCATAACTGTTCGCACTGGTTACAAAACGGACACCCTGAACCTCGAGATACTGCTTTTCTCAATGCAAGAGTTCAGACTAATCGGCAGCGCTAACAATTCGGCGGAAATGCTTGCAGATGCTATTACTAGCGCCTGCGATGCATCTATGGTAAAAGTCCGAAAAGGTGGCAACGCGCATAGGCCGGTAGATTGGTAAAACGACGACAGCGCCAAAGCACGTAGAGAATGCTATGCACCAAGGCGACTGAGTCAGATGCACAGATCCTCTGCTGACCATGAATCGCTAACTCGGATCTACAAAGATAAGAGGAGAAGCTTAAAGAATGCTGTCAAGTGCAGCATAGCCAACCATTTCCAAATACTATATGATGCGGCAGATGCACAGCCATTTGGATCAGCCTATAAAGTAGTCATGGGAAAACTAGCGCGGCAACCAACGCCCACATGTGCTGCACAGCTTAACAGAATTGTTAATGTTCTTTTCCCACCTCAACCGTCAGTCGTGCTGCCATGGCAGTGTTCTATACCGCCAGACAACGGAGACAGGTTGCTCATCAATGCTGAGGAGGTCCTTGTTCTGGCTGCAGGAATTAAAACTGCCAAAGCTACTGGCCCGGATGAAATTCCAAACGTAGCTATCAAGCACACCCAGATCTATTTGCTGATCTGTACAATGAATGTATTCTTGAGGGCACGGTGAAAAAGAGATGGATGATCCAACGTCTAGTCCTTATTCCAAAACCTGGCAAGGGCATCGACGATGAAGCCCACAAAAACAAGAGCGAAAAGAGACTAACAATTACGGCAACGGCAAAAGGCAGCGGCAACAGAGACAAAGAGAAAAGAAGCCGCGACAGCCAAACGCCTCAGGCCGGCAGAGCCACACGCAGGAAAATAGCAACAAAAACCCACGACGACGACTGCAAAACTATTGCGTCGTCAAAAACAGCGGAGAGGGAGAGGAATGACGTCGTTAGAACGCAGCCGAGGCGAAGAGGGGAACAACATACGCTCGCTCGCTCACCCACAGCAAAACGGCGGTCAGTTCTCGCATACACACACACACAGCAATAAAATGCGCAAAGAGCAGCCACGCATCGAAAGTAGGCCAGTGCAGCTGAGCAGAGCAGCAACGAGAGAGCGAACCGGCGTTTGATCGACAGAGAGCGCTGCCTCTGCCAGCAGCAGCAACGAGAGAGCGAGCCGGCGTTTGACCGACTGAGGGCGCTGCCTCTGCCAGCAGCGACAGCAGCATGCGTGCAAAACGGCCGACCTACGACAAGCAGCGTCGTGTTAATGAACATAGGCAGCGACGTCGGCAGAGACATTGCCGAAAAGAGGCTTGGCGTGCAATTAATTTTGTCGCCAGCTTTAGTCTTCGAGGATCGTAAAACTAGAGCAAACGTGTGTGAACATTTTACCCAAAGCCGCAAGTTTGTAACCGCGTGTGTTTGATATACAGCAGAACCGGAGATTATCCACAAGGAAAAAAAACAACAATCGACTGAGGTTTACAGGAGGTGAGAGTGGTACAAGAAACAAAGTTTTATATTTGAATTTGTAAAACCAGAGTGCGGCATAGGCGGCGACATAGTCGAAAGCACGCGAGCCCTTATATTTTCCCACATAGTTAACTCTTTGCATCTAAGCTGCCAAGCGGCCATTTTGTACTTTCTTATTATTACATTTCTTGTGTTTTTTTTAAACGGCCAACAAAAACTACGCCGACAATAAAAGTGTATATATATATATATTTTGAGCCCAACGTGTCTTTTGCTTGACTGCATTTGCTTTGGGGATTTCGGGTCAGCGTTTCCTAGGTAGCTCCGAGTGTTCCACGGGTGAGATAGCAGTGTTTCGGTTGGGGGGGGCAGACCCTCGTCACGGTTTCGACCCGGCGTTGATCATAGGAACTCTTTGCCACGGTCTCGACCAGGTGAAGATTAGGTGGATCCTCGTCACGGTTTCGACCCGGCGTTGACCCTAGGAACTCTTTGCCACGGTCTCGACCAGGTGAGGATTAGGTGGATCCTCGTCACGGTTTCGACCCGGCGTTGATCATAGGGACTCTTGCCACGGTTCCGACCAGGTGAGGATTAGGCGGATCCTCGTCACGGTGACTACCCGGCGTTGATCATAGGGACTCTTTGCCACGGTTCCGACCAGGTGAGGATTAGGTGGATCCTCGTCACGGTTTCGACCCGGCGTTGATCATAGGAACTCTTTGCCACGGTCTCGACCAGGTGAGGATTAGGTGGATCCTCGTCACGGTTTCGACCCGGCGTTGATCATAGGAACTCTTTGCCACGGTCTCGACCAGGTGAGGATTAGGTGGATCCTCGTCACGGTGACTACCCGGCGTTGATCATAGGGACTCTTGCCACGGTTCTGACCAGGTGAGGAGTAGGCGGATCCTCGTCACGGTGACTACCCGGCGTTGATCATGATCCTCGTCACGGTGACTACCCGGCGTTGATCATAGGGACTCTTTGCCACGGTTCCGACCAGCGGTAGCAATCGAACACAAGCAGAACAGCGTTGGCTTCTCTATTATTTTCTTAACGATCCCAGCAACGTGGTCTTTTGTCGCCTTGCGACTAACCAGCACCACTAGCCCCCCCCCTACCAGTAGTTCCAGCAACTTACAAGAAATTTTCTGTGAGTGATCCTGGCTAGACTGAGACATACCCCAGCCGTGGAAAACATCCTTACAGATGGCGCCCGAGCAGGGACCCTGGTAGCTAAATTTCTAGAAATTTGAGGGAATTCCATCATTTATGGCTTAAAGCCCCATCAGTGCCAAAATCGTTAGGAATATAAATAGGGAACGCCGAAAGACACATGAACACAAACCAGTCAAGGAGAATCATCGAGGCATAGCATAGTCACCAGGGTACAGTCCACACAGAAGCCATAGAAGCAGGGTCGTCTTGCACTAGCCGCACACTGAATCGTCGAACGTTCTTTACCCACTGAGATTTCCAAGGAGGAGGAAGAGAGAGAGGACGTAGAGAGTCGTCCGTGTCATTACAGATCACGCCATCATGGGCTTACATTGGATCTCCTACCGCCGCAAGAGCGAGTTGCAGGCAATTCTTAAGGAGTTCGGGTTGGACCCGGAAGGCACCGTCGAGGAGATGAGGAGTCGCTTGTCAAGTTTTGCAAGTCAGCCAGAATTGCCGAAGACCGTCACCCAACGCCTTGCCGAACTGGAAACAACGTTGGGCTGCACGCCAACGCCAGATCCCAAGACCCGTCCCCGGAGCCCGACCCCTGTCCCGCCTGAGAATCAGACAGGAACAGGTCAGTCAGGCGCATCGACTGGGAATGAGACAGTCGGCCCTACGCCGAACCGAGTCCCCACTAGTCCGGAGTTGAGACTGCAAGTCCCTCCCCGGGTGCAAACATTTGGTGGCGTCGGCGGAGCAAGAGCTCCAGATGCTTTCACTGAGGGCGCCGGTCCGCATAACGAGCGCTTTTTACAACTCGGTCTTGCGGACCGGTTGCGGAAATGGGGCGTATTTTTCAGCGGAGGATCCGCTGACCCGCTACGATTTATCGAGCACTTGGAGGACATGGTTGCCGTATATCAGTTAGACATTCAACAGCAATTGTTGCCAGTCATTGCCGGGTTACTCACTGGGCCGGCCGCGGACTGGTTCCGGGTCAGCGGATTACAAGGAGCCACCTGGGAAGAATTCAAGAAGGAATTCTTGGAATTCTTCTTGCCGCCGAGATACTTTCAGAGACTCGAGGACGAGATTCGGGCCAGGACCCAGCGAGTAGGGGAGCCTTTCACGACCTATCTACTCAGTCTCCGCGTCATGATGCGCAGGGCTGCTTACAGCATGGACCAGGAGTTGGACCGTCTGTATGACAATCTACTTCCGGAGTATCAGCTCTTCACGAGGCGCCACGAGTTTACTACGCTGGCGCAGCTGACCAAACTGGTCACGGTATACGAAGACACTAAGGAGCGAACGGGATCTCGCCCCGCGTTTAAGGCCGGCCAAGCGACACTGGCTGGGTTGTCCACGGGCCCCCGAACGGAGTCGCAGAACGGTAGAGCAACTGAAGGAAGCCATTACGCAAGCCAGGAGGCGGGAGCAAATGTGGACGTGCGAAGAGCGTGTCGCAACTGTGCCCAGGAGGGGCATTTCAGCCGAGAGTGCCAAAATACCCGCGTCCTCTTCTGCTGGGATTGTGGCCGTCGTGGAACCCGCACCCTGTATTGTTGTCGGATTGGGTCATCGGGAAACGGAGCGCGCTCCCATCCGCAAGCGGAACGGATGGACACAGCGCCGCCCGCTCCCCGCCAGTAGCGGCATCCCTGCGCTATGAAGAAGGTCGTATCGTAGCCGATATTCGGATCGAGGATAAACCCTTGGTGGCTACGATCGACACCGGGGCGACCCGGAGCTTCATTAGCGAGGCCGTGGCTCGAGAACTGGGCACGGCACAAAATCAACGGACGATACTCACGAGGATTAGTTTGGCCGATGGGACGCAGCGCGATGTGACACAGGCGTTGATGGTACGCATCCACCTGGGACAACGGTGCGTCACCATGCCCATGTTGGTCTTGCCGACCATTTTGGACGACATCATTCTCGGCATGGACTTCCTTTGCGAGGTGGAAGGACGAATTGAGTGTGGCCAGGCCCAACTTCAGTTGGGGCCCAATTCGACCAAGAAGACTCCTATTGCCATCACTACCATGCGGCCGTCGCCACCCGCAACCCACGGACGGACTGCTGAGGCGCCCACAAGTAACCGGAACAGACCAGGGTTACCACCAACCTGCGCTGCAGCAATACGGAACAATCCGTTTCGCAGGCTACGAGGCACGGAATCGACTACCGAGGATCCGACTTCGTCCCTGATGGCCAAACAGAGGAATAGTCAATCATCCTCTAGACGTCGTACCGATGACATTACACCCGACAGAGGTTGCCTGGGAATTGTTGCAGAGCCCGTTGTGCCCGCTCCGGCGGCAGCAGAGCCTGTGAACGTCCCCGAGGAAGTCTGGGTGAAACAGTTCTTACAGGAAGAACTGGGAAAATTCGAGGGTCTCACCGGCGAGTCACCCATTGCCGAGCACACCATCACTTTACGTGACAACCGACCCATCAAGCAACGCTATTACCCCAAAAACCCTGCCATGCAGAAAATCATCAACGACCAAGTGGATGAACTTCTGAGGGATGACCGGATCGAACCATCGAGGAGCCCACATAGCGCGCCGATTGTCCTGGTTGGGAAAAAGACTGGTGACGTGCGCATGTGCGTGGACTACCGTCAGCTCAACGCGAGATCAGTGCCTGACGTGTACCCGTTGCCTCGTATCAACCACATTCTGGAGAAACTCAGGAACGCCAAGTACATCTCCACACTTGACCTCAAGAGTGGTTACTGGCAGATACCGATGGCGAAAGGAAGCAGGGAATATACCGCCTTCACCGTCCCAGGACGAGGATTATATCACTGGAAAGTGATGCCGTTTGGACTGCACTCGGCTCCGGCTACGTTCCAACGTGCCCTGGATGGTGTCATTGGGCCGGACATGGAACCGTACGCTTTCGCTTACCTAGACGACATCATCATCATCGGATCTTCGTTGAAGGAACACGCCACTAACCTGCGAGAAGTCCTCAGGCGATTGCGGGAGGCGAACCTAAAGCTCAACAAGGACAAGTGCAGTTTCTTCCAGAAGAGCCTTGTGTACCTGGGACACGTCGTCAGCGAGGCAGGTATCCATACCGACCCTGAGAAGATCAACGCCATTAAGGAACTGGCACCACCCACCAACGCCAAGGAGCTGCGCCGATGTCTGGGCATTGCGTCATGGTATCGCCGATTTGTGCCAAATTTCACCAGCATAGTCCAGCCAATTTCCAAGTTGCTTCGGAAGGGGCAGAAGTGGACATGGGACACAAGCCAGGAACGCGCTTTTCAGGAACTGAAGACGCGGCTTACGGAGGCGCCGGTACTCGCCTGCCCTGACTTCAATGAGAGATTCTCGTTGCAGACGGATGCCAGCGATTATGGCCTCGGCGCCGTGTTGACTCAACGCATCGAGGGAACCGAAAGGGTCATCGCATATGCCAGTCGACGACTCTCGCCTGCTGAGGAAAATTACTCGACTACGGAAAAGGAGTGCCTCGCCATCGTATGGGCCATACGTAAGCTCCGTTGCTACCTCGAGGGATACCATTTTGACGTAGTCACGGATCATCTGGCATTAAAATGGCTAAACTCCATCGAAAATCCCTCTGGTCGGATAGCTCGTTGGGCGCTGGAGCTCCAGCAATACCGCTTTGATGTTAAATATCGCCGGGGGAATCAGAACGTGGTCGCCGACGCCCTTTCACGACAGCCGTTGGAAACTCTCAAGCAAACAGCGCAGGAGCCGGTGAAATGCCCATGGATTGAGCGCATGCTCAGACAAGTCCAGGCGGAGCCGGAGAAACACCCGGAGTTCGTACGGGAGAACGACCAGCTGTATCGACGATCTGGACAACGACCTGACGACGAAGATCATATCCCGTGGAAACTATGTGTCCCGAAGGAGCATCGGGCACGGGTCCTCTCAGAGTGCCACGATCAACCGACCGCCGGGCATCAAGGGATTAGGAAGACCATCAACAGAGTGGCCCAGAGATATTACTGGCCCGGACTCTTCCGAGACGTAGCACGGTACGTACGGGGTTGTGAGACTTGCCAGAAGTATAAAGCAAGCCAACTTCGACCTCCCGGGGAGATGCACACGAGGATAGTACAGGAGCCGTTCGAAACTCTGTGCGCGGACTTCGTTGGCCCACTCCCTCGCTCCAAGTCGGGGAATACCGTCCTATTAGTATTCTTCGACCACTTCAGCAAGTGGGTCGAACTGGTACCATTGCGCAAGGCAACTACGGCACAGCTGGAACGCTCCTTCCGGGAACGAATCCTGGCACGATTCGGCGTACCCAAGACATTCGTCTGTGACAATGGCACACAGTTTACCAGCCGGGCCTTCAAGACGTTTTGCCAACAACTCGGAATGACGCTCCAACACACCGCACCGTACTCTCCTCAACAGAACCCAACCGAGCGAGCTAACAGAACGGTGAAGACGATGGTCGCCCAATATTTGGACGGAGAGCAGAGCAACTGGGATGCACTATTGCCCGAGATCACCTTGGCAATCAACTCTAGTTCATCAGACAGCAGCGGCTTCAGCCCTGCGTACTTGGTGCAAGGACGCGAGCCCAGACTACCGAATACGTTGTATCACGAGGTAACCCCCAGCCTGGGAACTGAACCCCGAACACCAGAGGACAAGGCACTACACCTCCATCACATATTTAAAGTAGCGAAGGACAATATGCAGCACGCCACCGCCGAGCAAAGCCGCAACTATAATCTCCGGCGCAGAGAGTGGAGACCCGCCCTGGGCGACTTGGTACTCCTACGCCAACATCACCTATCGAAGGCCATCGATGGATTCGCCGCCATGCTCGCACCGCGGTATGACGGGCCGTATAAAGTCATGAAGTTTGTTTCACCCAAGATCGTCCGGATTCAACACACGAGGAAGAAGGACCGAAGAGTAGCCGGCCTGGCAGACCTGAAGACCTATCACGAGGGCCAGTTGGAAGGTCCCGAAGAGGCGATCGGGACAACTGACACCGACGAACACTGAACAAACATCTCCACGTTCTCCCCACTTAGCCTAGGGACACCTCGCAACCGCACTCTGGTTAGGCTAGGTAATTAATCACCGCTTAATTCTACGAACCTCTCTCCTACAGAAAAAAAAATGCCGTCCAGTAGCCACCGCCGTCGCTCAACTAGGAGCCCTCCTCACCGACAGCCGAGAAGCCCGCGGAACCGCCGCTCACGAGCCCGGACCCAGCCGGCCGCCGACCCACGGCAGCACGGCAGGTCATCAGGCACGATGAGCCGCACGCCGCCCAGACTGCAAGCCGCGGCTGATCCGGCCGGCAGTCCACGTCACGGCCCCCGTCGCGTGACCAGGCCACCCACCGGAGAGAGGACACCACCGCCGAGAGATCCCCGCCAGGGACAACGCGCATCGGCTGAGCCGGTCGCCAATCCGGTTACGCCACCACGCCGTTGTCCCGGGTCTCCTCGGCCCTCAGAGGTCGTTATTCACCATAACGCCCTGATGACACCACCACGGCCACCCTCGGCATTGGGTCTGGACCTGAGCCCCGAGACGATGACCATGTTGGCGAGGTTCACGGAGTTCGACGCCGCCGCATTGGACTCGCTACGGGAGGAGGCCCTAAACATCGCCATGGACGCGGAGCAGGAAGTTCCGGCGCATTCCGGGCGGTTCAACAACCTGGTGCATCGCACCGTCAGCCCGTTACGCCGCCAGAGCGGAGCCGCGACCCCCGTGCCACCCGACGAGGAGCCAGTGGTGATCAGCGACGACGAGGAGGACATCCCACCGCCTGGGATGGACGTCGACACACCCATCGTCGCTCCTGCAGACGACCCACCACCAGCATATGGGTCCTGGGAGGAAGAGGCCCCTCCAACGTACGAGGAGGCTTGCGGTCTCGTCAGCCAGCGAACGCTAGCTACCGACGGAACGGCACCGGCGAGTTTGCTGGGACGACGCAGACGCGACCCAGCCGCTCCGAGTATGTCGGACATGAGCGAGGACGACGCCGCCCGGACCCGGACCTGGACCTGGGGCCCAGCACCTCCGCCGAGGCTCAACGACGACGCGACGCCGCCACCGGACACCCCGCCACACCAACGGCTGAGCGCGGGAACAACAGGGCAGAGTGCGAAATGGACGTCGAGCTCCCACCCGAGGCATGGGTACGCGCACCGCCCGAATGGACGGTTCACACGACGGAGCGTCTGTTGCCCCGAACCCTGGTAGCCAAATTAGAAGGCAGGGTAGCGCAGGGCCGGCGTCGGAACGTGCGGTTCCAAGAGGCCTGCGACGGTCGTTTCTTCCGGATCCGGATAAACACCAAAGAGCACGTCACGGTGTCCTTGCGTCCACCGGAGGAACGGGGGGGGGTGTGACGCTCCATAAATGAAGCCCACAAAAACAAGAGCGAAAAGAGACTAACAATTACGGCAACGGCAAAAGGCAGCGGCAACAGAGACAAAGAGAAAAGAAGCCGCGACAGCCAAACGCCTCAGGCCGGCAGAGCCACACGCAGGAAAATAGCAACAAAAACCCACGACGACGACTGCAAAACTATTGCGTCGTCAAAAACAGCGGAGAGGGAGAGGAATGACGTCGTTAGAACGCAGCCGAGGCGAAGAGGGGAACAACATACGCTCGCTCGCTCACCCACAGCAAAACGGCGGTCAGTTCTCGCATACACACACACACAGCAATAAAATGCGCAAAGAGCAGCCACGCATCGAAAGTAGGCCAGTGCAGCTGAGCAGAGCAGCAACGAGAGAGCGAACCGGCGTTTGATCGACAGAGAGCGCTGCCTCTGCCAGCAGCAGCAACGAGAGAGCGAGCCGGCGTTTGACCGACTGAGGGCGCTGCCTCTGCCAGCAGCGACAGCAGCATGCGTGCAAAACGGCCGACCTACGACAAGCAGCGTCGTGTTAATGAGCATAGGCAGCGACGTCGGCAGAGACATTGCCGAAAAGAGGCTTGGCGTGCAATTAATTTTGTCGCCAGCTTTAGTCTTCGAGGATCGTAAAACTAGAGCAAACGTGTGTGAACATTTTACCCAAAGCCGCAAGTTTGTAACCGCGTGTGTTTGATATACAGCAGAACCGGAGATTATCCACAAGGAAAAAAAACAACAATCGACTGAGGTTTACAGGAGGTGAGCGTGGTACAAGAAACAAAGTTTTATATTTGAATTTGTAAAACCAGAGTGCGGCATAGGCGGCGACATAGTCGAAAGCACGCGAGCCCTTATATTTTCCCACATAGTTAACTCTTTGCATCTAAGCTGCCAAGCGGCCATTTTGTACTTTCTTATTATTACATTTCTTGTGTTTTTTTTAAACGGCCAACAAAAACTACGCCGACAATAAAAGTGTATATATATATATATATTTTGAGCCCAACGTGTCTTTTGCTTGACTGCATTTGCTTTGGGGATTTCGGGTCAGCGTTTCCTAGGTAGCTCCGAGTGTTCCACGGGTGAGATAGCAGTGTTTCGGTTGGGGGGGGCAGACCCTCGTCACGGTTTCGACCCGGCGTTGATCATAGGAACTCTTTGCCACGGTCTCGACCAGGTGAAGATTAGGTGGATCCTCGTCACGGTTTCGACCCGGCGTTGACCCTAGGAACTCTTTGCCACGGTCTCGACCAGGTGAGGATTAGGTGGATCCTCGTCACGGTTTCGACCCGGCGTTGATCATAGGGACTCTTGCCACGGTTCCGACCAGGTGAGGATTAGGCGGATCCTCGTCACGGTGACTACCCGGCGTTGATCATAGGGACTCTTTGCCACGGTTCCGACCAGGTGAGGATTAGGTGGATCCTCGTCACGGTTTCGACCCGGCGTTGATCATAGGAACTCTTTGCCACGGTCTCGACCAGGTGAGGATTAGGTGGATCCTCGTCACGGTTTCGACCCGGCGTTGATCATAGGGACTCTTTGCCACGGTTCCGACCAGGTGAGGATTAGGTGGATCCTCGTCACGGTTTCGACCCGGCGTTGATCATAGGAACTCTTTGCCACGGTCTCGACCAGGTGAGGATTAGGTGGATCCTCGTCACGGTGACTACCCGGCGTTGATCATAGGGACTCTTGCCACGGTTCTGACCAGGTGAGGAGTAGGCGGATCCTCGTCACGGTGACTACCCGGCGTTGATCATGATCCTCGTCACGGTGACTACCCGGCGTTGATCATAGGGACTCTTTGCCACGGTTCCGACCAGCGTAGCGGTAGCAATCGAACACAAGCAGAACAGCGTTGGCTTCTCTGTTATTTTCTTAACGATCCCAGCAACGTGGTCTTTTGTCGCCTTGCGACTAACCAGCACCACTAGCCCCCCCCCTACCAGTAGTTCCAGCAACTTACAAGAAATTTTCTGTGAGTGATCCTGGCTAGACTGAGACATACCCCAGCCGTGGAAAACATCCTTACAACGTAAAAAATGCATTCAATTCGGCTAGCTGGACCCATATCCTCGAAGCTCGTATTGCCAGAAATATTTCTGGATATCTCGTCCAAATCTCATCTTCAACTATTTCCACGACAGAAGAAGGCGTGGCAGACCCCATAAAGTATATATATTATTTATCAGCATCAACAGCCGAGTCGATATAGCCATGTCCGTCTGTCCGTCTGTATTGATCTCAGACTATAAGAGCTAGAGATTCCAAACTTGGTATGTAGGTTCGTCTATATTGCACGCAGATCGAGTTTATTTTAGATTTTGGCCACGCCGACTTAAACGCCCACAAATTAGAAAATCTTAATTATAAGGTCAATTTTAAAGATAGACATTCCTAGCAGTCCGCGCTAGTGACGAAAGCAGCACGAAGGGTGCGAAGGCGACTAGCATATATACACAGGAAGAATGGAAAATTTGCTATGTCTGTCCGATCAGGTCGAGTTATATACCGATGGAAAGGTATCAACTTACAAGTGTGCATACTAAGACTTTTAGAAACTCAACTGGATTGTGAGATAAACAGGAGTAAGTGGGAGGGGAAAAATTTAAATGATTGCAGCCTTTTTGATTTTTTTTTTTAATTTTTTACTTTTCTTATCAAAAATACGCGTCGAATGACACCTTGATCATCAAAATCCAGTCACTGGTTCAGAAGAATTAATTTTGAAATTTTTGGTGCCCTTCTCAAAACGAAATGAAAAGTCAGTCTGTTTGTTTGGATCAAATCGTAGATTTAGCTTAAAAGTTTGAATGAGAACTTGTTCCCGATCAAATATCTAGAAACGTTTGCTCTACGACTTTTTCGAAAAATCGCTAGTTTAGCGGGAAATCGCTAAAACCCGCTAAAATTAAAAACCCCCAAAGTGTCCAAACCATAGAAGCTACTGATATAATCTATATGTCGTTGGAAAGGTACTTTGAAGGACTCTTAAGCATACAGGCTCTAAAGTACACAGGTAAAAAGTTACAGGTGAAAAAAGGTAATTTTTTCCACATTTTGGCGGTTTTCGAGAAAACGACGCTAACGATTTTAATTAATTTTCAAT
Source organism: Drosophila limbata (assembly GCA_963924055.1). Classification (NCBI taxonomy): domain Eukaryota; kingdom Metazoa; phylum Arthropoda; class Insecta; order Diptera; family Drosophilidae; genus Drosophila; species Drosophila limbata. The sequence goes on along the minus strand of OZ001354.1, from coordinate 29,055,517 downwards.
ATGTTTGAGCTTGTAAAATTTCGCGTTTTTTTATATATGACACAAAAAGTTTTACCGATGGGTTTGGAAGATATAACCTATTAACTGAATATATACGTTTAGTAGGACAGCAGCAACAAAGTGTCATATATAGCTATTTAATTGTTTTATTTTAATTAAACAAATTTAAAGCAAATATATTTACATATTTAAGTCTGCAATATCGATATTAATATGCGTGCTAATATCGATAGATGATTTCATTCAATACTGGTATCGATAGTCGGCTTGAATATCAGTATCTATCGACACTAAGTTTTCCTGTTTGTCATCCCTGAATTTGAAAGAACAAACCGATGAAATGTATCAGCAAGGACGTTTCCAGGTAAGTATAATTCTTAGGAAATTTTAAATATAAATTTCATTTTAATAAAAATTATTACTATTATATTTTCAGAAGTGGGCTCCACAGCAAGAATGGAGTAGCCGTGGGCGTGGCCGTATACGCAACCGCGGATATGGCGGGTGGCGCCAATATGGGCCGCTACCAACATTCAGCCGCTGTGAGTGCCCCTGCCACAACGAATGTGGAAAGTGTTGTGTGGGGTGGGAGGCCGCTCCGCCTCCATCGTCAGCGGCACCAGCAGCGGCACCAGCAGCGGCACCAGCAGCGGCACCACCAGCGGCCCCACCAGGATGGGTCCGTGTGGAAAATATATATTTTTTTTTTTTACTCAGTCGCTTGCCTTTGCCGGACGTGTTTTTAATCACCAAATATCCACCCGTAGGTGAGCTCTGTCCCTAGGGAGGGGTGAGAGGACATCAGAAGGTAGCTTGCCCTGAATTTCATCTCTCTCAGCTGAACTATCGGTCTCAGAGACGCCCAAGAGACTCAGAGATCCCGACAGTCCATCTAATAAGGCTCGGATTACGCCACCAAAGAAGACCAAGACTAATTGCCAAGAAGTCGAGGAAATGGGCTCGATACTGGAAGAGCTCATCTACTCCTTTACTGGAAAGCAGCCGATTATGAGGCATATTAGTCTAGCAACGAAGAACATGCTCCATAGATTGAAAGAGTTGCAAGGAACTGTATACACTCAAATAACAGACGCCTCGAACCAGTTAGCTGAAGCTTTGGACCGCATAGAATTTCTATCACAGAAATCACCCGCAAACACCACCGTACAGAACGTGCCAGATGAGCCAACCCCAGACACTAGACCCCGAAACTGCAATGTTGCTACGCAGACGTCGGTAAACATAGCCAGAACAAACAGACGAAAATGCCATTGGGGGCCACCCAAGATGAATCTGCGCAGGAATCCAGTCTTAAGCACAAAAAGCAAGTCGAAGCCGACAAACAAACGTCTGGAAAGAGGCTGCAGCCTTCTACAAACACCCAGGAGCAAATCAATAATAACTGGACTTAAGTAAAAAGGAAAAAACAGAGGCCCAAAGTTACAAGCCGTTCGGAAAAAAATCCTTATGCAGATATCTTAAAGATGATGAATGCAAAGCCCACGCTACAAAGCCTGAAAGGCAGTGTCCAAGGCCTTATGAAATCTGCAAACGGAGAAATGATTCTCAGAATGCAGAAACAGGCGGATCCTGCTACCGAACCGCAGCAAAGCAGTACACGACACGGTGACAATTGAAGTGTTCAACATTGACGAGACGACTTCTGCTGATGAGGTTCTATCAGCTCTTTTTGCCTCTTTTGAAGGTGATATTCCAGTCGAGGTGGCTCCTGCAATGAGGAAAGGCTATGGTACCACTAATCTGCTCAACTTAAAAAAAGTTCGCAGAGGATGGAACCTTTAACAAGTTCTAATGAAGATCGAACCCAAAAGATGCTACAGATGTCTGGGCTACGGGCACACATCTATCCAATGCAAAAGTTAACACCCCGTTCCGAAGGAAACGTGCTTCAGATGTGGCAACACCGGGCACTTAGCAAAGATGTGGACGAACATGCCCAAGTGCCTTCTCTCCACTAGACAAGGAGCAGGAGCAGAGCAAGTGGGGCACTCTGTACTGAGCAGATCATGCCCAGTATATAAGACGGCACTAAAAGAGTTCAAAAATGGTTAAGTTCCTCCAGTTAAATCTTAACCATTGCAGAGCAACCTAGGAGCTGCTCTCTGAATCCGTGAGGGAAAAGTGTAATACTAAGTGAGCACTAAGCACCAAAAGATGATGGAGTATGGATCCAAAGCTCAGACGGCGATGCTGCTATCTGGAGCTGTGCGTCTGCTGCGAAGCATCTAACCCAGCGTCTTCCCAGGAAAGGCTTCGTCAGGGCCATGATTAGGGATATATACATATACAGTTGCTATATAGCACCAATCATATCCCTCTACGTATACAGTGCCATTGTCGACGACATCGGCCAAGACGCTTGCGGTAAGTCGCCCATAATAATAGCCGGTGACTTTAGCGCCTGAGCCACGGAATGGGGAAGCAGCAGAACCACACCGAGAGGATCAATTCTTCTAGACACTTTTGCATCGATGAACATTTGTCTAATGAACGTTGGCGCCAAAAGCACATACAGCAAAGCTGGAAGGGAATCAATTATCGACCTGACTTTTGCCAGCCCAGAGATCGCACGCAACATCAAATGGTTCGTCTCTGACATTCACACAGCGACCACTTTGCGTTAATCACAGAGTCCACACAGACAACAAACAGACAGGCACAGCCCATAACTATTCGCACTGGTTACAAAACCATGAACCTCGAGATACTGCTTTTCTCAATGCAAGAGTTCAGACTAATCGGCAGCGCTAACAATTCGGCGGAAATGCTTGCAGATGCTATTACTAGCGCCTGCGATGCATCTCTGGTAAAAGTCCGAAAAGGTGGCAACCCGCATAGGCCGGTAGATTGGTAAAACGACGACAGCGCCAAAGCACGTAGAGAATGCTATGCACCAAGGCGACTGAGTCAGATGCACAGATCCTCTGCTGACCATGAATCGCTAACTCGGATCTACAAAGATAAGAGTAGAAGCTTAAAGAATGCTGTCAAGTGCAGCATAGCCAACCATTTCCAAGAACTATATGATGCGGCAGATGCACAGCCATTTGGATCAGCCTATAAAGTAGTCATGGGAAAACTAGCGCGGCAACCAACGCCCACATGTGCTGCACAGCTTAACAGAATTGTTAATGTTCTTTTCCCACCTCAACCGTCAGTCGTGCTGCCATGGCAGTGTTCTATACCGCCAGACAACGGAGACAGGTTGCTCATCAATGCTGAGGAGGTCCTTGTTCTGGCTGCAGGAATTAAAACTGCCAAAGCTACTGGCCCGGATGAAATTCCAAACGTAGCTAACAAGCACATCATTGCAGCACACCCAGATCTATTTGCTGATCTGTACAATAAAGGTATTCTTGAGGGCACGGTGAAAAGGAGATGGATGATTCAACGTCTAGTCCTTATTCCAAAACCTGGCAAGGGCATCGACGATTCATCAGTCTACCGACCTACCGATACATGGCATCTCTGACCAGCAATTCGGCTTCCGCAAGAAACGCAGCACGACAGATGCCATCCAAGTTGTAACGGATATAGCTAGTCGAGCCATCCAAGGTACACGATGGGCCGGTGGAACCAAACAGTACTGCCTTTTTTGCACATTGGACGTAAAAAATGCATTCAATTCGGCTAGCTGGACCCATATCCTCGAAGCTCGTATTGCCAGAAATATTTCTGGATATCTCGTCCAAATCTCATCTTCAACTATTTCCACGACAGAAGAAGGCGTGGCAGACCCCATAAAGTATATATATTATTTATCAGCATCAACAGCCGAGTCGATATAGCCATGTCCGTCTGTCCGTCTGTATTGATCTCAGACTATAAGAGCTAGAGATTCCAAACTTGGTATGTAGGTTCGTCTATATTGCACGCAGATCGAGTTTATTTTAGATTTTGGCCACGCCGACTTAAACGCCCACAAATTAGAAAATCTTAATTATAAGGTCAATTTTAAAGATAGACATTCCTAGCAGTCCGCGCTAGTGACGAAAGCAGCACGAAGGGTGCGAAGGCGACTAGCATATATACACAGGAAGAATGGAAAATTTGCTATGTCTGTCCGATCAGGTCGAGTTATATACCGATGGAAAGGTATCAACTTACAAGTGTGCATACTAAGACTTTTAGAAACTCAACTGGATTGTGAGATAAACAGGAGTAAGTGGGAGGGGAAAAATTTAAATGATTGCAGCCTTTTTGATTTTCTTTTTTAATTTTTTACTTTTCTTATCAAAAATACGCGTCGAATGACACCTTGATCATCAAAATCCAATCACTGGTTCAGAAGAATTAATTTTGAAATTTTTGGTGCCCTTCTCAAAACGAAATGAAAAGTCTGTCTGTTTGTTTGGATCAAATCGTAGATTTAGCTTAAAAGTTTGAATGAGAACTTGTTCCCGATCAAATATCTAGAAACGTTTGCTCTACGACTTTTTCGAAAAATCGCTAGTTTAGCGGGAAATCGCTAAAACCCGCTAAAATTAAAAACCCCCAAAGTGTCCAAACCATAGAAGCTACTGATATAATCTATATGTCGTTGGAAAGGTACTTTGAAGGGCTCTTAAGCATACAGGCTCTAAAGTACACAGGTAAAAAGTTACAGGTGAAAAAAGGTAATTTTTTCCACATTTTGGCGGTTTTCGAGAAAACGACGCTAACGATTTTAATTAATTTTCAATATGTTTTAGCTTGTAAAATTTCGCGTTTTTTTATATATGACACAAAAAGTTTTACCGATGGGTTTGGAAGATATAACCTATTAACTGAATATATACGTTTAGTAGGACAGCAGCAACAAAGTGTCATATATAGCTATTTAATTGTTTTATTTTAATTAAACAAATTTAAAGCAAATATATTTACATATTTAAGTCTGCAATATCGATATTAATATGCGTGCTAATATCGATAGATGATTTCATTCAATACTGGTATCGATAGTCGGCTTGAATATCAGTATCTATCGACACTAAGTTTTCCTGTTTGTCATCCCTGAATTTGAAAGAACAAACCGATGAAATGTATCAGCAAGGACGTTTCCAGGTAAGTATAATTCTTAGGAAATTTTAAATATAAATTTCATTTTAATAAAAATTATTACTATTATATTTTCAGAAGTGGGCTCCACAGCAAGAATGGAGTAGCCGTGGGCGTGGCCGTATACGCAACCGCGGATATGGCGGGTGGCGCCAATATGGGCCGCTACCAACATTCAGCCGCTGTGAGTGCCCCTGCCACAACGAATGTGGAAAGTGTTGTGTGGGGTGGGAGGCCGCTCCGCCTCCATCGTCAGCGGCACCAGCAGCGGCACCAGCAGCGGCACCAGCAGCGGCACCAGCAGCGGCACCAGCAGCGGCACCACCAGCGGCCCCACCAGGATGGGTCCGTGTGGAAAATATATTTTTTTTTTTTTACTCAGTCGCTTGCCTTCGCCGGACGTGTTTTTAATCACCAAATATCCACCCGTAGGTGAGCTCTGTCCCTAGGGAGGGGTGAGAGGACATCAGAAGGTAGCTTGCCCTGAATTTCATCTCTCTCAGCTGAACTATCGGTCTCAGAGACGCCCAAGAGACTCAGAGATCCCGACAGTCCATCTAATAAGGCTCGGATTACACCACCAAAGAAGACCAAGACTAATTGCCAAGAAGTCGAGGAAATGGGCTCGATACTGGAAGAGCTCATCTACTCCTTTACTGGAAAGCAGCCGATTATGAGGCATATTAGTCTAGCAACGAAGAACATGCTCCATAGATTGAAAGAGTTGCAAGGAACTGTATACACTCAAATAACAGACGCCTCGAACCAGTTAGCTGAAGCTTTGGACCGCATAGAATTTCTATCACAGAAATCACCCGCAAACACCACCGTACAGAACGTGCCAGATGAGCCAACCCCAGACACTAGACCCCGAAACTGCAATGTTGCTACGCAGACGTCGGTAAACATAGCCAGAACAAACAGACGAAAATGCCATTGGGGGCCACCCAAGATGAATCTGCGCAGGAATCCAGTCTTAAGCACAAAAAGCAAGTCGAAGCCGACAAACAAACGTCTGGAAAGAGGCTGCAGCCTTCTACAAACACCCAGGAGCAAATCAATAATAACTGGACTTAAGTAAAAAGGAAAAAACAGAGGCCCAAAGTTACAAGCCGTTCGGAAAAAACTCCTTATGCAGATATCTTAAAGATGATGAATGCAAAGCCCACGCTACAAAGCCTGAAAGGCAGTGTCCAAGGCCTTATGAAATCTGCAAACGGAGAAATGATTCTCAGAATGCAGAAACAGGCGGATCCTGCTACCGAACCGCAGCAAAGCAGTACACGACACGGTGACAATTGAAGTGTTCAACATTGACGAGACGACTTCTGCTGATGAGGTTCTATCAGCTCTTTTTGCCTCTTTTGAAGGTGATATTCCAGTCGAGGTGGCTCCTGCAATGAGGAAAGGCTATGGTACCACTAATCTGCTGAACTTAAAAAAAGTTCGCAGAGGATGGAACCTTTAACAAGTTCTAATGAAGATCGAACCCAAAAGATGCTACAGATGTCTGGGCTACGGGCACACATCTATCCAATGCAAAAGTTAACACCCCGTTCCGAAGGAAACGTGCTTCAGATGTGGCAACACCGGGCACTTAGCAAAGATGTGGACGAACATGCCCAAGTGCCTTCTCTCCACTAGACAAGGAGCAGAGCAAGTGGGGCACTCTGTACTGAGCAGATCATGCCCAGTATATAAGACGGCACTAAAAGAGTTCAAAAATGGTTAAGTTCCTCCAGTTAAATCTTAACCATTGCAGAGCAACCTAGGAGCTGCTCTCTGAATCCGTGAGGGAAAAGTGTAATACTAAGTGAGCACTAAGCACCAAAAGATGATGGAGTATGGATCCAAAGCTCAGACGGCGATGCTGCTATCTGGAGCTGTGCGTCTGCTGCGAAGCATCTAACCCAGCGTCTTCCCAGGAAAGGCTTCGTCAGGGCCATGATTAGGGATATATACATATACAGTTGCTATATAGCACCAATCATATCCCTCTACGTATACAGTGCCATTGTCGACGACATCGGCCAAGACGCTTGCGGTAAGTCGCCCATAATAATATCCGGTGACTTTAGCGCCTGAGCCACGGAATGGGGAAGCAGCAGAACCACACCGAGAGGATCAATTCTTCTAGACACTTTTGCATCGATGAACATTTGTCTAATGAACGTTGGCGCCAAAAGCACATACAGCAAAGCTGGAAGGGAATCAATTATCGACCTGACTTTTGCCAGCCCAGAGATCGCACGCAACATCAAATGGTTCGTCTCTGACATTCACACAGCGACCACTTTGCGTTAATCACAGAGTCCACACAGACAACAAACAGACAGGCACAGCCCATAACTATTCGCACTGGTTACAAAACCCTGAACCTCGAGATACTGCTTTTCTCAATGCAAGAGTTCAGACTAATCGGCAGCGCTAACAATTCGGCGGAAATGCTTGCAGATGCTATTACTAGCGCCTGCGATGCATCTCTGGTAAAAGTCCGAAAAGGTGGCAACCCGCATAGGCCGGTAGATTGGTAAAACGACGACAGCGCCAAAGCACGTAGAGAATGCTATGCACCAAGGCGACTGAGTCAGATGCACAGATCCTCTGCTGACCATGAATCGCTAACTCGGATCTACAAAGATAAGAGTAGAAGCTTAAAGAATGCTGTCAAGTGCAGCATAGCCAACCATTTCCAAGAACTATATGATGCGGCAGATGCACAGCCATTTGGATCAGCCTATAATGTAGTCATGGGAAAACTAGCGCGGCAACCAACGCCCACATGTGCTGCACAGCTTAACAGAATTGTTAATGTTCTTTTCCCACCTCAACCGTCAGTCGTGCTGCCATGGCAGTGTTCTATACCGCCAGACAACGGAGACAGGTTGCTCATCAATGCTGAGGAGGTCCTTGTTCTGGCTGCAGGAATTAAAACTGCCAAAGCTACTGGCCCGGATGAAATTCCAAACGTACACTCAGAAAAAAATGAACGAAAAAAATCATGCACATTTTTCTTGATATGTGACCGAATCGTTCTCATTTTTTCGTGCTTAACACAAGCACGAGTCGGTATCAAATCGTGCACACAGAAAAAAATTAACGAGAAAAATCAAACATTTCCCATTTTCTTTAAAAGAAAAGCAGGCGACGACTTCAAATTTACAATTGTGTGGATATCATTGCTTTTGCTGTGTGTCAAAGGGGATATTTCTATCGACTGTGAGTATATTTTAAAAAATAGTGAAAAGTACAATACATTTTTATGGGGAAAAGAATTTTACAGGAGACGAAAACTCTTAGATGGCGCCACTAAATCAAGTGAAATTGACAGCACTCCCAGAAAACGCCATCTGGCGACAGTCAATCCAATAGCTTTATTATTCAGTGCATACTTTCTGGAAGCATGTAATTATAATCATTTTAAGCTCTACTGCAATTATTTGTTAATTCAATTTTCTTTGTTATCATTGAGCTCCAGTTGCTTGAGAAATAAATTTATGTTTTTTTACTCGGTGGGAGCTAGCCTAGATCGGATGATCGTCGCTGACAAGAAGAGGGGCACGGGTATCGACATCCAAAACCACTAAAGTAGTTTCAAGCTCCGTTACAACGAAATACAGAGTCCTGGAGCGGCGTGGAACTGTTGTCCTGGTGGTGCTCCTTATTTATCAGTTCAATCGGATTTTCCCCACACCCTTGAGACTTGAATTCTACCACTGCCAAGCAAGGATATTACATTAATCTCAAAAATACTGAAGAGACCGGACCAAGGCGGCAGCTTTGAAGACAACACAAGGATGTTCGGAACAAGGAACAGTTCATTCGTGGGCGACAACGAGTTCGACGACCAGCTGATGAGCTGGACAGAAGAATTTAAGAAGTTAAATTAAGAAAATTAAATATGTAGCCAATTTAATAAAATTCTAAAACATTAATTTACTGTTAAACGCTTAAATTATAAATAATATATTCTATATAAAAACCAATCGGGTCCTAAAGTGGAATATATAAGTATAAATTGAGAACGGTTTGTTCTAAATGTGTAACCAACACGGTCCTAAAGTAGTAAACAAATGTTCGAGAACTGAGCACCTACTGTTCGTATAATGTTGTGGATATGTGCCTGAAACAAACTGAAAAGTTCTTGGATTGTGCACATGCTGTTCATATAATATTGTGGACTTGTTCCCAAAACGACCCCTATATGTTTCTAAAACGAACTAAAATGTTCATAAAATAAGTCCATAAAGCGATTAAATTGTTCCCAGTCGTTCAAAAAATAACACCCAAGTGTTCATGAAATTTCATGACCAAGCGTTCATGAAGTAAGAAAAATCGTGCTTGCGCTACTTTCATGCACAGTTTGTTTTGATTTGTGCACAGATGTGCTTGTTTTTTTTCTGAGTGTAGCTAACAAGCACATCATTGCAGCACACCCAGATCTATTTGCTGATCTGTACAATAAAGGTATTCTTGAGGGCACGGTGAAAAGGAGATGGATGATCCAACGTCTAGTCCTTATTCCAAAACCTGGCAAGGGCATCGACGATTCATCAGTCTACCGACCTACCGATACATGGCATCTCTGACCAGCAATTCGGCTTCCGCAAGAAACGCAGCACGACAGATGCCATCCAAGTTGTAACGGATATAGCTAGTCGAGCCATCCAAGGTACACGATGGGCCGGTGGAACCAAACAGTACTGCCTTTTTTGCACATTGGACGTAAAAAATGCATTCAATTCGGCTAGCTGGACCCATATCCTCGAAGCTCGTATTGCCAGAAATATTTCTGGATATCTCGTCCAAATCTCATCTTCAACTATTTCCACGACAGAAGAAGGCGTGGCAGACCCCATAAAGTATATATATTATTTATCAGCATCAACAGCCGAGTCGATATAGCCATGTCCGTCTGTCCGTCTGTATTGATCTCAGACTATAAGAGCTAGAGATTCCAAACTTGGTATGTAGGTTCGTCTATATTGCACGCAGATCGAGTTTATTTTAGATTTTGGCCACGCCGACTTAAACGCCCACAAATTAGAAAATCTTAATTATAAGGTCAATTTTAAAGATAGACATTCCTAGCAGTCCGCGCTAGTGACGAAAGCAGCACGAAGGGTGCGAAGGCGACTAGCATATATACACAGGAAGAATGGAAAATTTGCTATGTCTGTCCGATCAGGTCGAGTTATATACCGATGGAAAGGTATCAACTTACAAATGTGCATACTAAGACTTTTAGAAACTCAACTGGATTGTGAGATAAACAGGAGTAAGTGGGAGGGGAAAAATTTAAATGATTGCAGCCTTTTTGATTTTTTTTTTTAATTTTTTACTTTTCTTATCAAAAATACGCGTCGAATGACACCTTGATCATCAAAATCCAATCACTGGTTCAGAAGAATTAATTTTGAAATTTTTGGTGCCCTTCTCAAAACGAAATGAAAAGTCTGTCTGTTTGTTTGGATCAAATCGTAGATTTAGCTTAAAAGTTTGAATGAGAACTTGTTCCCGATCAAATATCTAGAAACGTTTGCTCTACGACTTTTTCGAAAAATCGCTAGCTTAGCGGGAAATCGCTAAAACCCGCTAAAATTAAAGACCCCCAAAGTGTCCAAACCATAGAAGCTACTGATATAATCTATATGTCGTTGAAAAGGTAATTTGAAGGACTCTTAAGCATACAGGCTCTAAAGTACACAGGTAAAAAGTTACATGTGAAAAAAGGTAATTTTTTCCACATTTTGGCGGTTTTCGAGAAAACGACGCTAACGATTTTAATTAATTTTCAATATGTTTGAGCTTGTAAAATTTCGCGTTTTTTTATATATGACACAAAAAGTTTTACCGATGGGCTTGGAAGATATAACCTATTAAGTGAATATATACGTTTAGTAGGACAGCAGCAACAAAGTGTCATATATAGCTATTTAATTGTTTTATTTTAATTAAACAAATTTAAAGCAAATATATTTACATATTTAAGTCTGCAATATCGATATTAATATGCGTGCTAATATCGATAGATGATTTCATTCAATACTGGTATCGATAGTCGGCTTGAATATCAGTATCTATCGACACTAAGTTTTCCTGTTTGTCATCCCTGAATTTGAAAGAACAAACCGATGAAATGTATCAGCAAGGACGTTTCCAGGTAAGTATAATTCTTAGGAAATTTTAAATATAAATTTCATTTTAATAAAAATTATTACTATTATATTTTCAGAAGTGGGCTCCACAGCAAGAATGGAGTAGCCGTGGGCGTGGCCGTATACGCAACCGCGGATATGGCGGGTGGCGCCAATATGGGCCGCTACCAACATTCAGCCGCTGTGAGTGCCCCTGCCACAACGAATGTGGAAAGTGTTGTGTGGGGTGGGAGGCCGCTCCGCCTCCATCGTCAGCGGCACCAGCAGCGGCACCAGCAGCGGCACCAGCAGCGGCACCAGCAGCGGCACCAGCAGCGGCACCACCAGCGGCCCCACCAGGATGGGTCCGTGTGGAAAATATATTTTTTTTTTTTTTACTCAGTCGCTTGCCTTCGCCGGACGTGTTTTTAATCACCAAATATCCACCCGTAGGTGAGCTCTGTCCCTAGGGAGGGGTGAGAGGACATCAGAAGGTAGCTTGCCCTGAATTTCATCTCTCTCAGCTGAACTATCGGTCTCAGAGACGCCCAAGAGACTCAGAGATCCCGACAGTCCATCTAATAAGGCTCGGATTACACCACCAAAGAAGACCAAGACTAATTGCCAAGAAGTCGAGGAAATGGGCTCGATACTGGAAGAGCTCAACTACTCCTTTACTGGAAAGCAGCCGATTATGAGGCATATTAGTCTAGCAACGAAGAACATGCTCCATAGATTGAAAGAGTTGCAAGGAACTGTATACACTCAAATAACAGACGCCTCGAACCAGTTAGCTGAAGCTTTGGACCGCATAGAATTTCTATCACAGAAATCACCCGCAAACACCACCGTACAGAACGTGCCAGATGAGCCAACCCCAGACACTAGACCCCGAAACTGCAATGTTGCTACGCAGACGTCGGTAAACATAGCCAGAACAAACAGACGAAAATGCCATTGGGGGCCACCCAAGATGAATCTGCGCAGGAATCCAGTCTTAAGCACAAAAAGCAAGTCGAAGCCGACAAACAAACGTCTGGAAAGAGGCTGCAGCCTTCTACAAACACCCAGGAGCAAATCAATAATAACTGGACTTAAGTAAAAAGGAAAAAACAGAGGCCCAAAGTTACAAGCCGTTCGGAAAAAACTCCTTATGCAGATATCTTAAAGATGATGAATGCAAAGCCCACGCTACAAAGCCTGAAAGGCAGTGTCCAAGGCCTTATGAAATCTGCAAACGGAGAAATGATTCTCAGAATGCAGAAACAGGCGGATCCTGCTACCGAACCGCAGCAAAGCAGTACACGACACGGTGACAATTGAAGTGTTCAACATTGACGAGACGACTTCTGCTGATGAGGTTCTATCAGCTCTTTTTGCCTCTTTTGAAGGTGATATTCCAGTCGAGGTGGCTCCTGCAATGAGGAAAGGCTATGGTACCACTAATCTGCTCAACTTAAAAAAAGTTCGCAGAGGATGGAACCTTTAACAAGTTCTAATGAAGATCGAACCCAAAAGATGCTACAGATGTCTGGGCTACGGGCACACATCTATCCAATGCAAAAGTTAACACCCCGTTCCGAAGGAAACGTGCTTCAGATGTGGCAACACCGGGCACTTAGCAAAGATGTGGACGAACATGCCCAAGTGCCTTCTCTCCACTAGACAAGGAGCAGGAGCAGAGCAAGTGGGGCACTCTGTACTGAGCAGATCATGCCCAGTATATAAGACGGCACTAAAAGAGTTCAAAAATGGTTAAGTTCCTCCAGTTAAATCTTAACCATTGCAGAGCAACCTAGGAGCTGCTCTCTGAATCCGTGAGGGAAAAGTGTAATACTAAGTGAGCACTAAGCACCAAAAGATGATGGAGTATGGATCCAAAGCTCAGACGGCGATGCTGCTATCTGGAGCTGTGCGTCTGCTGCGAAGCATCTAACCCAGCGTCTTCCCAGGAAAGGCTTCGTCAGGGCCATGATTAGGGATATATACATATACAGTTGCTATATAGCACCAATCATATCCCTCTACGTATACAGTGCCATTGTCGACGACATCGGCCAAGACGCTTGCGGTAAGTCGCCCATAATAATAGCCGGTGACTTTAGCGCCTGAGCCACGGAATGGGGAAGCAGCAGAACCACACCGAGAGGATCAATTCTTCTAGACACTTTTGCATCGATGAACATTTGTCTAATGAACGTTGGCGCCAAAAGCACATACAGCAAAGCTGGAAGGGAATCAATTATCGACCTGACTTTTGCCAGCCCAGAGATCGCACGCAACATCAAATGGTTCGTCTCTGACATTCACACAGCGACCACTTTGCGTTAATCACAGAGTCCACACAGACAACAAACAGACAGGCACAGCCCATAACTATTCGCACTGGTTACAAAACCCTGAACCTCGAGATACTGCTTTTCTCAATGCAAGAGTTCAGACTAATCGGCAGCGCTAACAATTCGGCGGAAATGCTTGCAGATGCTATTACTAGCGCCTGCGATGCATCTCTGGTAAAAGTCCGAAAAGGTGGCAACCCGCATAGGCCGGTAGATTGGTAAAACGACGACAGCGCCAAAGCACGTAGAGAATGCTATGCACCAAGGCGACTGAGTCAGATGCACAGATCCTCTGCTGACCATGAATCGCTAACTCGGATCTACAAAGATAAGAGTAGAAGCTTAAAGAATGCTGTCAAGTGCAGCATAGCCAACCATTTCCAAGAACTATATGATGCGGCAGATGCACAGCCATTTGGATCAGCCTATAAAGTAGTCATGGGAAAACTAGCGCGGCAACCAACGCCCACATGTGCTGCACAGCTTAACAGAATTGTTAATGTTCTTTTCCCACCTCAACCGTCAGTCGTGCTGCCATGGCAGTGTTCTATACCGCCAGACAACGGAGACAGGTTGCTCATCAATGCTGAGGAGGTCCTTGTTCTGGCTGCAGGAATTAAAACTGCCAAAGCTACTGGCCCGGATGAAATTCCAAACGTAGCTAACAAGCACATCATTGCAGCACACCCAGATCTATTTGCTGATCTGTACAATAAAGGTATTCTTGAGGGCACGGTGAAAAGGAGATGGATGATCCAACGTCTAGTCCTTATTCCAAAACCTGGCAAGGGCATCGACGATTCATCAGTCTACCGACCTACCGATACATGGCATCTCTGACCAGCAATTCGGCTTCCGCAAGAAACGCAGCACGACAGATGCCATCCAAGTTGTAACGGATATAGCTAGTCGAGCCATCCAAGGTACACGATGGGCCGGTGGAACCAAACAGTACTGCCTTTTTTGCACATTGGACGTAAAAAATGCATTCAATTCGGCTAGCTGGACCCATATCCTCGAAGCTCGTATTGCCAGAAATATTTCTGGATATCTCGTCCAAATCTCATCTTCAACTATTTCCACGACAGAAGAAGGCGTGGCAGACCCCATAAAGTATATATATTATTTATCAGCATCAACAGCCGAGTCGATATAGCCATGTCCGTCTGTCCGTCTGTATTGATCTCAGACTATAAGAGCTAGAGATTCCAAACTTGGTATGTAGGTTCGTCTATATTGCACGCAGATCGAGTTTATTTTAGATTTTGGCCACGCCGACTTAAACGCCCACAAATTAAAAAATCTTAATTATAAGGTCAATTTTAAAGATAGACATTCCTAGCAGTCCGCGCTAGTGACGAAAGCAGCACGAAGGGTGCGAAGGCGACTAGCATATATACACAGGAAGAATGGGAAATTTGCTATGTGTGTCCGATCAGGTCGAGTTATATACCGATGGAAAGGTATCAACTTACAAATGTGCATACTAAGACTTTTAGAAACTCAACTGGATTGTGAGATAAACAGGAGTAAGTGGGAGGGGAAAAATTTAAATGATTGCAGCCTTTTTGATTTTTTTTTTTAATTTTTTACTTTTCTTATCAAAAATACGCGTCGAATGACACCTTGATCATCAAAATCCAATCACTGGTTCAGAAGAATTAATTTTGAAATTTTTGGTGCCCTTCTCAAAACGAAATGAAAAGTCTGTCTGTTTGTTTGGATCAAATCGTAGATTTAGCTTAAAAGTTTGAATGAGAACTTGTTCCCGATCAAATATCTAGAAACGTTTGCTCTACGACTTTTTCGAAAAATCGCTAGTTTAGCGGGAAATCGCTAAAACCCGCTAAAATTAAAGACCCCCAAAGTGTCCAAACCATAGAAGCTACTGATATAATCTATATGTCGTTGAAAAGGTACTTTGAAGGACTCTTAAGCATACAGGCTCTAAAGTACACAGGTAAAAAGTTACATGTGAAAAAAGGTAATTTTTTCCACATTTTGGCGGTTTTCGAGAAAACGACGCTAACGATTTTAATTAATTTTCAATATGTTTGAGCTTGTAAAATTTCGCGTTTTTTTATATATGACACAAAAAGTTTTACCGATGGGCTTGGAAGATATAACCTATTAAGTGAATATATACGTTTAGTAGGACAGCAGCAACAAAGTGTCATATATAGCTATTTAATTGTTTTATTTTAATTAAACAAATTTAAAGCAAATATATTTACATATTTAAGTCTGCAATATCGATATTAATATGCGTGCTAATATCGATAGATGATTTCATTCAATACTGGTATCGATAGTCGGCTTGAATATCAGTATCTATCGACACTAAGTTTTCCTGTTTGTCATCCCTGAATTTGAAAGAACAAACCGATGAAATGTATCAGCAAGGACGTTTCCAGGTAAGTATAATTCTTAGGAAATTTTAAATATAAATTTCATTTTAATAAAAATTATTACTATTATATTTTCAGATTAATAAAAATTATTACTATTATATTTTCAGAAGTGGGCTCCACAGCAAGAATGGAGTAGCCGTGGGCGTGGCCGTAGACGCAACCGCGGATATGGCGGGTGGCGCCAATATGGGCCGCTACCAACATTCAGCCGCTGTGAGTGCCCCTGCCACAACGAATGTGGAAAGTGTTGTGTGGGGTGGGAGGCCGCTCCGCCTCCATCGTCAGCGGCACCACCAGCGGCCCCGCCAGGATGGGTCCGTGTGGAAGATTTTTTTTTTTTTTTTTACTCAGTCGCTTGCCTTCGCCGGACGTGTTTTTAATCACCAAATATCCACCCGTAGGTGAGCTCTGTCCCTAGGGAGGGGTGAGAGGACATCAGAAGGTAGCTTGCCCTGAATTTCATCTCTCTCAGCTGAACTATCGGTCTCAGAGATGCCCAAGAGACTCAGAGATCCCGACAGTCCATCTAATAAGGCTCGGATTACACCACCAAAGAAGACAAAGACTAATTGCCAAGAAGTCGAGGAAATGGGCTCGATACTGGAAGAGCTCATCTACTCCTTTACTGGAAAGCAGCCGATTATGAGGCATATTAGTCTAGCAACGAAGAACATGCTCTTTAGATTGAAAGAGTTGCAAGGAACTGTATACACTCAAATAACAGACGCCTCGAACCAGTTAGCTGAAGCTTTGGACCGCATAGAATTTCTATCACAGAAATCACCCGCAAAAACCACCGTACAGAACGTGCCAGATGAGCCAACCCCAGACACTAGACCCCGAGGCTGCAATGTTGCTACGCAGACGTCGGTAAACATAGCCAGAACAAACAGACGAAAATGCCATTGGGGGCCACCCAAGATGAATCTGCGCAGGAATCCAGTCGTAAGCACAAAAAGCAAGTCGAAGCCGACAAACAAACGTCTGGAAAGAGGCTGCAGCCTTCTACAAACACCCAGGAGCAAATCAATAATAACTGGACTTAAGTAAAAAGGAAAAAACAGAGGCCCAAAGTTACTAGCCGTTCGGAAAAAACTCCTTATGCAGATATCTTAAAGATGATGAATGCAAAGCCCACGCTACAAAGCCTGAAAGGCAGTGTCCAAGGCCTTATGAAATCTGCAAACGGAGAAATGATTCTCAGAATGCAGAAACAGGCGGATCCTGCTACCGAACCGCAGCAAAGCAGTGCACGACACGGTGACAATTGAAGTGTTCAACATTGACGAGACGACTTCTGCTGATGAGGTTCTATCAGCTCTTTTTGCCTCTTTTGAAGGTGATATTCCAGTCGAGGTGGCTCCTGCAATGAGGAAAGGCTATGGTGCCACTAATCTGCTCAACTTAAAAAAAGTTCGCAGAGGATGGAACCTTTAACAAGTTCTAATGAAGATCGAACCCAAAAGATGCTACAGATGTATGGGCTACGGGCACACATCTATCCAATGCAAAAGTTAACACCCCGTTCCGAAGGAAACGTGCTTCAGATGTGGCAACACCGTGCACTTAGCAAAGATGTGGACGAACATGCCCAAGTGCCTTCTCTCCACTAGACAAGGAGCAGGAGCAGAGCAAGTGGGGCACTCTGTACTGAGCAGATCATGCCCAGTATATAAGACGGCACTAAAAGAGCTCAAAAATGGTTAAGTTCCTCCAGTTAAATCTTAACCATTGCAGAGCAGCCTAGGAGCTGCTCTCTGAATCCGTGAGGGAAAACAGTAATACTAAGTGAGCACTAAGCACCAAAAGATGATGGAGTATGGATCCAAAGCTCAGACGGCGATGCTGCTATCTGGAGCTGTGCGTCTGCTGCGAAGCATCTAACCCAGCGTCTTCCCAGGAAAGGCTTCGTCAGGGCCATGATTAGGGATATATACATATACAGTTGCTATATAGCACCAATCATATCCCTCTACGTATACAGTACCATTGTCGACGACATCGGCCAAGACGCTTGCGGTAAGTCGCCCATAATAATAGCCGGTGACTTTAACGCCTGAGCCACGGAATGGGGAAGCAGCAGAACCACACCGAGAGGATCAATTCTTCTAGACACTTTTGCATCGATGAACATTTGTCTAATGAACGTTGGCGCCAAAAGCACATACAGCAAAGCTGGAAGGGAATCAATTATCGACCTGACTTTTGCCAGCCCAGAGATCGCACGCAACATCAAATGGTTCGTCTCTGACATTCACACAGCGACCACTTTGCGTTAATCACAGAGTCCACCCAGACAACAAACAGACAGGCACAGCCCATAACTGTTCGCACTGGTTACAAAACGGACACCCTGAACCTCGAGATACTGCTTTTCTCAATGCAAGAGTTCAGACTAATCGGCAGCGCTAACAATTCGGCGGAAATGCTTGCAGATGCTATTACTAGCGCCTGCGATGCATCTCTGGTAAAAGTCCGAAAAGGTGGCAACCCGCATAGGCCGGTAGATTGGTAAAACGACGACAGCGCCAAAGCACGTAGAGAATGCACCAAGGCGACTGAGTCAGATGCACAGATCCTCTGCTGACCATGAATCGCTAACTCGGATCTACAAAGATAAGAGGAGAAGCTTAAAGAATGCTGTCAAGTGCAGCATAGCCAACCATTTCCAAGAACTATATGATGCGGCAGATGCACAGCCATTTGGATCAGCCTATAAAGTAGTCATGGGAAAACTAGCGCGGCAACCAACGCCCACATGTGCTGCACAGCTTAACAGAATTGTTAATGTTCTTTTCCCACCTCAACCGTCAGTCGTGCTGCCATGGCAGTGTTCTATACCGCCAGACAACGGAGACAGGTTGCTCATCAATGCTGAGGAGGTCCTTGTTCTGGCTGCAGGAATTAAAACTGCCAAAGCTACTGGCCCGGATGAAATTCCAAACGTAGCTATCAAGCACATCATTGCAGCACACCCAGATCTATTTGCTGATCTGTACAATAAATGTATTCTTGAGGGCACGGTGAAAAGGAGATGGATGATCCAACGTCTAGTCCTTATTCCAAAACCTGGCAAGGGCATCGACGATTCATCAGCCTACCGACCTACCGATACATGGCATCTCTGACTAGCAATTCGGCTTCCGCAAGAAACGCAGCACGACAGATGCCATCCAAGTTGTAACGGATATAGCTAGTCGAGCCATCCAAGGTACACGATAGGCCGGTGGAACCAAACAGTACTGCCTTTTTTGCACATTGGACGTAAAAAATGCATTCAATTCGGCTAGCTGGACCCATATCCTCGAAGCTCGTATTGCCAGAAATATTTCTGGATATCTCGTCCAAATCTCATCTTCAACTATTTCCACGACAGAAGAAGGCGTGGCAGACCCCATAAAGTATATATATTATTTATCAGCATCAACAGCCGAGTCGATATAGCCATGTCCGTCTGTCCGTCTGTATTGATCTCAGACTATAAGAGCTAGAGATTCCAAACTTGGTATGTAGGTTCGTCTATATTGCACGCAGATCGAGTTTATTTTAGATTTTGGCCACGCCGACTTAAACGCCCAAAAATTAGAAAATCTTAATTGTAAGGTCAATTTTAAAGATAGACATTCCTAATTGAGCATAGACAAAGATAATCACTGCGGACGGCAGTCCGCGCTAGTGACGAAAGCAGCACGAAGGGTGCGAAGGCGACTAGCAAATATACACAGGAAGAATGGAAAATTTGCTATGTCTGTCCGATCAGGTCGAGTTATATACCGATGGAAAGGTATCAACTTACAAATGTGCATACTAAGACTTTTAGAAACTCAACTGGATTGTGAGATAGACAGGAGTAAGTGGGAGGGGAAAAATTTAAATGATTGCAGCCTTTTCGATTTTTTTTTTTAATTTTTTACTTTTCTTATCAAAAATACGCGTCGAATGACACCTTGATCATCAAAATCCAATCACTGGTTTAGAAGAATTAATTTTGAAATTTTTGGTGCCCTTCTCAAAACGAAATAAAAAGTCAGTCTGTTTGTTTGGATCAAATCGTAGATTTAGCTTAAAAGTTTGAATGAGAACTTGTTCCCGATCAAATATCTAGAAACGTTTGCTCTACGACTTTTTCGAAAAATCGCTAGTTTAGCGGGAAATCGCTAAAACCCGCTAAAATTAAAAACCCCCAAAGTGTCCAAACCATAGAAGCTACTGATATAATCTATATGTCGTTGGAAAGGTACTTTGAAGGGCTCTTAAGCATACAGGCTCTAAAGTACACAGGTAAAAAGTTACAGGTGAAAAAAGGTAATTTTTTCCACATTTTGGCGGTTTTCGAGAAAACGACGCTAACGATTTTAATTAATTTTCAATATGTTTGAGCTTGTAAAATTTCGCGTTTTTTTATATATGACGCAAAAAGTTTTACCGATGGGTTTGGAAGATATAACATATTAACTGAATATATACGTTTAGTAGGACAGCAGCAACAAAGTGTCATATATAGCTATTTAATTGTTTTATTTTAATTAAACAAATTTAAAGCAAATATATTTACATATTTAACTCTGCAATATCGATATTAATATGCGTGCTAATATCGATAGATGATTTCATTCAATACTGGTATCGATAGTCGGCTTGAATATCAGTATCTATCGACACTAAGTTTTCCTGTTTGTCATCCCTGAATTTGAAAGAACAAACCAATGAAATGTATCAGCAAGGACGTTTCCAGGTAAGTATAATTCTTAGGAAATTTTAAATATAAATTTCATTTTAATAAAAATTATTACTATTATATTTTCAGAAGTGGGCTCCACAGCAAGAATGGAGTAGCCGTGGGCGTGGCCGTAGACGCAACCGCGGATATGGCGGGTGGCGCCAATATGGGCCGCTACCAACATTCAGCCGCTGTGAGTGCCCCTGCCACAACGAATGTGGAAAGTGTTGTGTGGGGTGGGAGGCCGCTCCGCCTCCATCGTCAGCGGCACCACCAGCGGCCCCGCCAGGATGGGTCCGTGTGGAAGATTTTTTTTTTTTTTTTTACTCAGTCGCTTGCCTTCGCCGGACGTGTTTTTAATCACCAAATATCCACCCGTAGGTGAGCTCTGTCCCTAGGGAGGGGTGAGAGGACATCAGAAGGTAGCTTGCCCTGAATTTCATCTCTCTCAGCTGAACTATCGGTCTCAGAGACGCCCAAGAGACTCAGAGATCCCGACAGTCCATCTAATAAGGCTCGGATTACACCACCAAAGAAGACAAAGACTAATTGCCAAGAAGTCGAGGAAATGGGCTCGATACTGGAAGAGCTCATCTACTCCTTTACTGGAAAGCAGCCGATTATGAGGCATATTAGTCTAGCAACGAAGAACATGCTCTTTAGATTGAAAGAGTTGCAAGGAACTGTATACACTCAAATAACAGACGCCTCGAACCAGTTAGCTGAAGCTTTGGACCGCATAGAATTTCTATCACAGAAATCACCCGCAAACACCACCGTACAGAACGTGCCAGATGAGCCAACCCCAGACACTAGACCCCGAGGCTGCAATGGTGCTACGCAGACGTCGGTAAACATAGCCAGAACAAACAGACGAAAATGCCATTGGGGGCCACCCAAGATGAATCTGCGCAGGAATCCAGTCTTAAGCACAAAAAGTAAGCCGAAGCCGACAAACAAACGTCTGGAAAGAGGCTGCAGCCTTCTACAAACACCCAGGAGCAAATCAATAATAACTGGACTTAAGTAAAAAGGAAAAAACAGAGGCCCAAAGTTACAAGCCGTCCGGAAAAAACTCCTTATGCAGATATCTTAAAGATGATGAATGCAAAGCCCACGCTACAAAGCCTGAAAGGCAGTGTCCAAGGCCTTATGAAATCTGCAAACGGAGAAATGATTCTCAGAATGCAGAAACAGGCGGATCCTGCTACCGAACCGCAGCAAAGCAGTGCACGACACGGTGACAATTGAAGTGTTCAACATTGACGAGACGACTTCTGCTGATGAGGTTCTATCAGCTCTTTTTGCCTCTTTTGAAGGTGATATTCCAGTCGAGGTGGCTCCTGCAATGAGGAAAGGCTATGGTGCCACTAATCTGCTCAACTTAAAAAAAGTTCGCAGAGGATGGAACCTTTAACAAGTTCTAATGAAGATCGAACCCAAAAGATGCTACAGATGTATGGGCTACGGGCACACATCTATCCAATGCAAAAGTTAACACCCCGTTTCGAAGGAAACGTGCTTCAGATGTGGCAACACCGTGCACTTAGCAAAGATGTGGAATAACATGCCCAAGTGCCTTCTCTCCACTAGACAAGGAGCAGGAGCAGAGCAAGTGGGGCACTCTGTACTGAGCAGATCATGCCCAGTATATAAGACGGCACTAAAAGAGCTCAAAAATGGTTAAGTTCCTCCAGTTAAATCTTAACCATTGCAGAGCAGCCTAGGAGCTGCTCTCTGAATCCGTGAGGGAAAACAGTAATACTAAGTGAGCACTAAGCACCAAAAGATGATGGAGTATGGATCCAAAGCTCAGACGGCGATGCTGCTATCTGGAGCTGTGCGCCTGCTGCGAAGCATCTAGCCCAGCGTCTTCCCAGGAAAGGCTTCGTCAGGGCCATGATTAGGGATATATACATATACAGTTGCTATATAGCACCAAGCATATCCCTCTACGTATACAGTACCATTGTCGACGACATCGGCCAAGACGCTTACCGCAATCGCCCATAATAATAGCCGGTGACTTTAACGCCTGAGCCACGGAATGGGGAAGCAGCAGAACCACACCGAGAGGATCAATTCTTCTAGACACTTTTGCATCGATGAACATTTGTCTAATGAACGTTGGCGCCAAAAGCACATACAGCAAAGCTGCAAGGGAATCAATTATCGACCTGACTTTTGCCAGCCCAGAGATCGCACGCAACATCAAATGGTTCGTGTCTGACATTCACACAGCGACCACTTTGCGTTAATCACAGAGTCCACCCAGACAACAAACAGACAGGCACGGCCCATAACTGTTCGCACTGGTTATAAAACGGACACCCTGAACCTCGAGATACTGCTTTTCTCAATGCAAGAGTTCAGACTAATCGGCAGCGCTAACAATTCGGCGGAAATGCTTGCAGATGCTATTACTAGCGCCTGCGATGCATCTCTGGTAAAAGTCCGAAAAGGTGGCAACCCGCATAGGCCGGTAGATTGGTAAAACGACGACATCGCCAAAGCACGTAGAGAATGCTATGCACCAAGGCGACTGAGTCAGAGGCACAGATCCTCTGCTGACCATGAATCGCTAACTCGGATCTACAAAGATAAGAGGAGAAGCTTAAAGAATGCTGTCAAGTGCAGCAAAGCCAACCATTTCCAAGAACTATATGATGCGGCAGATGCACAGCCATTTGGATCAGCCTATAAAGTAGTCATGGGAAAACTAGCGCGGCAACCAACGCCCACATGTGCTGCACAGCTTAACAGAATTGTTAATGTTCTTTTCCCACCTCAACCGTCAGTCGTGCTGCCATGGCAGTGTTCTATACCGCCAGACAACGGAGACAGGTTGCTCATCAATGCTGAGCTGCAGGAATTAAAACTGCCAAAGCTACTGGCCCGGATGAAATTCCAAACGTAGCTATCAAGCACATCATTGCAGCACACTCAGATCTATTTGCTGATGTGTACAATAAATGTATTCTTGAGGGCACGGTGAAAAGGAGATGGATGATCCAACGTCTAGTCCTTATTCCAAAACCTGGCAAGGACATCGACGATTCATCAGCCTACCGACCTACCGATACATGGCATCTCTGACCAGCAATTCGGCTTCCGCAAGAAACGCAGCACGACAGATGCCATCCAAGTTGTAACGAATATAGCTAGTCGAGCCATCCAAGGTACACGATGGGCCGGTGGAACCAAACAGTACTGCCTTTTTTGCACATTGGACGTAAAAAATGCATTCAATTCGGCTAGCTGGACCCATATCCTCGAAGCTCGTATTGCCAGAAATATTTCTGGATATCTCGTCCAAATCTCATCTTCAACTATTTCCACGACAGAAGAAGGCGTGGCAGACCCCATAAAGTATATATATTATTTATCAGCATCAACAGCCGAGTCGATATAGCCATGTCCGTCTGTCCGTCTGTATTGATCTCAGACTATAAGAGCTAGAGATTCCAAACTTGGTATGTAGGTTCGTCTATATTGCACGCAGATCGAGTTTATTTTAGATTTTGGCCACGCCGACTTAAACGCCCACAAATTAGAAAATAAAAAAAACTATTAATGAAAAAATTCGAATTATTAATACAGATAATAATCGGGAAAACAAAGAGACTAGAATGGAAACGATTTTATACACTTACAACCATAAGACAAAACATAACACAACTGGACGGACACCAGCTTACATATTACTTTACGCAGGCACACCCTTTTACAACACCCAATTAATAAAGGAAAATAAAATAAACAAATTGAACGAAGAACGACAAGATTATGAGATTGACACAGAATTCAGATAAGCACCGTTGACACGTTCAAAATCTAAAAATCCTTTTCGAAAAACTGGCAGAATAGAACAATTAGATGACAAACACTATAATGAAAATAATAGAGGGCAGAATATTGTTCACTACAGAGGTAAATTCAAAAAGAAAAAGAAAACTAATGACAGTAAATATTTACAGGCAACAGATACTTCCCACTCATCGGACTCACAATAATCATGATGACAACTATGACCACATTGACAACAGCAGGAATGATAGAAATTAACCCAATCGAAAATAACCAAGGATTTATTTTGTTCGAATCAGGAACAACACAGATCCCCATAACATTTATAAACCACTGTCTCACAATTAATATTACACAAATCGAGGAAACATTTAATAATCTGTTAAAAGAAAGTTCACAATTCAATAATGTCCCACAAATTAATTATTTTATCCAAAAACTAAACAGAGAAATGAACGGCATTCGATTGACAAAACGAAACAAACGAGGACTATTCAATTTTGTAGGTTCAACACACAAATATCTTTTTGGCACTTTAGACGAAGACGACAGACAACAAATTGAACAACAAATTAATACACTAGCACAAAATACCATACAAGTCAGCAATCTAAATCATATCATTGACAGTCTCAATGACGGCATAAAAATGATCAATAACCAAACTAACGCTATAAGAACAGAACAAAAAATTAACCTCTTAATATTTAACATTGAACATTTCACTGAATATATCGAAGACATCGAAATGGGTTCGCAACTCACACGACTGGGAATTTTCAACCCTAAGTTACTTAAACATGACCAACTTGGCAACATTCATTATAAAAATCTCATGGACACAAAAACCTCTGCCTGGTATAACACAGCCACTAACGAAATATTCTTAATGTCTCATATTCCCACTAACACAATTGAAAAATAAACTTTTTTAATCACACCATACCCTGACAATAATGGACAAATTATCAGTGAAAATACTGCAGGCAAATTTTATTTACACAATAATTATGTTATAAACACTCTTACAAAAAATATTATTAAAGACCATTGTATTGTCAATATTATAAAACATGAGACACCAACTTGCACTTTCCAAAAATATCGTAAGGAATATTACATTCAATATATCAAACCAAACATACTAATTACATGGAATCTGACAGGAGAAAAACTTGATCAAAACTGTAATAGCCAAGAAATTTACATTGAAAATAATAAAATAATTAAAGTATTTAATTGTACTGCAGAACTTAAACAAGTTTCAATATCAAATAATCTTCAACAATACACAAATCTAATATTCACCGAACACACATAGAAATTAAGGAAATGATTTTGTTTAGTAATAAGAACAACACAATTTATAAAAATCTTTTAATCATCATTTTATTCACATTAGCCATAAGTTGGAGAGATTCAAAACAACACCAAACAACATTATAATTAAATACTTAACACCAAAGACAACCAAAATAAGCCAAACAATTGACAAAGAAATAGAAAAAGAAACTAATTTAGAAACAGTTGCAGAAGTAATCACCATTGAAACCCCAACACCACAATTATATCCAAACATAAACGCTTGAGGACAAGCTTAAATCTAAGGGGTGGGGGAGTGACATATCTGCCATAAGAATATAACAAATCTGTCATAAACACAAACGATCTTTTGCAAAGCTTCACTTTCCAAAAGCTTATCGAAGACACATCACTTTTCAAAGCTTATCAAAGACACACCCAAAGTTATGTAGAACTCAAATGTAAACTTTTAAAACCCAAATGTAAACTAACAGAATCCAATAAGTAAACAAATTCCAATAAGTAAATAAATGTAAACAGACAGCCAGCAGAGCTTTGAAGGTTTGCTGTGCCGAGATCACAAATCTTGAAATTAGTTTTAAGTTGACTTTCACAAATAAAGTACACGAATAAAAAATTAAAAATAAAATATATTTTTTATTTGATATGTAATTGTTGAACAGTTAATTGGCGCAGCCGGTAGGATATCGAAAAGTTATAAGTAATATCCGTGATCCTATTCAATCAAGTGATAAAGAATCCTTGCACAACCAAGAAATTCTTTAAGATTGGGCACGCGAATTGCCGCGAAATAGTGATTCGGTAAACGTTACAACTTTATAACGAAACGATATCCGCATAAGAACCTGTGTGCAATAAATTAATTAAAAGACCTATTTTGTGGCCCGCTAGATAAAGTGTGACCGCCACTACAGTGAATTTTAATTAATCAACAAGTGCACAGTGCAGTTCACTTAATACATAAGTCTCATTATACTGAGCAGTACGTGAACAAAAATCAGTGGCCCGCTAGATAAAGTGTGACCGCCACCCAAATTATATTTAACTAAACACAGTAGCCCGCTTCATGAGTGTGACCGCTACCTCACCCCCGAAAAATCAAACAAATAAACAAGAAACACCAGAAAACATGGCATTGACAAACGACAACCTAACTCAATTACTTCGACAAATCCGCCAAGTACCTCAATTTTCTGGAGATCCATGCAGCCTCAGTCCTTTCATCAGGCGAATTGAGTACTTGATGAACCTTTACCCTACCAATGACGCACGACAGATGGCCGTAATTTTTGGAGCCATTGAACTACAAATCGTGGGAGATGCCGAAAAAATATCACAGCTCGGATTTCACAACGAATGGACAACTCTAAAAGGTGCCCTTATCGATGAGTTCAAGACGCAAACACCGCTGGAAGAATTACTACAACGCCTCTACTCTACACCTTACAAAGGTAACTTACGTCTGTTTTGTGAAGAACTAAAAGATAAAAGTACAATTATAATAAACAAATTAGCCTTAGAAGGCAATCAAAATAATTCAATTGTTTATACCCAAGCAATGGCCACCACAATCAAAAATACAATTCAGCGCAAACTGCCAGATAGATTGTTTATGACCTTGGCAAGGTATGATATTTCGACAGTACAAAGGTTACGACAAGTTGCCCAACAAGAAGGTCTATACGAAGACCCAATCTCTGAAAAAGACAAGAAATCTGATAATCGTCCAAAGTTAGGCGTTAACTCCCTAATCCCAAATACTAACAACAAAACTAATATCGATCACAACAAAAACACTTATCCCGGCCAACAATTCAGTCGCCCCTTCAATCCATTCAGGTTTCCCACGCAAGCCCAAAACTTGAATGTAAACAGTAACCAAACACCTTATCAACGAGTCCCACAGAATCCCCATAGGCAACAGCAATTCGATCAGAATAGGCAATTGTATAATGAATTCAGAGAAGACTTAAATCGCGACCGACAAAATGACACCCGAAACTATAGCTAGCCCCCACAGCAGCAAAGAGTGCCAACTAAGCGTTTTAAAGAAGGGAGCGGACAGTCGCGCATGCAAATTGACGAGAGTCATCAATAATACGAATCAGATTACGATGAAGACGCCGACCAATACAATAAATAAAACGGACAGTACCACGAAGATCAATTGCAGTATACAGAAACTGAGATGCAATTAGATCCGCTATGTCAACAAGCCGAAAATTTTCCAATAGCAGCCTGGGAACACACCAATACATAGAAATTATGTTTAACAATCACAAATACCGATGCATAGTAGACACTGGATCTTCAATAAACATGATGACGCAAAATTTTTTCAATCTTCAAGTCCATAGTAAACAAATAATTGTTCGAAGTATGAAAGGGTATTCACGACTAAAAGAATTTGTTAACCTGCCAGCCAATGGATTATTTCAACAAAGCCAACAATTTTATATACATCAGTTTTCACCTTATTACGATATCCTCTTAGGTAGAAAAGTTTTAATGGACAATAATGGCATAGTAGATTACATTAAAAAAATTACAATATTTAATGACAGAAAATTCTTTCACAAAGAACTAAAACTGAATGAATCAAATTCTTCAACAAACTTTGACGGAATCTTACAAGAAAATAACTTTACAAACGAAGTCTCTTACGCATTGAACAATGACCTTAATTCAGAACGTACATACCGCTTAGATCACCTGAACGAAGAAGAGAAAAATAAATTAACAAAACTTTTGAAAGAATTTAATGACATTCAATATTCGGAAAACGAAGATTTAACATTCACGAGTGTCATACGTCACGAAATTAAAACATCACACGACAACCCAGTATACAAAAGACCATACTCCTACCCATTCGCATACGAGACCGAAGTTAATAACCAAATTGACGAAATGTTGAAACAAGGGATCATACGCGAAAGCGATTCGCCATATTGCAGCCCTTTATGGATCGTACCAAAGAAAACAGATGCTTCAGGTAAAAAGAAATTTAGATTGGTGGTTGATTATCGTAATTTAAATGAAATTACCATAAACGACAAATTTCCCATTCCGAATATGGACGAAATTTTGGGAAAACTTGGCAAATGCCAGTATTTCACCACAATTGATTTAGCAAAAGGTTTCCATCAAATCGAAATGGACCCTAAATCAATACCTAAAACAGCATTCTCAACGAAACATGGCCATTACGAATACACTCGTATGCCTTTCGGTTTAAAAAATGCCCCAGCAACATTTCAACGTTGCATGAACTTTGTCCTGAAAGACCTCATAAATAAACATTGCCTTGTATATTTGGATGACGTCATCGTCTATTCTACTTCTCTTAATGAACACCTAGACTCACTGAGAAAGGTTTTTGAGAAACTTAAAGAGGCAAATTTAAAACTTCAAGTGGACAAATGTGAATTTCTCAAGAAACAAACTGATTTCTTAGGACATACTATAAGTCCAGAAGGCATAAGACCGAATAAGGATAAAATAAAAGCAATTGAACAATTTCCAATACCAAAAAGCTCAAAAGAAATTAAATCATTTTTAGGTCTTTGTGGCTATTATCGAAAATTCATTCCAGATTTCGCTAAAATAGCAAAACCCATGACTATCTTTTTGAAAAAAGGAGCAAAAGTCGACACTAAAAATGACGAATATAACAAATCTTTTGAGAAGTTGAAAACATTAATCATGAGTGATCCAATTCTCATTTGCCCTGACTTTACAAAAACGTTCCAAGTTACTACTGACGCAAGTAACTTCGCAATAGGAGCTGTGTTATCACAAGATAACAAACCAGTTAGTTTTGCAAGTAGGACTCTTAACGACCATGAACAAAATTATAGCACAATAGAAAAAGAATTACTAGCTATTGTTTGGGCAACGAAATATTTTCGTCCGTTTTTATATGGAGTCCCTTTTGATATTCTAAGCGATCACAAACCACTTGTTTGGTTGAATAACATCAAAGAACCTAATATGAAATTACAGCGTTGGCGAATAAAACTCAGCGAATACAATTTAAAAATAAAATACTTGGAAGGAAAACTAAATTTTGTAGCAGACGCCCTCTCTCGTGTTAAACTAGAAGAAAACATGATAGGAGAAGAAGAAGAAGAAGAAGAAAATATTTCAACAGCAGCAACAATACACAGCGCATCAGAAAGTAGCGAAAATTACATTCAAATCACCGAGAAACCTTTAAATCATTTTTCGAGACAAATTGAATTTATAAAAGATACCATTGATCAAATAGACATTGAAAAGTATTTCACTAAAATAAAAATAAAAATTAAATACACAGAAATCACAGACTCAAAAGCTAAAGATCTCCTTTTGAAATATTTTCTAAATCACACAAGCGTTATTTACATGGAAAATGACAAAGACCTTTTAATTTTCCAACAAGCATATCAAGACATTATAAACCCACACAGCAACTTAAAAATTCTAAAAAGTATTATAAAATTAAAAGATATTAAAAACTACCCTGAATTCAAAGAGTTTATCATCACTCAACATGTTAAATTGCTACATCCAGGTATAGAAAAAATGATCCGACTGTTCAAAGAAACTCATTATTTCCCAGACTACCACAAACTTATTCAAAATATCAATAATGATTGTGAAACCTGCAATCTTGCAAAGACAGAACACAGACCTACGAATTTAACTTTTGAATTAACCCCGGAAATAAATAACCCTAGAGAACTTTATGTTATAGACTTTTACTCGATCGATAATGAACAATATTTATCATGCATAGACGTATATTCCAAATTTGCATCACTTATAAAAACAAATAGTAGAGATTGGCTAGAAGCTAAACGTGCCCTCACTAGAATTTTTAACGACATGGGAAAACCACATAAAATAAAAGCAGACAAAGACTCAGCATTTATGAGCAATTCCTTAAAATTATGGCTGAACACAGAAGAAATAAAACTTGATATCACCACAAGTAAAACAGGAATAGCGGACGTAGAACGTCTCCATAAAACTATTAATGAAAAAATTCGAATTATTAATACAGATAATAATCGGGAAAACAAAGAGACTAGAATGGAAACGATTTTATACACTTACAACCATAAGACAAAACATAACACAACTGGACGGACACCAGCTTACATATTACTTTACGCAGGCACACCCTTTTACGACACCCAATTAGTAAAGGAAAATAAAATAAACAAATTGAACGAAGAACGACAAGATTATGAGATTGACACAGAATTCAGATAAGCACCGTTGACACGTTCAAAATCTAAAAATCCTTTTCGAAAAACTGGCAGAATAGAACAATTAGATGACAAACACTATAATGAAAATAATAGAGGGCAGAATATTGTTCACTACAGAGGTAAATTCAAAAAGAAAAAGAAAACTAATGACAGTAAATATTTACAGGCAACAGATACTTCCCACTCATCGGACTCACAATAATCATGATGACAACTATGACCACATTGACAACAGCAGGAATGATAGAAATTAACCCAATCGAAAATAACCAAGGATTTATTTTGTTCGAATCAGGAACAACACAGATCCCCATAACATTTATAAACCACTGTCTCACAATTAATATTACACAAATCGAGGAAACGTTTAATAATCTGTTAAAAGAAAGTTCACAATTCAATAATGTCCCACAAATTAATTGTTTTATCCAAAAACTAAACAGAGAAATGAACGGCATTCGATTGACAAAACGAAACAAACGAGGACTATTCAATTTTGTAGGTTCAACACACAAATATCTTTTTGGCACTTTAGACGAAGACGACAGACAACAAATTGAACAACAAATTAATCTACCTTTAGTTTTTACTTACTCTATCTTTAGTTTTTAGTTATACATTAAGACGTATTTAAAACTTTTCTTTCTTTATCTCTATACCCCTATCTAGAATTAGGTTTCTAATAACGCCACTGATAGACCTTGGCTGTGAATAGGGGCATAGCTCGCCGGACTGGCAAATAAAATTCCCCCACCGTGTCGGTGTCGTTATTAGAACTAAATTGTAATTTTTGCTTAGGCTTTCTTTTATATTTATTCTTATAATTACTTTTTAATTTTTCTTATAATTACAATTCGAGGCAGCAATGTTTGCTTCTAAATAAATAAAATAAAATAAAATAAAAAATAAAATAAAATACACTAGCACAAAATACCATACAAGTCAGCAATCTAAATCATATCATTGACAGTCTCAATGACGGCATAAAAATGATCAATAACCAAACTAACGCTATAAGAACAGAACAAAAAATTAACCTCTTAATATTTAACATTGAACATTTCACTGAATATATCGAAGACATCGAAATGGGTTCGCAACTCACACGACTGGGAATTTTCAACCCTAAGTTACTTACTTAAACATGACCCCGGGCCGGACTAAGAGTGTCACTCGTACCGTGCTGAGAGTCAGCCTGGCTGGGGGCCCGGGTCAAAAACTAGCTCAGTCGCTAACGGTGGGCTCAGGCAAGTGGCGACCGCCTGTTCTAATCAGCCTTATCCGGGCATGCGGACCTCTGCTCGGATGGACCTCACCCTTGTCGCGCTACTCGTGGGATTTTTTATGGATAAAAAGAATAAAAAAATGAAACTCCCGCAGGATCTCCCTGCGGAAAGTGTTGCAAGACACTTCGAGGACCGTCACCTTGATAGGGAGCGGCCCTCCAACGTGGTAGACCATCCTCCACGCAGCCAAGCTCCGGCTCCAAATAGGAGAGTGCCACCGGCACAGTACAGACGGCCAAGTCTGCAGGCTTCGCGGCAACACGCGCAAAGGAGCACGGTAGGTCAATCCCGACCGTTGCGCCCTGCGCTAGCCGCTGACAGACGGCAGGGACAACAACGCCCGCCGCCGAAAAAGGACCTTCCAGGTCTAGGGGAACCGGGTGGACTGGATGACCCCCACAGGCGTAATCTCTGTGGATCACGGGTCAAATGGTACATCCGGTATCTCCAGCAGGGAATGTCTCAGGAGGAGGCGTTGGCCAAGGCGAAAGAGCCAAGAACGACGGCAGCCGAAGACAGGACACCTGCCAAAAGGTCGAGTAGTGCGCTTACACCGCCAAACGACACCCCCAAAAGGGTGCGCGCGGCGGAGCCAACTGCTCAGAGACCAAGAGCAGCACCTGTCAGAGCAGAGCACAGATCCCCAACAGCAGGACGGCAGGAAGCTCTGGATGAGCGCCCCAGCACGTCAGTAGCAGCAGCGGCAGCAGCAGCTGAACAAACAGCCAGGGAGTCCACCTCCTCAGCGCCCACTGAGCCTCGCGCGTCCTACGCGGCTGTCGCGAGAAAGGTGAAAGTGGCCGTGTTGCCTGCGGATTATCCCCAGGTAATTCTCAGTCGCGGGGACTTGTCCGCGCTTGAGGAGGCCATCCTGGATCAGGTCATCCTGACAGGGTGGGACACTGCTGTCTCGTTCGTTGGCATCCATTTCAGGGTGGGCCACCTGGTGATCGACTGCACGGACGAGAACTCTGCAGACTGGCTGTTGACGGTAGCATCAAAGCTACACTCTTGGAAGGGCGTACCCCTTGATTGCAAGATGGGGGATGACATCCCGTCACCCCACAACATCACGCTCTACCTGCCGAGAAGTGCGGACAGGACAACCGACGACCTGCTGGTTATGCTGAGCAACCAGAACAGGATCGAGACTGGCGCATGGAGGGTCATCTCAAGGAAGGAAGAAGGAGGAGGAGCCCTCCTGGTACTAGGCATCGATGAGATGGCCAAGAACGACATTGTGACCAGAGGTCACAAGCTTTTCTTTCGCTTCGGGAAAATCCCCGTTAGTGGACTGAAAAAACCAGTAGAGAAGGATGGTATGAGGACCCCATCTGGAACGACCGCACCCGCGAGCGAGGATCTCCCTCCCGCGGGAATGAGCAAGGAGCTGTCCCCGGCGGCAGTTGGATCCAGTGTTGGTCCGGCAGATCCTTCCAATTCGTTGGAAGATCTGGCGGAGGACGAAGATCTGGCGGATCTAACACTGGATCCCGCTGCTGTTGAGGAGATGGATCAGCAGCTGGCCATGTCGTCGCAGGAGGTGCTGGACGAGCTGATAGAAGCTGACGTCACCTTGACGTCATGCGATGACGAGGGGAACTCCCGGCCCCCCTCGTCATGTGATATGGAGCCGCTGATATAGTGCGATGACTCAAGTCATCAGCACTAAGCTAGCCCAGGTGAACATCCACCGTGCGAAGGCGGCCTCGGCCGTCCTAGCCAGGATGTTCACCAGCCAACACCTTGGGCTAGCATTGGTACAGGAGCCATGGATAAACAATGGCATCAAAGGCCTGTACACAGCGGACTCAAAGGTAATCTGGGATCAAAGAGATCCAGTACCAAGAACATGTATAATGGTGAGGAAGTGTATTAATTATACCATCCTTTCAGAATTCCTAAGCAGGGACTGCGTGCCAATAGCCGTGCAGACGGCCGGAAGCGCCCGTACCACCGTGGTGGCCTCGGCGTATTTCGCCGGCGATGGAGCCTGTCCACCAACGGAAATCGTTGGGCTGGCGGAGTATTGCGCCAGGAGGAAACTTCCCCTAATCATCGGGTGCGATGCCAACGCACATCATGTGGTCTGGGGAAGCACAGACACAAATACAAGAGGTGAGTACCTTCTTGACTTTATATTTAGATATAATTTAGAAATTGGAAATGTCGGTGCCACACCGACATTCGTAACTAGAGTCAGGGAAGAAGTACTAGACGTCACCCTGATAAGTAGGTGCCTTAAACCACACCTAAGAAACTGGCATGTCTCTTCGGATGAATCTATGTCCGATCATAGAATCATCCTATTTGAGCTGCAGGTCAATATGGACAGTAGCACACCAGCCCGTAACCCCAGAAAGACAAACTGGGACAGGTTTAAAACGACCCTACAACTCAATCTATCCAATGAAAGGATGGGTATACCCCGTTCTCAATTGGAACTAGAAAGAGTGGTAGGCAATATAAACAGCAGCATAACAGATGCCTTTGAAGAAAGCTGTCCTCTTGGAAGGAAGCGCAAGGAAACAGATGCCCCTTGGTGGAACGATAGCCTTGAGAGGCTACGACTCGCCACCCGTCACCTCTTCAACAGAGCGAAGAGAGACGGACTATGGGACTCTTACCGTGAAAGCCTTACCTCCTACAACAAGGAGATAAGAAAGGCCAAGCGGAAGAACTATCGTGAATTCTGCGAAAGTATAGAAAGCACATCCGAAGGTGCCCGGTTCCATAGGGCACTTTCGAGACGCACGCCAGAGGCAAACTTAGCCTTGAAAAGAAGGGATGGCATCTTCACTGGCAGTAGTATAGCGAAGTTAGAGCTTTTGTTTGAGACACACTTCCCGGGAAGCACCCCGGTACACGAAGATACAGTCGAAGCAAGGAACATGTCTAGGACAGTGTCTGCCGACTGGAAAATCGCAAAGTCGACAGTCACACCTGAACGATTACAATGGGCAATTGGTACTTTCCAGCCCTTTAAATCGCCAGGCCTTGACATGATATCACCATCCTTCCTACAGCAGGGACGGGATATACTCCTTCCCATCCTCAGGAAGATAATGATAAGCAGTCTTGCACTGGGATACATACCAAGTGCGTGGCCATCAGACCCATCAGCTTGACTTCGTTTTTGCTGAAAACGCTGGAAAAGCTGGTGGACCATAAAATAAGAAGTACTCTTCTGGTGCAATCCCCGCTGCAACCAACGCAGCATGCATACAGAGCAGGCCGGTCCACGGATACGGCACTATATCAACTACACCGCACTTTAAGCACAGTAGTTGACAACAAGGAGGTGGCAGTATGCGCCTTCCTGGACATAGAAGGTGCCTTCGACAACACATCGCACAATGCTGTCAAGGCTGCCCTGACCAGGAGGGGCCTAGACACAACCACAGGCAGATGGATTTGCTCACTGCTGGGGTCTAGACAAGCCACGGCAACAGTTCAAGATAGCACTGTTACTGTCACAACCACAAAAGGTTGTCCTCAAGGAGGTGTCTTGTCTCCACTACTTTGGAGTCTTTTAGTAGATGAGCTACTCCAGAAGCTTGCCAGCTATGGAATTCAATGTCAAGGCTACGCTGATGACATTGTCATCATAGCACGAGGTAAATTCGAGGAAACGCTCTGCGACATTGTACAATTAGGTTTACGGATAACGAGTGATTGGTGTGGAGAGGTGGGCCTCAACCTCAACCCCGCCAAGACAGTCATCGTTCCCTTCACTAAAAGGTACAAGTTGCAGAGAATGAGGCAAATAAGGCTATCAAACAGCACAATAGAAACAAGTAAGGAGGTCAAATACCTAGGAGTCACTTTCGACAGTAAACTTAACTTCGGCCCCCATGTACAAAATGCGATAGCAAAGTGCGCTCGAGCACTTTATGCCTGTCGCAGCATAGCCGGGAAATCATGGGGCACATCACCGAAGATTATTAGATGGCTATACCTAATGGTAGTCAGGCCAATGCTCACATACGGAGCGATAGCCTGGGGTGGTAGAGCTCAACTCATCACCGTCAAGAAGCAGCTGTCAAGACTGCAACGGATGGCCTGCGTATGTATGACTGGGGCTATGAGCACCTGTCCGACAACGGCTATAGAAGTTCTAATGGAGCTCACGCCACTCCATGTATTCATTGAACTGCAACAAAGAGCGACTCTACTAAGGATAGCACGAGATGGGGTGGGAGGCATCCTTAGCCACAGAGACGTAGAACTGCTATCTGGTGATCTCCCCTTACTGGGACAGCCAAGGGACGAAATGACTGCCGAGCTCACGTTCGAGCAGAATTTCAAAGTGAACCTGAGTAGTAAGAAGGATTGGACAACACTTGATGAAGTCCATCCTATGAGTCAACACACCATAAAATGGTACACCGATGGATCTCTTACAGACCAAGGCACAGGACTTGGAGTTGTAGGCCCTCGGATATCTCACCATGAATCTCTAGGAGCATACACAAGTATCTTCCAGGCTGAAGTATGTGCAATAGGGAGGTGTGCTGACCTTAATCTCAAACGCAACTATCGGAATAGAGACATAGCCATTCTATCCGATAGTCAAGCAGCTCTCAATGCACTCAGCAAGTCGAAAATAACGTCTAAAGTAGTGCACGAGGTGCGAAAGAAGCTAAACCAACTGGGATCGCATAATAGGTTAACCCTAAGATGGATTCCAGGCCATATGGATATAGCAGGTAACGAAGCAGCTGACACACTAGCCAAAATGGGTGCATGCAGGCCCCTAATAGGTCCTGAACCGTTTTGTGGAATTGGAAGACACACAATACGGGAGTACCTACGTAACGAGGAGAGAAGACTTCAACAGTCGCATTGGACGGAGACCACAGGTCTCAGACAAGCCAAACACCTCCTAGGTAGCTATAACAAAAAGCGGTTCCAGCGAATAATCGCATTGGGAAAGAATAGACTCAGAATACTCACCGGTCTATTGACTGGGCATTGTAAACTGAGAAGTCACCTATCTAAGTTAGGAATTGTAAGCAGTGGAACCTGCCGGTTCTGCAATTTCGAGGAGGAATCTTCGTTGCACATACTAGCAGAATGCACTGCTCTATGTAGACGTAGACGTAGTTTTCTAGGGAAACATGTCCTACCGATGGAGGACATAGTAGACCTCAACCCGCTAAAAATTCTCGACTTCGTGCGAGAATTAGGGTTGATGGATGAGCTGTAGGCTCAGAAGGGGGCACAATAGATCCAAAGGGTCGCAGTGCAGATTCCCCCCTCATAATAATAATAATAATAATACTTAAACATGACCAACTTGGCAACATTCATTATAAAAATCTCATGGACACAAAAACCTCTGCCTGGTATAACACAGCCACTAACGAAATATTCTTAATGTCTCATATTCCCACTAACACAATTGAAAAATCAACTTTTTTAATCACACCATACCCTGACAATAATGGACAAATTATCAGTGAAAATACTGCAGGCAAATTTTATTTACACAATAATTATGTTATAAACACTCTTACAAAAAATATTATTAAAGACCATTGTATTGTCAATATTATAAAACATGAGACACCAACTTGCACTTTCCAAAAATATCGTAAGGAATATTACATTCAATATATCAAACCAAACATACTAATTACATGGAATCTGACACGAGAAAAACTTGATCAAATCTGTAATAGCCAAGAAATTTACATTGAAAATAATAAAATAATTAAAGTATTTAATTGTACTGCAGAACTTAAACAAGTTTCAATATCAAATAATCTTCAACAATACACAAATCTAATATTCACCGAACACACATAGAAATTAAGGAAATGATTTTGTTTAGTAATAAGAACAACACAATTTATAAAAATCTTTTAATCATCATTTTATTCACATTAGCCATAAGTTGCATATTTTATATCTACAAGAGATTCAAAACAACACCAAACAACATTATAATTAAATACTTAACACCAAAGACAACCAAAATAAGCCAAACAATTGACAAAGAAATAGAAAAAGAAACTAATTTAGAAACAGTTGCAGAAGTAATCACCATTGAAACCCCAACACCACAATTATATCCAAACATAAACGCTTGAGGACAAGCTTAAATCTAAGGGGTGGGGGAGTGACATATCTGCCATAAGAATATAACAAATCTGTCATAAACACAAACGATCTTTTGCAAAGCTTCACTTTCCAAAAGCTTATCGAAGACACATCACTTTTCAAAGCTTATCAAAGACACACCCAAAGTTATGTAGAACTCAAATGTAAACTTTTAAAACCCAAATGTAAACTAACAGAATCCAATAAGTAAACAAATTCCAATAAGTAAATAAATGTAAACAGACAGCCAGCAGAGCTTTGAAGGTTTGCTGTGCCGAGATCACAAATCTTGAAATTAGTTTTTAAGTTGACTTTCACAAATAAAGTGCACGAATAAAAAAATTAAAAATAAAATATATTTTTTATTTGATATGTAATTGTTGAACAGTTAATTATATATAGATGTGATCGTATAGCTCGTAAAGGTGGCGGAGTACTATTGGCCGTGGATTCTAATCTGTCCTCAGAACCGATTTCAACAACATTAAATTCTGATATTGAGTTTATTTGTGTGAAAGTTTCTTTTCTTAAATTTTCAATTTATTTTACTTGTTCTTATATTCCACCCCTTTCTGATATCACTTTATACGATAGTCACCTGACTGCTATCAAATTTATATCATCTTTACTCTCGGATACTGACATGCTCGTTGTCTTAGGTGATTTTAATCTTTCAGATGTTCGATGGTTTTTCTCAAACGACTCGCATTCACTTTTTCCCGGTAGCTCTCATGAATGTATTGACGGTCTTTCTGAGCTTTCTTTGGTGCAAATCAATCCTGTGTGCAATTCTATCAACAGGACACTTGACCTGATATTCGTATTGGACTCTACCAATAGCATTGTATACAGGATTGATCCATTAGTAATTCCGGAAGACCCTTACAACCCAACTCTAAACGCACGTATTAATTTACCTTTGTGGCCTGTTGTTCTATCTTCTCAGCCACTTGAGCAAGTCCGGAGTTTTAGTAAAAATGATTATAATAAGTTAAACAGTCTAATTTCATGTTCTGATTGGTCTCAACTGTACACATGTTCTAGCTTGGATAATGCTATTATGCTTTTTTATAATACTCTTAACTCTTTTTTTGACATCTATGTTCCACTTGCATCACCAATTAGTTGCAATAGACCTCCTTGGTTCTCTAGAGAATTATCACATTTAAAAAATGTGAAATCCAAGCAATTTAAAAAATATAAACAAGTGGGCGCGGCTACAGTCGAGTTTGCTCGACTGGAGGATACCCTGTGCCATTATCCATAAAATAGAATATTGGTGGGACCATCTCATATGAATATTCTGTCAGTTTGGTTCAGTTATCCCAAACAACAAAAAAGGTGTTCATACTAAGACTTGATTTTCGACTGATCGTTCCTATGGCGGCTATATGATATAGTGATCCGATTTCAACCAATTTTGGTCAGGTTATAAGGGACCATCTCATATGCATATTCTGTGAGTTTGATTCAGATCTTATAAAAAAAAACCTCTTTACGAGGTACAAGTCTAGTGACGAAATCATTTTCATGCACCAAAATTTCTGATATCCAATTTTGTGACGAATAATATTAAGGTTTACTTATAAATTACTAAAAAAAAATTTTGTCGCTCGGCACTGCGCAAAAAATAAATATTTATTAGGTATGAAGAAATTAGCGCAATGTGCCGAGTGACAAAATTTTTTTTTAGTAATTTATAAGTAAACCTTAATATTATTCGTCACAAAATTGGATATCAGAAATTTTGGTGCATGAAAATGATTTCGTCACTAGACTTGTACCTCGTAAAGAGGTTTTTTTTTATAAGATATCAGAAATTTTGGAGTAAGATATCAGAAATTTTTAAAATTGCAATATTTTTTGACGGTACAACTTTGTCAAAAGGTGTTTATTGTTTGTACAAGCAAAAACAAACTGTCTGGCAACACTAGTTCCTTTTACAAATATACATGCAAAATTAGAAAAAATCATCACTGGGGTTTTCTCAAAATCGCCAAAATGTGGGAGAAAAAACCTTATTTCACTTGTAGATGTTTACCTTTTAACTTAAAATAAAAATTAAAAGTATGCCAAAGAGCCCTTTGAAATACCTTTTCAACGATATATAGATCACATCTGTAGCTTCTATCGCTTGGATGCTATGGGGGTTTCAATTTTAGCGGTTTTTAGCGATTTCCCGCTAAGCTAGCGATTTTTCGAAAAAGTCGTAAAACAAACGTTTCTATATTTTTGATTATAAAATGATTTATCTGCCGCAAAAAGAATTCACCACTTGCAAGCAGTTCATTTCCGCATTACGCTGCAAGCAGTGTCATACTGCATATGTATGTACATGCAGTAGTGTAAACGTAAAAGGTATATTCAGTTAACAGGTAATATCTTGCCCAAACGAATTTTGACAGATATGTGTTATATATCAAAAAACGCGGAATAAAATTGCCTATAACATGTAACATATTTTTAAGTGATTTGATGTGTAGATTTTTCTTCAATCGCCAAAATGTGGGAAAAAATACCTTATTTCACCTGTACCTGTTTACCTTCGAAGGTATATCTAAAAGCCCTTCAAAATACCTTTTCAACGATGTATTGATCACATCTGTAGCTTTTATCGTTTGGATGCTATAGGGGTTTCAATTCTAGCGGTTTTTAGCGATTTCCCGCTAAACTAGCAATTTTTCGAAAAAGTCGTAGAACAAACGTTTCTAGATTTTTGAGCGGGAACAAGTCCTCATTCAAACTTTTAAGCTAAATTAACGATTTGATCCAAACAAACAAACAGACAAACAAACAGACATACTGACTTTTCATCTCATTTTCGGAAGGCCGCTAAAAAATTTCAAAATGAATTATCTTTTGAACCAATGGTCGGATTTTGAGGATCGAGGTGTCATTCGACGCGTATTTTTGATTAGAATAGTAAAAAATTAAAAAAAAATTCGGAAAGGCTCCAACGGTCCCATTTGCTCCAATTATTTAAATTTTTCCCCTCCCACTTACACCTGATTATCTCACGAACCAGGTGAGTTTCCAAAAGTCTTAGTATGCACATTTGTAAGTTAAATT
Source organism: Drosophila limbata (assembly GCA_963924055.1). Lineage (NCBI taxonomy): Eukaryota > Metazoa > Arthropoda > Insecta > Diptera > Drosophilidae > Drosophila > Drosophila limbata. The sequence continues at coordinate 29,014,001 of OZ001354.1, read as the reverse complement.
GATACCTTTCGATCGGTATATAACTCGACCCGATCGGACAGTCATAGCAAATTTTCCATTCTTCCTGTGTATATATGCTAGTCGCCTTCGCACCCTTCGTGCTGCTTTCGTCACTAGCGCGGACTGCCGTCCGCAGTGATAGATTAAACAACAAAAAAGTTTTTCATACTAAGACTTGATTTTCGACTGATCGTTCCTATGGCAGCTATATGATATAGTGATCCGATTTCAACCAATTTTGGTCAGGTTATAAGGGACCATCGCGTATGCATATTCTGTGAGTTTGATTCAGATAGATAAAACAACAAAAAAGTTTTTCATACTAAGACTTGATTTTCGACTGATGGTTGCTATGGCAACTATATGATATAGTGGTCCGATTTCAATCCAATTTGGTCAGGATGTATTGGACCATCTCACATGCATATTCTGTCAGTTTGGTTTACATATCTCAAACAACAAAAAAGTTTTTCATACCGAGACTTCATTTTTGACTGATCGTTCCTATGGCAGCTATATGATATAGTGGTCCGATCCAAATTTAAAAACAAACATGATCTGCGTCCGGTATCCAGCAACCTACATACCAAATTTGAAGTCTCTAGCTATTATAGTTTCTGAGATCGACGCGTTCAAACAGACGGACAGACGGACAGACAGACGGACATGGCTCAATCGACTCGGCTGTTGATGCTGATCAAGAATATATATACTTTATATGGTCGGAGATTCTTCCTTCTGCCTGTTACATACATCACACAAATCTAATATACCCGTTTTGACCATTTTCAATGGGCACAGGGTATAAAAATCTGGAAATCCTTATGATTTCTCTCGATATTTAATTACCTGCTCTAGCTTTCTAGTTCTTTTTTTTTTATTTTTTTTTTTATTTTTTTTTTGTTTTTTTTTTTTATTTTTGGACGTTGATGTACTAAACGAGCAGTACATTCAAGTGGCCCAAACGACACCAAGCACGGGCTTCTTGACTCACAATGTTATAATAATTACTTGCGACGTTTTAAGCTTGAATTCTCTAAAGATCCGAAGCAATTCTACAAATTCGTAAACTCTAAACGTAAATCCTCATCATTACCATCTTCTGTTGTCTTCAACGATATTCAGGCCAATACTGATCAATCCATAGCAGATTTGTTTGCTGACTTTTTCCAAACTACATATTCTACGAGTAGTCTCCTTGTTGGCCAGCCGTACCCGTATAGGTTAAGCTGTTCTAACTGTATTTACAGCCCTCTAATCACAGAAAGCTCGCTTCTTTGCGATCTTAAATTGATTAAGCCAGTGCACGCACCAGGTCCCGATGGGGTGCCTGCTTCTGTACTTAAGTACTGTGCAGAATCTTTATGTAGACCATTACATAAGTTGTTAACTTTGTCCGTAGATTCCTCCTCTTTCTCAGCGCTATGGAAAGATTCTTATATTATCCCTCTTCATAAAAAGGGTATTAAGTCCGATGTTCACAACTATAGAGGTATCTCCAAGTTGTCTGATATTCCGAAGATGTTTGAGAAAATTATAACCTCTCATCTTCAACATTTATGTAGCTCTATTATCTCACCTACTCAACACTGGTTTATGAGATGTAGATCTACAACCACTAACCTACTTGAGCTCACTTCCCTGGTGATTAAAGGGTTCAAGAAAAAAATGCAAACTGATGTTATTTACACTGATTTTAGTTAAGCTTTTGATTATGTAAACCACTCTTTACTCACTCATAAGTTTGATCTTCTTGGTTTTCCGTATAATCTTCTTCTTTAGATTTCAAATTATTTAAGTAACACAACACAAAGAGTTATTTTTAAAAATTCCTTTTCAAAGTCAATTAAAGTTACTTCTGGAGTACCACAAGGTAGTCATCTTGGTCCACTACTCTTCACGTTATTTATAAATGATCTTCCATCTATACTATCTCGGAACTCGGAAATTTAGTTGCCTTCATATTCTAGTAGACTTCTCTTACTCAATCTTCCCTCTCTTAATAACCGTAGAATTATGCTTGGAGTAATGTTCATCCACAAATTACTGCAGGGTCACATAGACTCGGCTAATTTGTTGGATGAAATGACCTTTATCGTACCCTTTAGAGTAACTCGAACCTTTAATCCTTTACATCTTTCACGTTGTTCTACTAACTGGGAGCTTCAAAAACCGCTTCGTACTCTGTGTGCAGATTATAATAGTCTGTACCGTACGATTAGTTTCGAGTGTTCTCCGCTCACTATTAAAGCCTCTATATTATGTTGTTTAACTAGTCTAACCAACTAACTTTTTATTACTACTATTTTGGTCTGATTGGGTTTTCCCCAATCCTAGCAACAAATGTTGGGCCAATCATTTTCTTTCTCATTTTAGATTCCCCAGAGTTTTTAATTCTAACTTATATTGTAATTTAAATATATATTTATACTATTTTTAACTTTAATGTTATATTTTTTAAATTAATTGTTATGTCGGCTGCTTTTAGCCTGACAATAAATAAATAAATAAAATAATTACATAGTAATGATTATATTTTAATTTTTAACAATTTTTTTTAGTGATAATAATTATTTTTGAGTAATTCTATAAAACTTAGACCGTAATCATTAATCTGCAAAATAAAGAGTCGCTGTAGTCAGATCTGTCTGTGTGTATATTGAAAACCTTTTAGCAAAGTAACAATACCAGAAGCATATGTAAATAAAATATTTATGTGAAGCGATAATAACCAGTGCTGCCAGACAGTTCAGTTTTGTCTTGCAGCAATGTGGGCTTTACGTTGGGCGTTGACGTACTATATACATACTATATACATATTAGGGCGGGTCAATTTGTTCGGGTCGAAAAAAACGTGGTAATCGTCCACCAGAATCGTAATCTACGATGAATTCTAAGATATTTTCAGGAAGAAACTAAACGTCTAAAATCAATTCCTAGCCTCCGCTGAGAAGCATGAAGATTTCAGGTTAAGGTATTTTAAGGTATTTTCAGGTATCCGTCAATTTTTAAAGTCTTTCTTAGAAAGAAAGTCGTTCCACATATCATCAAATCGAGTCTAAGAAAGACTTTAAAAATTGACGGATAAGTTATTTTTTATTTGATATATTTTGTTATTTGCTTTCTAAAAATAAAACAAAAATATTTTAAATGTTGAGTTTAACTATAAGCTAAATTCGGTGATGGGGTCGGTAATGGGCTCTAGCTTTTAAATCTCGGAGAGCTTTGTCAAACGGGATTAGAAATCATGACAGTTGAAAAAAATTTTTTTTGACAAAATTTCACACTAAAGATATTTAAAATATTTAAAAAAAAAAAATAATAATAATATAAATAAAATTCTATTTTTCCAATTTTTTTTAATTTTTTAATGTTGAAAAAACCGAACTTTATCGTTTGACCGATAATTAACGCCCATTTGGATGCCACGCCCACTTATTTTTTATTGTCTAAATTTTTTGTCAAATGTCAAGAATATATATTTCAAATTTCGTACCGATGTAATACTTCGTTAGAAAGTTACAGACTTTTGCCTCTAATTTCCTTAAAAGGCATTGTTCATAGCTTGCTCGACTAATTTAAACGAATTAAAAAAAAATAGTTTGGTTAATTAAAAATAAAAATTATTTATAAAATTTGTTGTAAAAAGATGAATCAGAATAAGGCCCAACATCTTTGGAAAATTTGGTATTTTTATTTTAATACCTGAAAATACCTTAAAATACCTTAACCTGAAATCTTCATGCTTCTCAGCGGAGGCTAGGAATTGATTTTAGACGTATAGTTTCTTCCTGAAAATATCTTAGAATTCATCGTAGATTACGATTCTGGTGGACGAATTTAGCGAAAAAAAATTGACCCGCCCTAAAACATATACGTACATGACGTACTATATACATATGTCGGAGATATGGTAGATAACACATGGTTGCTCTAATTGTGTGCCTTGCTTAGGTTAATCGAATAGTATTTGTGTTATTAGTTTTACTGTTATTTGAGTAGAATGATATCGGTGTTGTGTTGACAGGGTTGTACTGAGTGGGATGTCAGTTCGTTTCTGACATCGTGCGTGGCTCTCGAAGTTTCGGCCCTTTTGTGAAAGTAAGTCAAGGAGAACGGACGTGAGAGACTCGCTTCGCTACAGTAAAACAACCAATTAATAAAATGGATCAAGAAAACTCGGCGCCAAAGTCTTCTACGTTATCAGAAGTGGGATGTGAATCTCGTGAGCCTACTTTTGCGGAGCTATTTCGCAATGTGTTGCAGCAGCAAAACGAAAATTTTATGGAACTGGCTAGAAGTCTTCAAGCGTCGGGACGTGAACCTCAACAGCACGTCGTCTTTGCTCTACCTCAATTTAACGCCGACTTACCGGGTGCTGATGCTGAGCAATGGTGTGGTACTGCGGATATAATTTTAAAGGAAAGGCCATTGCAAGGCAGTGAGTTAATTCTGACGCTGAGTAAATCCTTACAAGGGAGCGCATCTCAATGGCTGTCGGAGGTATGCTACGCTGGCATTACTTGGCAGGAATTCAGGCAGCTTTTTGAACAACGATATGGCAATTCTGAGACTGCCGCTGCAATGGTTTTGCGTTTGCTGGACAGTCGTCCAACTAATGGTGAGAGTCTTGCTGTTTTCGCCAGTCGCATGGTGACATCTTTGGTAACAAAATGGCGCGATATGGATTCTGAAAGTATTGCTGTAGCTTTGGTACTTGGACACGTGGCGAACTTTGACCGCCGTTTACAACGAGTTGCTTACACGTCAAAAGTAAGCAACAGAAGTGATTTGCAAAATGAGCAAATGAGCGGCGGATAAGAGACATCATAATTTTGGGGATGACGATTCTGGCGTTCGACGTGCTAAGATGCCAGTAATTCGCTGTCATTTCTGCGACAAAGTGGGGCACAAGTGAGTCGAATGCAGGGCCCGGATTCATCCTGGACAATCCTCGGCAGTATCGGATCGGAATGCAGCTATTCTACAACAACAAAAAGGAAAGCCAAACGTTACCTGTTATCGATGTCAAGAACGCGGCCACGTTGCAAATCAATGCCCGAAGAATATCAGTGGAAAAGAAGCAGTTATACGTACGGAGAAGCGAGTCGAGTTGTGTGAGGTGAACGAACCCAAAAATTTCATGCTACAACGAGGTGAGAAGATTCCAATTACGTTTGACTCTGGAGCTGAGTGTTCATTAATTAAGGAAAGTATTGCGAAGTTAATGGGAAAAAGGACAAATAATATTGTTAGCTTAAAAGGTATAGGTAATGCAAATATTTGTAGCACCATACAAATTGAAAGTAACGTAATTATTGATGGAAATAGTTTGTCCATAACTTTTAATGTTGTACCAGACGATTGTATGAAAAATAGCACTGTAATTGGCAGAGAAGTCCTCGCGTTAGGGTATTCTGCTGTAGTATCTCGCGAGGGTGTAAAATTTGTACAAGACAAATCGTTTAATGAATGTACCGTAAATGAAAATGATTATTTTAATAACCTAGAAACACACGTATTTGGTGAAGATAGGACAAATTTAATTAAAATATTGAAAAAGTATTCTGAGTTTTTCACTGATAGAACTCCTTTGACACGTGTGAGCACAGGGGAAATGACAATTCGGTTACTTGAGCCAAACAAGACCGTGCAAAGACGGCCGTATAGGTTTAGCCCAGCTGAAAGAGATATTTTAAGAGAGAAAATTAGAGAGTTGATTCAGTGCAATGTTATCAGACCGAGTAGTTCTCCATTTGCTAGTCCTGCTTTGTTGGTTAAAAAGAAGAATGGTTCAGCTAGACTTTGTGTAGATTACAGAGAGCTAAGTACCAACACAATTGCTGATAAGTTCCCTTTACCACTCATAGCAGATCAGATAGCCAGACTGAGAGGTGCCATGTATTTTACTTGTTTGGACATGGCAAGTGGATATTATCAGGTTCCAATGAATTCAAATTCAATTGAATATACTGCTTTTGTCACACCTGACGGGCAATATGAGTTTTTGGCAATGCCGTTTGGACTTAAAAATGCACCGTCAGTTTTTCAAAGAGCGGTTATGAACGCGTTAGGAGATCTGGCATATTCGTACGTTATTGTCTACATGGACGACATTCTCATTGCGGCCCCGTCAAAGGATGTAGCACTTGAGAGGGTTCAAATTGTGTTAGAAACGCTTACAAAAGCTTGTTTTTCGTTTAACATTGGAAAATGCTTCTTTTTGAAAACCACCGTTGAATATCTTGGCTATGAAGTACAAGCAGGGGAGATTCGACCTAACTCTCGTAAAATAGAATCCTTAAGGGATCTACCCCCTCCTAAATCCGTTTTCACACTTCGACAATTTATTGGCCTAGCGTCGTACTTTAGGCAATTCGTCCCCGGATTTTCTGAGTTAATGAAGCCGTTGTATTTCTTAACTTCAGATAAATGCGGTTTTAAATGGAAATTAGAACACGAAGAGATTCGCAAAAAAGTGATTCGAATTCTTACGGATAAGCCTGTATTGACCATTTTTGATCCACAGTACCCAATAGAGTTACACACGGATGCGAGCGCTATTGGTTATGGGGCTATACTGTTACACAGAATTGACAACAAGCCATATGTAATAGAATATTTTAGTAAAACTACTACAGTGTATGAGTCAAAGTACACCTCATATGATTTAGAAACATTAGCTGTTGTTAACGCCGTCAAACATTTTCGCCATTATTAACATGGTAGGAAGTTCACCATCTTCACAGACTGTAACTCGCTAAAATCATCTCGAACAAAGATCGAATTGTTACCAAGAGTCTATCGTTGGTGGGCATTCCTACAAACTTTTGACTTTGATATCGAATATAGAGAAGGCAAACGTATGGCAGAGAAGAAGAAGAAGAGAAGAGAAGAAGAGAAGAGAAGAAATCCGTTACCACAAAAGAACAGTATTGAGTATGATAAAGTAGTCGAAAAGCGCATAGAGCTAACAGAAATTTCAGAAAAGTGGATTTTAGTGGAACAGAAAAGAGATCAAAATATTGCTGAGTTGGTTTCGAAGATAAATGAAGATGACCTCCCTCTTGAATTAGCAAAGACTTATGAGTTAAGGGCAGGTGTTTTATTTCGAAGAATTCAAAGAAATTCAAAGACTCGATGCCTCCCAGTTGTGCCTCGTGCGTTCAGATGGTCTGTTATCAACCAAGTTCACGAGTCAATTATGCATTTAGGTTGGGAAAAGACACTTGATAAAAAGTATGATTTCTATTGGTTTGATGGAATGTCGAAATATGTCCGTAAGTTTGTTGAGAACTGTATAACATGTAGAGTCGCTAAGTCGTCATCGGGAAGAGTTCAAATCGAGTTACATCCAATCCCAAAAATTAGTATTCCGTGGCACACAGTGCACATGGACATATCAGGAAAACTAAGTGGTAAAAGTGATCGCAAGGAATATGTGATTGTGCAAATTGATGCCTTCACCAAATATGTCCATTTGCATCATACTTTTACGCTTAATGCGGAGAGTTGTGTCAATGCCCTTAAGTCTTCGATCTCCCTTTTTGGGGTACCAGCGCGCGTTGTGACGGAACAGGGCAGAAGTTTTACAGGCGCTAAGTTTGCTGAATTTTGCTCATCTCAGAAAATACAGTTGCACCTAATTGCTACTGGTGCTAGTCGTGCTAACGGACAAGTCGAAAGAGTAATGAGTACCTTGAAGAATTTATTAACAGCCGTTGAAACTAGTTCTCGGTCTTGGCAGGACGCTTTGAGTGACGTACAACTAGCAATCAATTGTACTACCAATAGAGTTACTAAATCAAGTCCATTAGAGCTTTTTATTGGCAAAGTTGCGCGACCGTTAGGTTTAATTCCGATTAGTGGGACAGAAAATGAGGTGGATTTGTCTGAAGTAAGACAACAAGCATCGGCCCATATGCAAAAGGCAGGAAATTATGAAAAATTACGCTTTGATAAAACCAAAGCACAAGTCGTGAAATTTAGTGTTGGCGATTATGTTCTACTCAAAAGTAGTGATAGACATCAAACTAAATTAGATCCAAAGTTCAAAGGGCCATTTTTAATAACGGAATTACTAGAGGGCGATCGTTATGCATTGAAATGCATGAAAAGTAAGAGAAGTTATAAGTATCCTCATGAAAGTTTACGAAAAATGCCAGATGGACAGGTACCAAGTGAATTGGATATCGACGGAGACGATAGCGAATGAGATAAACACTGTTGAAAGAGACAGTAAAGAATGAGACACTGTTGAAAGAGACAGTAAAGAATGAGACACTGTTGAAAGAGACAGTAGAGAAAAAGACACTGTTGAAAGAGACAGTAGAGAATAAGAGAGACACTGTTGAAAGAGACAGTATTGTATGAGAAATATAAACTGTTGAAAGAGACAGTAGAATGACTGAATGTGTGATGTCGATGACTTTTCATTGCGGTACCTGGCCCTGAAAGGTATATTTCTAGTTTAGAAAGCAAGTTATTTTATTTAAAAAAAAAACTTTAATTGGGTTAAATTAAGAACACTCATAAATATTGTTAATCAAACACAAAAATGTAAAAAGAAATTTGTAATACTTTTTATGTTAAGGAAGATAATTGTAATTGAAGATAATGATTAAAGACTAATTGTATCACACAGATGGAAATATAAACGTTGAATAATTTGTAATCAGAAAAGAGATACCCTACACGTGTAGATCGTCAGGATGGCCGTGTCGGAGATATGGTAGATAATTCATGGTTGCTCTAATTGTGTGCCTTGCTTAGGTTAATCGAATAGTATTGGTGTTATTAGTTTTACTGATATTTGAGTAGAATGATATCGGTGTTGTGTTGACAGGGTTGTACTGAGTGGGATGTCAGTTCGTTTCTGACATCGTGCGTGGCTCTCGAAGTTTCGGCCCTTTTTGTGAAAGTAAGTCAAGGAGAACGGACGTGAGAGACTCGCTTCGCTACAGTAAAGACAACCAATTAATAAAATGGATCAAGAAAACTCGGCGCCAAAGTCTTCTACGTTACATACATACAGTGGCCGTCAAAAGTGATTCAATGCTAGCAAATCTTACGTTTGAGCATTCGCAGAATCAACAAAAACAACTTGAAGTCAATCAAACTTTTTTTACTTTATTTGTAATAAAGATCTTAACAAATTCATATAAAATAATAACTCAAAATTTCACAGGCCTGTCAGCGAGAATTAGTAAACCATAAAAGTCCACATTGAATCAGTTTTGACTTATTTAATACATATTTTAAAATTTTTTTTTTTGTGCGATTTTGAATATCTTGTCCACAATCCTTTATTTTGAATGACTGCAGACATTCGAGAAGGCATACTTTCTACAAGATTGTGAAAAATATTTGTCCATTCCTCCTCCACGCGTTGCCATAAGCTCTCAAGGTTTGTTGGCGCCGTATTATATTTTCCCAACCGTCTTTTAACAATTGACCATAAATTCTCAATTGGATTGAGGTCAGGACTTTGTGCTGGCCACTCCATTAGCTTAAATTTTTGGTTATATAAACAATCTTTCACAATTTTAGCTATATGTTTCAGATCATTATCCTGCTGAAATGTCAGATCACTTGAACCATACGCACATTTATCAATAAAATTGGGAAGATTGGTCTACAAAATGCTCAAATAATCTTCTTTTCTCATTATTCCATCAATTTTCACTAGTTTTGCCGAGCTCCACCACGTAAAACATCCCCATGCCATAACGTGTCCGCCTCCGTGTTTAACTGTTTCGCTGACATGTCGCCTTTGCAATCTTTCTCCGGGCTTTTTCCAGCAGTATTCTTTTCCATCGGACTGATATCAATTAAACTTGGACTCGTCTGACCAGATAACCTTCTTCCAGTCCTCAATGGTCCAATGACTATGGATTCTGGCGAATTTTAAGCGTGCCTTGACGATTTTCTCAGACAATGCTGGCTTTTTTTCTTAACAATCGCAGTGTAGCCGATATGTCGCAGTGCCCTTCTTGCTGTCGATTCACTTACAGGCTTCCCAATTGCTTTGGCAGCATCCTTGGGTGCCATATGGCCATCCTTTATAATTTGGCTGATCATAAGCCGGGCATCCCCATCGGTGATTAGTCGAGGGCGTCCGTTGGATGCATTTTTAAAGATGACTCCACGCCTTTTAATGACTCTAATAACTGTTGGTTGACTGACAGAGAGTGATTTCGCAATTTCTCGCGATGAGGATCCCCTTTCTGCGAGACACACAATGTTGTCTTCCACGTCCTTAGGAATTTTTTTCATTTTCGAATTTTTAGTCAAATTTGGAAAAATTTGGTTACCAGTGCAAAATTCAACTGAGTTCTGGTCTTTAAAATTGACTACAAGTTCGAATTTGTCAAAAGCAAAATTCAATTCCCCCAAATAACTGTGAATCAAGATGTATTTACTGATAAGGAAGCTAAAAATAGAAAGAGTCAAAACTGATTCAATGCGTGTTATCAGCAGTTATCCTATCAAGAAGGCCACCATACAGTGAGTATGACGCCAGATATGGGTTAGTGCTATAAAAAGTCATTACTTTACATTTAGAGCAGTTTAAACATAAAAGATTCACACGGCACCATGACTGAAAAGACTCAAGATTTTCCTGCAATTTAATATGGCATCGCCAATCTTTCTATTGCAGACAAATTTTAACATACATAAGCATATATAAGTACACGAGAGTGTGTTAAAACTGTTGGTAGCTCATTTATAAACAGTGTGAAGAGCAAAGGACCGAGATGACTACCTTGGGGAACTCCAGAGGCAGCCCGGAAGGACTTCGAAAATCAGTTATTAAACAGAACTTTTTGAGTTAAGGTGGTTGGAAAACCAATGGTGTCAAGCTTATGTAATAATAGAGAATGATCGACTGAGTCAAAAGCTTTACTAAAATCGGTATAATTGACATCAGTTTTTTTGTTAACAAACGAAAAAAGCTCGAGAAGATTGGAAGAAGCTGGTGGGGGGAGAAAATAGAACTACACGAGTGCTGTAAATGACTGGTTAAAATCTTCTCAAAAACTTAATGAATAGCGGACAATTTAGAAATTCCCCTATAGTTTTTGGCGTCAGACCTACTTCCCTTTTTGTGGAGAGGAATCATAAATGACTCCTTCCAAATAGAGGGGAAGATCGCAGAATCTAATGATAGAGCGAATAGCTTCATCAGGGATTCACATAGAGCTCTGGCTCCATACCGAAGAACACAATCGGGAACTCCATCTGGACCAGGTGAAAACACCGGCTTAACCGTCTCAAGATCACGAATCAGCGACTCCTCACTCATTAAGGGACTAAAAAAACAGTACGATCGAGGCAAATCAAAAGGATAGGATTCAAAAGAGTAGTTAGAAGTAGAGTATGTAGTTTGAAAAAACGTTGAAAACGGTCGGCGATCGCCTGATCTGTGTATGCCTTCGAATTTTCATAGGATAGAGAAGATGAATAGGAGGAAGACTTAAGCTTAGTGTTGACAAAATTAAGGAACTGTCTAGTGTCTTTCGCGAGTCGTACCCTACAGAAAGATAAATAATTTCGATAACACGTAGCATTTAGCTCGGTGAAGTTGGCCTGAGCAATTAAATAGCGAGAAAAGGCAGAAGAAGAACTTGATTCCTTTAACTTTTTTAAAGTCTGGACCTTAAGTTCTTTAGAAAACGTTTAGAAAACCATGGAGGCTTATTAGACCTAGTCGGAAAAGCTGAAAGAAACCAGGCATCAAAACACGCGATCAATCTATTATAAAATAGTTTAATGGCGATGCTCAAATCAGTACAGACATATAAATCGGACCATTCAGTTTGGCTAAAAAGCTCGTTCAATTTCGAAAAGTCAGCTGTATGAAAATGGCGAGCTCGTACAGTTGGCGTAGAAAAAAAATTTGATATTGATGTGCCAAGGTCGATCACCAATTCGAAAGTTGGATGATAGGGATCTTCAGGATATGTGAGTGGATCGGTTCTTTAAAGGACTACACTAGCCGGATCACAAACAAAACATAAATCAAGCTGCCGGCTTAAAGAAATTTTAACGTGGTTAATTGGACACAAAGATATATCAAATAATCCATCGATAAAGCCATGTTCAGTCGTTGGGATCAAGGAATTTGACTCATTATTAAGTGACCACGTTGTTCTTGGCAAATTGAAATCACCAAGAACTATTAGGTGGTCTTTGTCAGAAAGCAGATTATTGACGGATTTAATTGCAGATAGATGATTAAGATAAACGGATATAACACAATATGGAGATATGTATGAGCATGTAACGAACAAAAATACGCCACGGAAAATTATTTTTATAGAAATAAATTCAATGTTATTCAGACTAACGGAACATATTTCTTCTGAAGAGAGGTTGGAGTCTACAGCAATTAGAACCCCACCACCATTTTGGGACGGACGATCAAGCCGATATGTTGTATACTTCCCTGGAAAGACTTCCGAATCAAGAATATCCGGTTTTAACAAGGTTTCAGTGAATACAACAACATGAAATGGAAAAGTAAGACTGTCAACGCAGAGTTGTTAATTTTGCTACGCAAGCCACGAACATTCTGGTAAGACAACATAAGGGAAGAAGTTAGTTTTTTGAGGAAGAAGAAGACGAGGAAGCTGCAGTATTCTGTTGCACTGGGTCGTTGGAGGGAAGCCTAATCGGATTCCGATTTTTTATTTTGGCCTTATACTCTTTTACCACCAAATACTCCGGCCAAAAGTTTGGAGAAGAAATGGTGGCAAAATGTTCTGGGGGTACGTTGATCTTGAAAGATGCAACTTGCCTATCATATGAAAAATGAAATTTTTCCACCTTGATACTGGCATCACTTATTTTGGCCTGTATAAAGGCCTTCACATCGTCAGATGTAGAATCAGGGGCGAGCCTTGAAACAAAAATCTGTTTCATTGGTGGAACCCCCACCAGAGGCTTAGGACCCAGAGGCGGAATAACTGGCGTGCTATCGCCTCTGGATTCTAGTCTGACCGGTGAACCGGCCGTAACTATAACTGGTGGAGGTGCTTTATTAGATTTTGGTCTGCCTGTTCTTTTTTTCCCAACAGCAGATGAATCGGACAATGGAGCAGAACTAGCTGTGTCCGTCGGCACAGCGTCCACAATGGGGACATCCACATCCATAGATGCTATTGGAGTAGTAAATATAGTTTGTGGGGCCGACGGATTTGTAGGAGTGAGGAATTGGTCCACTGTCGAAAATTGGCTGACCACGGTCGTCTGCAAGTTACGAGGTGTCGATTTCTTGCGCTTTGGAGACTCACCCAATAGTTTAAGACTATTGAACTGAGCATCCACAGCAAGAAATTGAGCATTAAGCTTGTTAAAGCAAACACTCAAATCCTTAAAACCACTTCTCGTCTGCCTCATAAGCGCACGCTTCTCAGACTCAATCTCACGACAGGACTCACATGTCCAGCTAAGTCCAGTCCGTTGGGCAACGGCATACGCTACCAGCCCCGAGTAGCCAACTTACTACAGAGCCAGCAACAAATACCCGGCTGCGCTGCAGTAATCTGCTTTTGGCAGCTTTTCTTTACACAGACAAAATTCATTTTTGACTAAAAATTCACCAGTAGTTGACCACTGTGCAATATAAAAGTAAAACAAATGACAAGAAGTAAACAGAATGCGCAGATAACAACAATGCAGAAGCTCAGATCTAAACTTCACACGACTGATAGAGTGTGAAACACAACAATAACAACTCAGCTAATACACTCTGCAGGGGGCTAAGTACAAAAGTTGAGATCTATAGAGCGAGGCACAACAATAACAATATTTCTAATGCACTAAGCTGAAGCACAACAACAAAGCTGAGGCGCGGCTTGAAATTCTAAAGAGTGATTTAGAATAACAGAAAGGAAAGCGAAAGACAAAAACACTGCACTTGATACACACATCAATTATTATTAGTAATTAAATACTTATTAAAAGCATGCACTACTTTATAAAAGATAGTCGCAGAGTAGCAAACAGTATATTGTTCAAATAGAAGTTTAAATTAAGTTAATTAACCACCGGTTGGTAATAAAAACTAAGTTTATCGGAGAGCACAAAAAAACACGACAGTCTGCTACAAAGAGAATTGGGTTATTTTGTTTTATTTTATTCATAAGAATTATTCATATGAATTAAACTATTAAAGTCTTATTGCAACGTTTCTGATTGAAAGTGTATTTAATTCTCTTAAATATATAATTATTGAATTGTTTAATATCGCAAATAATAAAATTGATCTTTTTTATTTTATTTTTATTTTGATTCCCAGTGCTACAAGCTAACGCTTATTATTTAATGCACTAGTCACTATTACAAACATCGGTTTTTTTTCACTATTACAAACATTAGTTTTTTTTTTTAAATATTGTTAACATTAAACATTTTAAATTATGACAGAAAAAAAAAAGTAACATATAACCGTAAATAATCCTTGCTTTAGTTTAAGATTTATCCTAATTATAGTTTACAACCTACTTTGATTAGTTTAATTATTTGATCGATACATGTATATAAACTATCTTATAAAAAAACCTCTTTACGAGGTAAAAGTCTAGTGACGAAAACATTTTCATGCCCCAAAATTTCTGATATCCAATTTTGTGACGAAAAATATTACATTTTACACATGAATTATTAAAAAAAAAATTTTGTCACTGGACACATTGCGCTAAATTTTTCATAACTAATAAATACCAGTATATACTAGTAGTACTTTTTTGCGCAGAGCCAGTGACAAAATTTTTTTTTTAATAATTCATGTGTTAAATGTAATATTTTTCGTCACAAAATTGGATATCAGAAATTTTGGGGCATGAAAATGTTTTCGTCACTAGACTTTTACCTCGTAAAGAGGTTTTTTTATAAGATATCAGAAATTTTTTAATAAGACATAGGAAGTTTTGACAATTGAAATATTTTTTTACAGTGTAACTTTGTCAATCGGTGTTTATTGTTTGTACAAGCAAAAAGAAACTGTCTGGCAACACTGTTTCTCTTTACTAACACACATGCCAACATGCCAAGCGCAAAATTTATCAGCACTCTCAAACTCTGGCTGCTATGACACTTTGTTGCTGCTGTCCTTTTCCAATTCAAAGTAAAACGTATATATTCAGTTAATAGGTTATATCTTCCAAACCAATCAACAAAAATGTATGCATGATGTATCAAAAAACGCGAAATATTAAAAGCTCAAACATATTCAAAATTAAAAAAAATCGCTAGCGGCGTTTTCTCGAAAACCGCCAAAATGTGGAAAAAATTACCTTTTTTCACCTGTAGCTTTTTACCTGTGTACTTTAGAAAAAAAGTTTGAACATATGCTTAAGAGCCCTTCAAAGTACCTTTCCAACGACATATAGATCATATCTGTAGCTTTCATAGTTTGGACACTATGGGGGTTTTTAGTTTTAGCGGTTTTTAGCGATTTCCCGCTAAACTAGCGATTTTTCGAAAAAGTCGTAGAACAAACGTTTCTAGATTTTTGAGCGGGAACAAGTCCTCATTCAAACTTTTAAGCTAAATCATCGCTTTGATACAAACAAACAAACAAACAAACAAACAAACATACTGACTTTTCATCTCATTTTCGGAAGGCGACTCAAAATTTCAAAATTAAATATTTTTTGAACCAGTTGTCCGATTTTGATGATCGAGGTGTCATTCGACGCGTATTTTTGATGAGAATTGTAAAAAATTCAACGAAAATTCAAAAAGGCTCCAACGGCCCCATTAGCTCCAATAATGTAAATTTTGCCCCTCCCACTTACACCTGTTTATCTCACGAACTAGGTGAGTTTTCAAAAGTCTTAGTATGCACACTTGTAAGTTTAATTAATACCTTTCGATCGGTATATAACTCGACCTGATCGGACAGTCATAGCAAATCTTCCATTCTTCCTGTGTATATATGCTAGTCGCCTTCGCACCCTTCGTGCTGCTTTCGTCACTAGCGCGGACTGCCGTCCGCAGTGATATTAATACTATTGTTATATATTTTATTATTATTATTATTATTATTATTATTATTATTATTATTATTATTATTATTATTATTATTATTATTATTATTATTATTATTATTATTATTATTATTATTATTATTATTATTATTATTATTATTATTATTATTATTATTATTATTATTATTATTATTATTATTATTATTATTATTATTATTATTATTATTATTATTATTATTATTATTATTATTATTATTATTATTATTATTATTATTATTATTATTATTATTATTATTAATTTTTATTTTTTTTATTTTTTTTTTATTTATGTGTCTCTCATAAAAAGTTTTAACTTGTCCCTAAAAGTTGCTGCGCTACTCATTGTTTTCAATTGAAAGGGTAAACGGTTCCACATGCGAATAGTATGCACAAAGAAATGTCTTTCTGAGCTTGTTAATTTGTGTCGAATATTGTTTATATTATTTGTCCTTGCAGACGTGCTAAAATGTAAGTTGTCATATAAATAGCGTGGTTCCTTCGTTTGTACAGTTTTGTGTAACAGAATCAGATTTCTGTAATCAGTCCAAGTCTTAAAGCTCATGTCATTTAACTGTCGGGCATAATTTGACATATGATCTCGTCTATTAACATTAAAAACTGTTATGAACTGCTTTTTCTCATTGGGCCGCCGACTAGCTCATCGGACTCTCCTCGGGTGTAGGTCCCAACCCTGGCCCGCAGTTCACAACGATATCGATACACGAAACATCTGCAACTCGCACTGAAACTAACATCACTAACATACAGAACCAAAACAACGCAATCAGATGACAAAGAAAAACAAGCTGCAACGAGGAAACTCAACAACAGGTAAGTACAATCTATATAAACAAACAGCAAACACTATTAATCCATTTCTCTCCAAACAGAGTCCATTGGGCGGACCCAGGCGTACCCACCCTGCCTGAGGCGGAAAATCTCATCGCCTCCCTGATGCTGGCCAGTTGGCCAGATTGGCCAATCTCAGCCTGCGTCGGTCGTCATGGTTCCCCTCCCCCTTTAACAAGAAAAAGTTAGCCGGGCATCATTTCAATTTCAGGTAAGTATAATTATGATATTTGACTAATTTAAACAATATTTATATGTTATATTTATTTACATTTCATTTGCAGATATTTTAACAAACAATTAAAGGCGACAATAGGAAAAAGCAAACGACAGAAAGAAACAGCTGAGGAACAGTGCATTCAATTCAATTTTTGTGTCGGAACAGGTGCTGCAAAGTGCTCCTGCTGTGTACGGAGACGCCGTGGAAAAAAAAGTTAAATGTATAGACGTATGTATATATATATATAAAGTAGGTGAGTGTTTGTTTTGTGTTATTAAATGTAAATATGTATGTTTTTTTTGTTTAATATATTTGTAATATGTTTGTTTTAATATGTTTGTAATATCTTAACGCTACCTTGCCTGCCTAAAAGAGCTCTTTTTTGGGTGGGTAAGGGCGATATGAATGTAGTGAGTAGTTTTTGTGCTTGTACATATATATATATATATATATGTCTTGGTTATTGATTTTGCATATATCACTTTTCTTGACGTCTTATATGTTCCTAAACTGTTGTTTGTCTAATACATTAATTTATTTTTATTTACTTTATTTTTACTTTATTATTTTTACTTTTATATTGTCTAAATTTTAAGTTTCTAATTTGTATAAAATAATTATTTCTAAACTTTAAGTTTTATATTGTTTAATTTAAAATTTTTAACAATGTTTATATATTTTATATTAATTTCAATTTTATATTTTCATTTTGGTTTCTGAGTCTGGATTTGTATTTGTCAAATTAAATTTGCACAATAAATATGCATTGATATATGCTGATTTGGACTATTTGTTCCCTGGCTGGGTGTAAGGGTCGAGTTTCTCTTTTGCAGATAATGTATGCTACGGCCACTGGCTTGTGGCGGTGCAAATGGGACGGACTCACTTGGAGAGGTTATCGAAGCTGATGCCTGAAGAAGGCGAACTGCACTGTGGCTGCTGATCTTAGTGCTCGCCGGCACTGGACAATGGCTGCTGGTAATGGCTGGATAAAACAGCCCCTTCGTCGCCATCTTCAATTGGCCTACAGATTTGCTGCCGCCTGTCGTGCTCGCCGGCACTTGGTCAGGCAGAGCCAGGAAGAGGTTGCGGCTGAATGCTGCGGGAACTGCGGCTTGTGGTGTTGCTTGCACTTGGCCACTTGAGGCAATTTTTGGTTTAACGAGACGTGATATATGTTTATTCAATTTTCCTCGACAAGGTTATGTCCACTACGACAGCCTTGGAGACATACATCCGTACATACATCCATCAGTCAGCAGCCATCTCTTTCTGTCACTGGAGTTGCCACCTCCACAACAGCTATCGATACCACGACTATCGACCCCCCCCCTAGAGTTTTGCCGCGCTGACGCAAACGATAAAAACCATTTTGTAACAACACCCCCCCCCCCCCCCCTAGATCGTTTGCGCTCAGCCGCATCCTGACCAGCGCCCAACGTAGGCCACACCCACGACTAGTACCTACTCTACAAGCAGATGGAAACATAGGATCCGACACCACCAGCGCCCACCGAAGGTAAGCAAATCTCTCTATGAACGTAGATCCTTAGCATGGAACACTCCCAATGCTCTTCCTTGCAGATCCTCCAACTCGTATGCATTGTCGCCTAGAGCTCTGACGACGCGGCTCTTCAGGAACTTCCTGGCAAACTTGTCGTTGAAGGCTTTGCCGAAGTTGCTTAATGCGAAGTTCCGTCTCCACATTTCCTGTCCCGGCACTAGTTGGAACTGCCTCGCGCGTTGGTCATACAGTTGGCGTATTCTTTCGTAAGCGGCATGGAGATGCTGCCTCACCTGTCCTCGGATAACATCAAGTCTGTCCTTCGCATCCAGGTCCGAGATGTCATGGTCGGAGAGGGATCTCAATTTCCTGGCCAGCTTATAGGAGGCTCCGTTCAAATACATGTGCTGGCCAAACACTGCAAAGAACGGAGTCACTCCTGTTGCCGTATGCACCGCGTTTCTTATCGAAACTTCCACTTCCGGTAAATACGCATCCCATTCTCTATGATCATGCTCTACATATGTTCTGATTGCAGATAGCACGGATCTGTTCACTCTCTCGGCGGCGTTGCTCTGAGGTGAATACACGGGCGTCCGCAAATGGGTTATCCCAAACGCTTTGATCATCGCCTCAAAACTTTTGGAGATAAACTGCCGCCCGTTATCCGAGTGTATCACCTCAGGCACGCCAAACTTGAAAAAGACTTCGTGCACCAAAAAGTTCACCACGTCTGCAGCAGAAGCTTCTTTCATCGCCTTCAAGAACGTGAATTTGGAAAAATGGTCAACGACTATAAAAATCCAGGCGTGTCCACGTTTGGATCGGGGGTACTTTCCCAGAAAGTCGATGTAAATCTTCTGGAATGGTCTGTCAGTGAGTACCTCCTTTCCGATGCCTACTTGCATTGTATAATTCTGTGCTTTGGTTTCTTTGCAGACCTCGCATTTTCGCACGTAATCGCGGACTTGGATCACCATCCCGGGCCAGTAGAATCGCCTCCGTAGCGCATGTAAAGTTTTTGCCATGCCTCCATGAGCTGCTGTCTCCTCCGTATGCGCTTTCTGGATGAGCCCTGCCGTCAGCGATTCTGGGATCCACAGCTTCCAGCTCGTGCCCTCCACTTCGCCCTCCAATGCTACGTTCAACATCCTCTTGAACAGCATCCCGTTCTGGACTTTCAAGTCGGGCAGTCGCTGCTCCTGACTCATCACCTCCTGGACGAGCTCCTGGTAATCCGGCGACCCAAACTCCAGCGTCTCGAAACCGATCAGATCCTCCGGTGTCTACTCGACCTCTTCCACACTCCTGGACAACGTGTCTGCCACCACGTTATCGGCGCCTTTCTTGTAGCGCATCGAGAAAGGAAAAGCCTGCAACTCCAGTGCCCACCTCGCTAGTCTGCCACTTAAGTCTTTAAGACTCATGAGCCATTGCAAGCTGGCGTGATCCGTGATTACAGTGAACGGCATCATCTCAACGTATGGTCTGAATCGGTGGATTGCAAGCTTCGCGGCCAGACACTCCTTCTCTGTTACCGTGTAGTTGATCTGGTGTTTGTTCAACTTTGCCGAGAAGAATGCGATCGGCCTCTCCTGCTGCTCGTCGTCCAGTTGGAACAAAACTGCTCCTACTCCAAAGTGTGAGGCATCGCACTGGATGAAAAGAGGCTTTTTAAAATCGGCGTGCACCAATACTGGAGCCGTGGTAAGTGCTGATTTTAATTTCTCCACTGCTTCTACAGCTTCCTCGCTTAACTGAAATTTTCCTGCCTTCTTTTTCAGCGCGTCGGTGAGTGGAACGGATATCTCGGCGAAATTCTTAATAAACCGACGATACCATCCCGCGGTGCCCAGGAAACTTCTCAGCTCCTTGGTGTTTCTGGGAGTCGGGATGTTCTTGATGGCCTCCACTCTGCCAGGATCCATCCTCAATGTTCCGCCGCCTATGATGTATCCCAGGTAGTTCAGAGTCCGGAAGCAAAACTTGGATTTTGCCATTCCAATGGTGAGGTTTGCCTTTCTCAGGCACTCTGCAACTAACCTGAGATACTTTAGATGAGTTGGGAAATCTGCGGAAATGATTAAAAGATCGTCCAGATAGACGAAGACGTTCGACCTCAACGCTGTCGGGATCACCTTGTCCATGAGTCGGCATAGTTGTTGTGCCGCATTGCAGAGACCGAATGGCATATGTCGGAACTGGTACAGTGGCCTCCCTGGAACTGTAAACGCGGTATAGGCCCTGCTTTTCTCCTCCAGCTCAATCTGCCAAAATGCAAACTTGAGGTCGACGCTCGAGATGAAGTGCGTCTCGTCAATCCTGGACAAAATGCCTTCGATGCATGGCAGTGGGTAAGCATCCTTCACTGTGACGCTATTTAATTTGCGGGCGTCTAAACAAAATCTGTTTTTTTTAGGTCGCATTACTACTGTCGTTCTGTTGCTCCAGGGACTGTCGCTCTCCTCGATAATGCCCAACTGCAGCATTTTATCCACTTCGGCCCATACGATCTCCTGCTTGGCCGGAGACAGAGGATAATGTCGGTCTTTCACGGGTTCGGTTCCTTCAATCAGCTGTATCCGATGCTGTAGCAGGTGAGTCTTGCCTAAACCGTCCTTCTCGAACTGGAGAAATTCGCGTTTTACGGCTTCTAACTGAGTCACCTGCCTCTCTTCCAGGTTCCACATCTCCGGATCAGACTCGACATCATCCTCGTCCCGGTAATACGATATGTCCGTATTCGCCACTGTCGCCTCAGAAACGTCTGGATCTGCTTCGTGAATTGTCGGGGCTCCAAGCACATCAGGAGCAATTTCAAAAGCTCTCCAGAAGTCAATGCCAAGATACAACTCCTGTTGCAGGTCAGGACACATATACAATTAAATATTTTCTACTCTATCCTTGTATTTTATAGGCAGCACGACTCGTCCCAAGATTGGACGACTGGCTCCTGCCGCTGTCCTCACCATCGAGGCGTATGGCTGCACTGGCCATTCGAGCTCCTCGACCAACTCCCGGCATCCTCGTCCCAGCAAGCTGACGGACGCTCCCGTGTCCAGCAAACCTTTCATCTTGCGTCCTGCTACTTCGACATCCGCAAATACACGTGGATCCGTGTTGTCGTCTCGCCGTACAGCCTCAATGACCTGTCGCCTAATCATTCTGCGTCGACGGAAGCGTGCTCGAGCCTTCAGGATGCGTCGAGTGGCTAGTGTCATTCCCTCGAGTTGTCGCTCACAAAAAATTCTGTTTCTCGCTGACATGTATGCCCGGACCCGTTCTTCGTACGGTAGGCCTCTTAATGTGTTCCCTTTGACGACCTGTTTATCCATATTCTTATCCTGATCCTTTTCCTTACTGTTATCGTTATATTCATATTTATCCTTATTTTTGTAAATTATTTCGTTATTTATTTTATTTTTAATTATTCCATTTAATTCAGATTTGGCGATTGGACTCTTCTCATGCTCTACATTCTGCCGAATCTGGCGTCCTTCTTTTCCGCGGTCGCCGTTCCCGAGCGCGCTTGACCCGCTCGCACCGCGCTCATCCTGGCGTTTCCCCGACAATCTACGCATTGTGGACTGAAGGTGTCAGGCTTGCCGCACAGGTAGCAAAAGATCTTCCGCTCCTTGGAAAGGCAGTCTCGCCAAACGTGATCAACCTGGCCACAGTTCCAGCAGACTACTTTGGGTCTGATCGACGCCTCCTCCAAATCCTCGGGTGGCGGCTCTGCAACACCAGGCGGAAATTCAATTTCGTGGACTGACGGCTTTCCGTGTGAAAAACGTGTCGTCTGCTGTGTGTATCCCGAGCGTGTCCTCCGGCTAGCATTTCGCTCCACTTCGACACATTCTTGGCGCAACTCGTCAACGGTAATCACGTCCATCGCATACACATATTTAGCAACGCTCTCCTTTAACCCTCTTTTAATGATTTTTACCAGTTCCCGATCTCTAAGCGGCTTTTGGAAACGGGCGGCAAGCTGGCGCATATGATGAATATAATCATCAACTCCCTCGCTGGCTTGTTGCTCCCGCTGCTGCAGATCCTGCATGAGATCATGCTCCGTTTGGTAGCCCCGGAAACGGTCGAGAAGTGCCTGGCGTAGCTGTGAACACGTGTCGACTCTTGAGTGCCTCACGTGTACCCAATACCATTCTCTGGCCCGACCTGCCAAAAGAATGTGGAACCCTCTCAGAACTTCCCTCCATGCGCACTGGTATTGCCTCTGCAGGAACTCGACTCGGAATATAAAATCCTCGACTGAGTGCATCGAATCCTCGCCGTCAAACTTTACGTTCCACGTTCCGGTCACGAGTCTCATTACTGCGTGTATTTTCATATTCTCGTCTCTCGTTTAGACGCGGATTCCTGCCATCTGGTTTCCTCCAATTGGCTGGCTGCGGCGGCTCGTAAACTGGGCTGCTCGACTCTGGCTCCTGGACAGGATTCGGTCTCCTTGGCCTCACAGAAGGCGGACGAGTTCCTTGTAGCGGCTGCTCTTCCGGTCGTTTTGGCACGGCTCCTGTGCTCGGAGCTGATCCTCGCTCCTCGGGACACGTCAGACACACGGACTGACGTGGTGGTGGCGGACCCGCTGCTCCTTCCGTTTCCCAATCTGTTTCGTCTGCCATGATCAACAAAACTAATCGCCCTCACAAAATGTAATATTTAATAAGTAAACAACAACAAAAAAAATGGAAAAACTATTAAATAAATAACTACTGCCTAAACTACAAAACCTAGCAATTAATTAAATAGATAATACAAAAAAAAAAAAGAAAAGAAAATATAACTAACACCTATTATAAAAATCCTGCCGACAAACAAAAAAAACAATAAGTAAATAAATAAATATGAACAAAAACTAACTCACAAAAATATATTTTCTTTTATATTTAACAAAAAGGGGAGAGAAAACAAATCCTGACGCAAACTAACCAACATTTTACTACGCACAATTTGGAGAAACAAAGGACAAACATTTAAGCACTCGTGAGATGCTCTATTCCTCACTCGAATGAGGAACGGCATCCCTGGAGCGCTAATTGAAGTCTATTCGGCTTCTGTCTCACTTCTGGTCGCAGTCGGGACGTGCTGTCGGGCAGGTGCGGCGCAGGTACAATCCTGTATTGCCCTGGGTCACCTGTCTCCGATGCTCTATAAAACAAAGGTCAGCACGCGCCCGATGCAAACACAGAAGGAGACAGAACGAATAGTTTTGGACAACAAACAAAATAAATAATTAGCTAACAAACAGAAAAACAAACAACCTAACCTAATATCACAAAAATATCACAGGAAAATTTCTTAATGACTATGACAGCCAGTCGCGGACAATCTGCCCAATGCAGACGTGTCGACTGCTGCCCCTTGCCACCTCGAACACTCCTCCCGTGCTTCTCGAAATATTAAGCCGGCCTATGGTTTCCTCGCACTCCGGAATTACGCTGCACACTGCGCGATTGTGGGCCACCTATAGTGCCACACAAGACTTCAGGTGAGCGAATCCCGGAGACGAGGAAATTTGCAAAACATATCGAAAAAAATATCTATTTTTATTTTTTTTAAATTTCGAAAGGCTTTTCAGCCACCTGTTCATTTAATTTGGGCGCCAATCTGTTATGAACTGCTTTTTCTCATTGGGCCGCCGACTAGCTCATCGGACTCTCCTCGGGTGTAGGTCCCAACCCTGGCCCGCAGTTCACAACGATATCGATACTTTACCGATACACGAAACATCTGCAACTCGCACTGAAACTAACATCACTAACATACAGAACCAAAGCAACGCAATCAGATGACAAAGAAAAACAAGCTGCAACGAGGAAACTAAACAACAGGTAAGTACAATCTATATAAACAAACAGCAAACACTATTAATCAATTTCTCTCCAAACAGAGTCCATTGGGCGGACCCAGGCGTACCCACCCTGCCTGAGGCGGAAAATCTCATCGCCTCCCTGATGCTGGCCAGTTGGCCAGATTGGCCAATCTCGCCTGCGTCGGTCCCCAGTAGAACCTGAATTCATGTGGTGAACAAATTGCACACAGCATTCAGCCGTTAAACTTCAGGGGTAAAGCTATAGCCCAAAGTCTACTAAGGTTTCAGGGCGAGACCCCTGAAAGCGTATAGAAAATGTCTATCGTTTTTTCCGGGGTACTTTTTGCTGCAAGACAAAAGTCCCTGCAGCCAACTTAACGTTGCCAACGCCTGGCAATAAATATCGAAATCACTTTTTATGAGTTTTAAACCATACTTTTCAGTAATTCTGTATTGTTAATAGAATTCATAATAAATGTAATATATTAAATAACTAATTTTATTATTTAAACATTTTAAAATGTGGCCAAATTTTATTTTATTATTAAATATTATTATCGTGGCGGTTATCGATAAATACAAAGGGCTGGCAATGCTAGTATCGCCAATCGAAGACACTGCAGCCCTTCGTTTGTGTATTTCGTGAATAAAGTGCAATAATAAGGTAAGTTTTAACTATAAATACATGAATAAATGTTTATTTTAATTGTATTTTTAACCCAATTTACCGTCTTACTTAATTGCCCGATGACTAAGAACATACTCTGTGGCCAGCAAGTCGAGGAGAGCATCACACGTAAGTAAATGAAACGTATAACCAATTAAACACCAAATTTGTTTTAATTATTTCATTTTTTAGAATCAACTTGTAGGAAGCTGTTCAAAATAGAAAGTACGAAGATTGACAAATCGCCCAGCAATAAGGTAAGTATTAATCAATTTAATGTTATTGCAACAATCAATTAATTGATTCTAAATTTCAGATTAAGCCCTTCTAGTTAATGCTGTGGCCAAGAGGAATATGATAATATTTAAAAATATTTTAAGCTTATTTATAAGTTAACTACAATTAAGTTTAAAGTAAATGCATTAAAATAAAAAATCAAACAACAATTTTGTGTGTATAAATTTTTGCCTCCGATGGCCTACAGCAAGGGAAATTCCGGACAAAAAATCCCACCCCTGAAGAAGCGATGCAACATTTCGATAGGTTTTCAAGGGTGACGGCCTGAAACCTTAGCGGAAGCTTCCGCCAAATCTTCCGCCAGCATATACCGAATTACCCCGCTCACGCTAATGTAAAAGCGAATTAGAACTTTATATAAAGTGGCTGCACAGCTCCCCTGAACGTTCAGCTGGCATTCTTAACGTTTTTCGCTACAAAAGAGCCACTGGGTTTCCACTCATTCGTCGAGTTGGAGATAAGGGGCATGAGGGGCATATGGCATATTGTTGTCTCGCTCAGCAGTCAGCAGCCATCTCTTTCTTTCACTGGAGTTGCCACCTCCTCAACAGCTATCGATACCACGACTATCGACCCCCCCCCTAGAGTTTTGCCGCGCTGAAGCAAACGATAAAAACCATTTTGTAACAAAACTTATCTTGCAATGCTGTTATGCGTTACGTTCAGTTTTTGCTACAATGCAGTATCACAGTTTCCAAAAATGTATATTCCATAGCAAAGCACAGGCGTCATATAAGTTTTTGCAATTAATATTCTAATGTTGGTAGGTAAAAATTTCTGTGTCATATAAAGTTGTCTAAGTAATCCATAAGTTTTCCCAGTTGCCCTTGCAATATGATCACTCCACGTCAAGGTTTTATTAAAAACGATACCAAGATATATAGCTTTTTCCACGTAGTCTATGGGAGTATCTTCTATCTTAAGACTTAGCAAATTTTGTGTACAGAGAGATCTTTTATAAATAACAATACATTTACATTTAGACGGATTAAGCGTAAGCCCATTGCAACTAGCCCATTTACTTACATTTGACAATTCACTGTTACATATATTAACACAATCTAGTACTTTATCACGACGACAACTAACATACAATTGGACATCATCGGCATACAAATTAACATTGGAATACGATAACACGGCAGAGAGGTCATTAACATATAACGAAAAGAGAAGTGGACCAAGGACTGACCCTTGAGGTACTCCACGGCTTAACGGCAATAGTGAAGATATTTCATTATTATAAAAGACAGCTTGGCTTCTGCCCCTTAAATAAGAAAAAATTAACCTAATGGCGGTATCTGAGAATTTAAAAAACTTTTTCAGCTTAGTGCATAGAACTTCGTGGTTTACCGTGTCAAAAGCTTAACTAAAATCGAGCGTCAAGAAAGTCACATTGCTTTCGTCAACTTCTCTCCGAATATCTTCAGATATTTTAAGTATTGCTGTCGTACATCTTCTATTCTCCCGAAAACCAGACTGCTCATTAATTAACATAAAATTTGTGGTGAGATATTTCTTCATCTGTACGGCCATCAGGTGCTCAAACATTTTTGAAAAAAAAGGGTAGAATTGATATTGGCCTGTACTCATTATTAGTTTTAGCCAAGGGAATAATCTTTGTTAGCTTCCAGAGTTCTGGATAGCTCGACGTCGTAAATGCTGTGTTGCAGATGTGCGTAATGTGGTTTACAATTTTGGGAAGTATTGATCTATTAAATCTTGGGTTTATGTCATCCAAACCTACAGCGTTAGACTCAATTTTACAAATTGAATCGAGGACGTCACAACACGTAACACATATAAAATTAAAAGTATTATCACAATTATTATTTTCTTCAGTGTCTAGATATATATTTGTCACAAGATCAGGTACGTTTAATTGCACAAAGTTTCTGTTAAGTTCGTTTACGTCTGTTGTTATCTGGGGGGAATTTTTAACTTTACCTATGCCCAACTGTCTAAGGTCTAAGTATCTTCATACTTGTGCATTGCATGAGCACCCAGTGTTACCAGACAGTTTGTTATTGTTTAATAACAATGCGGGTTTTCATTTATTTAAATTAATTAAACTATTCGAGTCGTACTGCAACGCATTCTAGTTGTATGTTTCTTATTCTACAAACACTAAACACATTTTGACTAAGCACTTTGCGCAAAAGGTTCCGCTTCTTTGCACCTGTTGACGCAGATCGCGTTATTTTTAATTTTGAAATTTTTATTAGTTAAGTTAGTTGAAATGTAGAAGTAAATTCATGAAGTCTAGTGTAAGTTAGATTTAGGGCGAAGCGGGAGCGCAATAAAGCTCTCTTTTCGTTGCATTTGTCGAATTCGCCCCGTTTCGCCACACTAGCTTAAGATAGGATAGAGAGAGAATTATGAAGTATTAAAGTTAGTTGTCGTATACCATTGAACTACCACGCATCGTCATTTGTCTCGTCGTCGAGTTGGCCAATAAATTATTAAAATAAAAATCTAAACGCGTCTCATTTTTTTCGTTTATCACAAAAACTATTGTGATTTTTCATGGCGCCCGAGCAGGGACTAGTTTAAATTTTTTTAATAGTGAACTTTGGTGCAAACAGACAGTGATAAGTGACATACAGTTTTTCAAACACACACATATAAAAGTGGTTAAATTAAAATCATTTTTTATAAATAAAACAAAACAATAACACTAACAAACAAGTTAAAAGCAATTGGCCCGCGACGGTTTACTAAACAAAACTTCAACAACAACATAACCAATCGCGCCGGTCGGGTAATGTCAAACCGCCAGCAGAAGCCTTGTGATTGCTTAAACTGCAAAAGGAAAGTGGCTGCTGGACTTATGAGCCCAAACCACATCCCACAGGTATTGTGCTAAAAATTGAAAGGTCAAAGAATAACAAGTTAATTTATCTTTGATTCGGTGCTGTCAGTTGAGCACGACCCTTTCAATTCTTGGCACCGTAATACAAATAGTAGAGCTTGGCATAATTACTAACAAATTGCATGGCTATTGGCTAACATTTAATAATATATTAATACCAGCTTGGATGCAAAACTGTTTGTTAGAAATTCGCTATTCTGTCGCCCTTTCCCCTCTCGCAACACATACATACATACATATATGTATATGCGCAAGCTACTGCAGTTTGTGCATCTCTTCGTTTTCGTTTTCGCTTTCGCTCAACGGCTCACATACATACATACATATAATTAGATTTTTATTTATTTACTGTGAGTTTGAATCTTATAAAAACCGCGCACAGCTCTAACGGTTAAGTTGAATTAAAAGGCAAGGCGATATTACACGACAAGTTCATTTATTGAAGAACAACTTAAGACTGACAGATAATTGTGCATTGAGTTATAACGAAACCTAATTTCGGGCATTTAAATGTTTACAATATTATAAAGGCTGGGAACGAATTTACTCAGCGTTGGCTGGGAACGCAAATCTGCTGACAGTGAGTTATTTCGATCAATGCTGATCGATGGGGGAGAAGCCCGGCTTAGCTGCTCTTTGTTTACAAGTGCAGCCTGCGAAAGTTTACATTATCGGTATGAGAAATTTGGGGTGGCTTGTTTACAATTGCAGCCTGTGAAAGTTTACATTATTGGAATGGGGAATTTGGTGTCTAGACTTATGTATAACGTAGACATAGAATATATTATGTATAACGTGGACATAGAATATGTCACTTCCCTCTCCTTAAGAGGCGAGCCTGCGAGTCAAGATGACACTGAAGGGTAAAGTTTTGGCAATGTTATTTGTGTCAACTCGATAATTGTGTCTCTTTGTTCTTCTTCTTCTGGTTGAACCGATGGCGTTGTTTGGTTCTTGGATTCGTGAATTTGTTTCTTAAAATTTTTATGGATTAACATTATCGGATTACAAGATACATATTTTAGATATAAGAATATAATTATGAATATGATGGTTATGATTATGATGGTTGCATATGTAAAGACATTATTTTGTGATACAATATTTACAATGTCATCATGCTTGATAGGTTTAACTTTAATTATTTCTAAGGGGGGATACAATGGTGTAAGATCAACTTCTGGTTGTAGATAGTTGTCGCTTAAAATTATGTCATTTATTTGCATTTTGCATTGATTTATACTTATAATTTTGTTGCCCTGAATATTAAGATCAACATTATTTTTCTGGCAATTTTGTTTTACAATTGTATTAGTTATGTTCCAAGTTACAATGGTATTTGGTTCAATGTATTTTATCATTTCTTTGTTATTTATGCGTTCAAAGTTACAAGTTGGTGTTGTGTGTAGTAAAATTTTTGTTATGCATTCGTCAATTACTGGTTTATTATCTCGATTATAAATTTTATTATCTTTTTCAAAATAAGAAGTAGTACTAATGTAATCAAGTTGATAGCCATTATGATCAGGATATGGGATAATTTTGATAGTGTTAGTGGACTGAAAGTCAATTGGAATATGGGATATAATTAGTATGATATTATCTTGGTAGTTAATCCAAGTGGATGTTTTAATTAGTAGTATGTTTCGGTTATTGACGCTGTCAAGTTTGTCATAGGTAAGTAGTTTTGGATTGAAAAGTCCTAGTCTTGACAATTGCATACCCATTTCAATGTCTTCTATGTATTCTATAAATTGTGATAATTGGTAAGTAAAAGTATCTTGTATATTTTTCTTATTTTGATGTTCTTGTATTCTTTTCATATCATTGTTGATTATGTTTATTATATCATTAATTTCATTAATTTGAACAATATTTAAAGATAGATTATTAATGTTTTTTTCGAACTCTACTCTGTCGTTATCATCAAGTGTACCAAAAAGGAATTTGTATAATGAGCCTACTACATTGAACAGTCCGCGTTTATTACGATTTTCATGATGAAAGATTATACCATTTAGTTCTTGCTGTAATTTATTGTATAAATGATTAATTTGTGTTGAATTTTTAAATAAAGGAATAGATCTACTGAAATATTCGTTTGCTATTATTATTTCAGTTACGTTAATTCGCAATGAGTGATGTTCGAACCTTGTTGGTAGTTCTAAAGGCTTGTCTGAAAATAGTAAGTATCCGTGATCCGTGTCCAAGTTATTTATCTGGATTTGTTGGGTGTGACATATGTTAAAGAGGGTGAACGATAGTATGATTATGAAGTAGAAACCTGTGGAATTTGAATTTGGTTAATTTTCTTTAGTTTTTTAAATTGTGTTTTATAGTAGCGTGTAATTCTATTTCTGTTAGTAATTTGATAATGGTCTGAGTCTGTTTGTTCAACGTTTTTATTAGCTTTAAAAGGGTTTTCTAATTTTCCTTTTTGTAATGGTCCTTTTCGATATCTGGTATCAACTTCGTATTCTTGTCGGTCACTGTTAATTTTATTTATTACTTTTTCTTTTTTTTCTTGGGTATCTAGATTTGGCTGTCCGGCATATAAGAAAATGTGTGCAGGAGTTTGTCCAGTTGTGTCATGTTTTGTTTTGTGATTGTAAATGTACAGAATTGTTTCTATTTTGCTGAGTTTATTTTCTTCGTCATTTAAAGTGTTAATTATTCTGGTTTTTTCATTTATTGTTTTATGTAATCTTTCGATGTCTGCTATTCCTGTTTTTGTTGTATTTAATTGTATTTCTACTCCTTCACTTTCAAGCCATTTTTTTAGTGCTAAGCTGGAAAATGCGCCGTCTCGGTCAGCTTTTAATAATATTGGTTTTCCTAACTGATTAAATATACGCATTAATGCATTTTTGCATTCTATCCAGTCTTTTGTTTTAATATTTTCAAGAGTAGCGAATTTTGAATAAATGTCCATGCAGCTAAGATAATGTTTGCCTTCAGAAGAATAAATGTCAATTACAAATTTGTCACGACAATGTTCGGGCTTGGGTGTAATTTTCATTGGCATTTTTGTGTTTCTATGTTCTGATTTTGCTAAGTTGCAAATATGACATTCGTTTATTATGTTTTGTGTTAATATTTGGCTGTTAGGGAAATAATAGGTTTCACAAAAAAGTTTATTTGTTTTTTGAATTCCGGGGTGTAGGAGTTTTTCATGGGTTTCCAAAATTAGTTCTTTGAATTCGGCATAGGAGTTAATGTTTTTTAATTGAATGAGACTTCGAAGAATTTTAGTATGGCTAGTGTTAATAATTTCCTTGTGTGCGTTTTGAATTATTTCGAAATCTGCATCACTGTCTATAAACATTGCACTGGTTTTTGTGCAAAAATGGTCTATTAAATATTTTTCGGCTTTATCTTTAGTCATGTTATCGTATGTAATGTGAATTATTAATTTTTTGAAGTAGTTTTCTTTTTTTATGTTTGGAATGCCTTTAGAAAATATAATCTGTCTTTTAAATGTGTTTATTGGTTTCTCTGTAATGAATATTAAATTACTATTGTCTTCGTCAGCGCTATGTTGTGTTTCTTCTCCGAAATAAGTCTGTTCTATTTTTACTCGTGATAGAGCGTCAGCTATGTGGTTTTCTTTTCCTTTTATATATTTTATGTCAAAGTCATATTCAGATAATTTAACTCTCCATCGGGTTAATTTTGAATTTGGTTCTTTCATTTTGTACAGCCAACATAATGGCTGATGGTCACTATTGATTTCGAAATGTCGTCCTAGTAGATAATGTCTAAAAGTTTTTGTTGCCCATACAATGGCTAAAAGCTCTTTTTCTATGGCACTGTAGTTAGTTTCGTGGTCATTGAGAGTTCTGCTAATAAAACTAATGGGATGTCCGTCTTGAGAGAGTACTGCTCCAAGAGCTACATTACTTGCGTCTGTGGTTAAAACGAATTTACTTTTGAAGTCTGGAATTTTTAGAATTGGGTCATTAGAAATTAGTTGTTTTAATTTTTCAAAAGCTCTAATGTATTCAGGATTTTTAATGTCAATTTTTGAGTCTTTTCTAAGTACTGCTGTCATTGGTTTGGCTATGTCTGCAAAATTTGGAATGAACTTTCTGTAGTAACCGGTTAATCCAAGAAACCCTTTTATTTCTTTGGTTTTTGTGGGAATTGGATATTTCTGAATTGCTTTGATTTTATCAGGATTGGGTTTTATTCCATCCTTAGTTATGACATGTCCTAGGAATGAAGTTTCTTGTTTTAGAAACTCGCATTTATCAAGTTGTAATTTGAGATTTGCTTCAGAAAGCTTCTCGAAAACTAATTGGAGTGATTGCAAATGTTCTTCTAATGATGTTGAGAATACAATTATATCATCAAGATATACCAGACAATGTTTATTTAGTAACGGTCGTAAAACATTGTTCATGCTACGTTGAAAGGTTGCGGGTGCATTTTTTAAACCAAATGGCATACGAAGATATTCATAGTGGCCATGTTTAGTAGAGAAAGCTGTTTTTTGAATGGAATCTGGATGCATTTCAAGTTGGTGGAATCCTTTTGCAAGGTCGATTGTAGTGAAATAATTGCATCTACCTAGTTTTCCTAAAATCTCGTCCATATTTGGTATTGGGTGCCTATCACTTATGGTTACTTCGTTTAATTTCCTGTAGTCAATTACGATTCTGAATTTTTGTTTACCTGAAGCATCTTGCTTTTTCGGTACGATCCATATAGGACTACAATAAGGAGAATTGCTAGGCCGTATGATACCTTGATTAAGCATGTCTTGAATTTGATGTTCAACTTCCTGTTCATATGCTTGTGGATAACTGTATGGTTTTGTATGTAAGGCTGAATTGTGGGTAGTATTTATAATGTGTTTTTCTTGATTACTGAAACTAAGTTGGTCGCCTTCTTTATATTGTATATGTTGATATTGTTTCAACAAACTGATTAAATTGATTCTTTCTTCTTCATTTAAATGATCTAATCGGTAAGGGCTTGAGCTTGCAGATTCTTGGTTATCGGAAATTTCTCTAATTGGATTTTTAAGATGTTGATTAGTTTCAGGATTTGGTTGGGCTAAGAAGTGATTCTGATTTGTGATTGGAATATCGTTGGTTAGTTTATACTTTCTATTGTATAAAGTAACAGTTTGGGTTTTATAATCTATAACGGCTTGTGCTTCTGAAAGCATTTTTCTACCAATTAAAAGATCATAGTCTGAGGAGAATTGGTGTAGAAGAAATTCATTATTGCCCTTGAATAGGTTATTGGAAAGGACGTTAACTTTCTTTGTGATAGTTAAAGGTCCGTTGCTGGTTTGAATGAAACAGTCGGTGTCATGAACTTGTAAATTGAAAACATTTGATGTCATCATATTTACAGTAGATCCTGTATCTATTAAACATTTCAGATTTTTGCCTTTATATGTGATTATTATGTACTGTTGGTTTCCAAGGCTGGCAGCTGAAAATTTTCGGCTTGCTCGATTTCTATTTCATTTGGTTGTTCTGTCTCGTGTTCGGCTGACTGTGTGTATGTAAAGTCTGGGCTTTGTGGGTAACTTTCTGTTTGAGAATATTGTGGATAATATTCAGGATAAGCAGCGCATTGATTGTAGTATTCTTGTTGCATGTAATCATGATAGTTTAGCTCTTCCTGATTCCTAACTTCATGGTCAATACTCATCTTACTCTGTCCACTTTCTGTAGGTCTAACTCGTTTAGTCGGTTGGTTGGCTACGCCAGAATTATTGAAAGAGTTTTGTTGTTGAGTTACTTGTCCGAAACGATTGTTGTCGAATTGGTTCTGTCGGAAGTTTGGTCTGGTTGTAAAGTATGTTGGTCTGATTGGACTATGTGTTTGTTGCATTGGTTGAGGTGATGGTTGATGATATGGTTGTTGAATGTAAGGTTGATGGGGTCGATATGGGACATAGGGTTGATTTGGTTGAAGAAAAGTGGGGAATCTTTGAACATTTGGGTTTGGTTGATACAATGGCTTCGAATATTTTTCTTGTTTTACTTTATTTGGGGTTGGATTAAGACAGGGTTCGTCATAAAGACTTTTTTCTTGCAAAATATTTATTAGAGATCTTAAATCGGGAATTTCACAATTTATAATTCGAATGCAAATGTTTGTGGGTAATTTTTGAATAAGGTCGTCAATGCTAGTTTTGATTAGTCGCGCATACAATGTTTTTTCGTCAATGTTATTTTCCAGTTCTAGCTTACTCATTAATGTCTGCCTACGGTGTTCTGCTTCTTCCAGAAAGGCTCGAACGTTGCCTTTAAACGGGGTGCTCCTGAATTCCTCCAGTAGGATGTGGTTCTTAGTTTGTGTCTTGTAGTTCAGTATTAGTTGCTTCCGAAGATCCGTCCAGGTCATCAAGTTGTTTATGCCAAGGGATAGCATCACTTCACTGCTGATGCAGCGTTCCACA
The DNA here is from genome assembly GCA_963924055.1 of Drosophila limbata. Taxonomy (NCBI): domain Eukaryota; kingdom Metazoa; phylum Arthropoda; class Insecta; order Diptera; family Drosophilidae; genus Drosophila; species Drosophila limbata. The sequence goes on along the minus strand of OZ001354.1, from coordinate 28,979,307 downwards.
AGTCCAAAAAGAATTGACCTCTGCCTTGCATCGTTGGTGGTGTAGAGGGCCAAAATGTAGTCGATCCGGTTGATGAACGTGTACAAAGCGTTCTTATCTCCAGTGAACTTCTCAACGTTTTTAAGTTGGTTGATCACTTGTGCCAAGTTGGCATCGGTCAGGGGTGTTGTTGCGTTGCCTTCCATTGTTGTTTTTTTTTTTTTTTTTTGTTTGTTGGCTTTATTATAATAAATTTATGTTTTTTATTATTTTTTATTTAGTTGGTTTTATTTTTAATTTTTCTTATCTCTTAGCTTTTGTTGTTTCACTTCAGCTTCTCTTATTTTAGGTTCAGTTTCTTTTAGTTGTTGATTATATTTTTATTGTATTCACTTAATTTGTTAACTTATAGTTTAAAATGTTTGATTGGTTTGCACAGATAGCACTTTCGAATTTTTTTGAGATAACCAGAGGTTTCTGGAATTATTTTCTCTTCGAATTCTATCGCGTCTTCTTGAATTGTTTTTCAAGTTTTTTGCACAATCCGCGGCTTTGACAATATGCGAATTTTGGTGTACACGTCACTGTCGAGGTTTAATAAAACTTGACGCGATATTGACCGTCGCTTGGGTTGCCTTCGCGTTGGTTGTTTTAGCGGATAACAGTAAACGGGACACAAGAATTAATAACTTAGCTATTGCATCAGGATCCACAATTTATTGTTATCCTACCGGCTGCGCCAATTAGATTTTTATTTATTTACTGTGAGTTTGAATCTTATAAAAACCGCGCACAGCTCTAACGGTTAAGTTGAATTAAAAGGCAAGGCGATATTACACGACAAGTTCATTTATTGAAGAACAACTTAAGACTGACAGATAATTGTGCATTGAGTTATAACGAAACCTAATTTCGGGCATTTAAATGTTTACAATATTATAAAGGCTGGGAACGAATTTACTCAGCGTTGGCTGGGAACGCAAATCTGCTGACAGTGAGTTATTTCGATCAATGCTGATCGATGGGGGAGAAGCCCGGCTTAGCTGCTCTTTGTTTACAAGTGCAGCCTGCGAAAGTTTACATTATCGGTATGAGAAATTTGGGGTGGCTTGTTTACAATTGCAGCCTGTGAAAGTTTACATTATTGGAATGGGGAATTTGGTGTCTAGACTTATGTATAACGTAGACATAGAATATATTATGTATAACGTGGACATAGAATATGTCACTATATATGTATATGCGCTAGCAACTGCAGTCGGTGCATCTCTTTTCGTTCTCGCTTTCGGTCAACGGCACCTTGCTGTTGCTAACGCTTAGAAATTGGCGCGCGCCTGTGCAGCTGTTTACGAAGTGACGCGCGCTCCCCTACAATTGGTGAGGCATATTTGTTTTTTGAAATCGTTTGCCACTTATTGTTTTTTGCAGTACAAATACTGTATTGATTTAGTGTGAGCTATAAATATACTCATACTAGCTCCCCTACACGTGGTTGAGCATATCAGTTTCCAGAAGAGGAAAAAATTATTTTTTGTTAATTTAATTTTTTTTTTTTTTTAAATAAAATATTTTATTTTTGCTAAATATGGGAACTGAAGATAAAAAGAAAATAATGGCGACTCTCGAGGATTTAAAAACAAAGCTCAAGGGTCCAACAAAAAACATTCAGAGAATTAAACATCAACTGGATATAGGAAGCGTGGCGCTTCAATTAACAGAACTGGAGTGCAGATTAGAATCCCTAAATAAACATATAGAAAAGGCAAATCATCTACAGTCAAAAATTGATGAACTTGATGTCGAAGATGATGATGATGGAGAATTAGAAGAACTATGCATTTTGACGAAGTCTGGACTTTTATCGTTAATTAATGCCCTCAAAGCGGATAGTAGTCATAATGCGACGGTAGTATCTGCATCTGCTACTGGACAATCGCGCTCTCATCTTCCGAAATTGTCGTTGCCAAAGTTTAGTGGAAAATATTCGGAGTATAAAAACTTTATCAGCCTTTTCGATACTTTGGTTCATAACGATGATTCGATTCCAACAATAGAAAAGTTTACTCACTTGATCTCTTGTCTCTCAGGTGAAGCTCTAGGGACTGTCAGAGCATTTCAAATCACCGAAGACAATTACAAAAAAGCAAAGGCTAGCTTAAAAAATGTTTATGACAACGACTGCCTTATATTCAAGGATCATATTTCAGCGTTGTTTGGTTTGCCGAAAATTTCATCTCCTTCAGCATCAGCATTAAGAAATCTAATCGACACAGTGTCAGCTATATACGGATCATTGTTGTCGATTGGCGACGACAAAAAGATTTCGAATGCTATGCTAATTCATCTCGTTATGAACAAAGTTGATCCAGCGACCAAAAGAAAATGGGAAGAACAGCTTGAATATGACAAGCTCTCTTTGTGGAAAGATTGTGAGACGGTGTTAAATCGCAGATACCAGCATATGTCCGCTGAAGAGTCTGCTAAACCGACACCAGAAGCGAAGCCAAGTCAAACTAAACACAATCGTACCTCGTTTTCATGTGCTATCGCTCAAGCCCCAAATCAAGTAAAGAAATGTGTTTACTGCAATTCAGAAGGACATTCAATTGGGAATTGTTCTGCGTTCTCTTCATTGTCAGTGACACAGAGGTTTGATTTCGCAAAGTCGGCTCCCTTATGTATAAACTGTCTTCAAAGGGGTCATACTGTTGCAAGATGCAAGGCAGCAAAGTGTCGAGTTTGTAGCCGTTCCCATCATACGCTCCTCCACAGATATGCAGCCGTAGGTGACAGTTTAGCGTTACCACCACCACCACAAGCTTCCAATTCAAATAATCCTTCCACAACACATGCTATGCATGTGACGGCCTTAGAGAAGGTGATTTTGGCTACGTCCGTCGTTAGTGTTCGAACTAAAAGCGGTGAGCACATCTTAGCTCGAGCTCTGCTCGACTCAGGTTCACAAACGAACTTTGTGACTGAAGAGTTGGCACAACGATTGCAGATACGTAGGGAAGATGCATGTATCAGCTTGTTAGGAATTGGCGAAGCCAATTCTCAAGTCAAGAAAAAGATACATACGGTGGTGAAGTCGCGAGTTAATAGCAGTGAGTTTTCAGCAGATTTTTGGATTTTGAAGTCAATTTCAAGTTATCAGCCTGACCACACAGTAAGCGTGAGCGGCTGGAAGATTCCGGAAAACCTGCAATTAGCGGATCCCTACTTTTACAAGCCACAAAAGGTAGACATGTTGATAGGAGCTGAAACATTCTTTGAATTATTAGCTGTCGGCCAAATTAAACAAGGTCCAAATTGTCCGATATTACAGAAAACTCTGCTTGGTTGGATCGTTTCTGGACGATATACGTTGGACTCATCAAGATGCCAAGAGAAAGTGGTCAATCTTAGTTGTAAAGAGGATTCGATAGCATCTATAGATAGCACACTGCAAAAATTTTGGTCGCTGGAAAATCTTCCCTCGACAATCAAGGTTATGTCGCCAGAACAACAATTGTGTGAGAAACATTTTGTCAACAATTTGCAAATTTTACCGTCAGGACGTTTCGAAGTTAGGCTACCATTTAAGTCCGACCCTAAGATTTTGGGAAACTCATTTGAAGTTACGAAACGGCGGTTCTTGTCGCTCGAAAGAAGGCTGTCCCGAGATGACCAATTAAGGAGAATGTACATGGACTTCATGGAAGAATACATATCATTGGGACATATGATAGAAGTTGAAAACAAAATTCCTGACACACCTCACTATTTCATTCCGCATCAGTGCGTTTTGCGACCTCAAAGTACTTCGACGAAGTTACGTGTAGTATTTGACGCGTCATGCAAGACTTCTACTCAGATTGCGTTGAATGACATCCTGATGGTCGGCCCCACGATCCAGGAGGAGCTATATTCTACTCTACTCCGCTTTAGACTAAATAAATATGCGCTAACTGCGGATATTAAAAAGATGTATCGCCAAGTAATGGTGAATGAAGCGGATAGACAATTTCAGCTCATAGTTTGGAGAAGAGATCCGTCCGAGCCTCTGAGAATGTTTACATTAAACACCGTGACATATGGCACTGCTCCAGCGCCCTTTCTTGCTATCCGGTGTTTAAAAAGGTTGAGTGAGACTGCCCAAGTCTCTCACCCAAAAGCAGCAAACGTTATTCGGTCTGATTTTTATGTAGATGATTTGTTGACTGGTGCTGCATGCGTCGAGGAACTACAGACAATTAAGTCTGAAGTGTCTCAGGTGTTGCAAGAGGCAGGGTTCGAATTAGCCAAATGGTTTTCGAATTCCCTTGAGATTTCCGCATCCGAGAGCACGGTCAAACCGATAACGATCTCAGACTCGACAGACTCAACAAAAACGTTAGGAATTTTATGGTTACCTCATGAAGACATCTTTAAATTCAAGATAGACGAATCGTTTATGAGTGTAAGAGCGACGAAACGAAATATTTTGTCGGTGACGTCGAAATTATTTGACCCCCTCGGTTTACTTAGTCCCCTTATAATAAAAGGAAAAATCTTACTGCAAGAGCTTTGGTTACTGAAACTGGACTGGGATGAGTCGATTCCAATGAGAATAGAAACCGAGTGGGAAGCTCTTAAACAAACCTTGTTGGATATACAGAAGATAAGTGTGCCACGGTTTGTACACATTGTGCCCACGTCACCAATTCAGATTCATGCCTTTGCCGATGCTTCTATGAGAGCATACGGTGCATGTGTATACGTCCGTTGTTTGACTGCAGAAGGTTTTAAAGTGTCATTGTTGACCTCTAAATCAAAAGTAGCGCCGCTCAAGACCAAAACGCTTCCTAGGCTTGAGTTATGTGCCGCTCACCTTTTAGCAGAACTCTGTCATCGAGTCAAGCCATGGATCAAGGCTCCGATCGAACGCGTTGTGTTCTGGTCAGACTCGGAAATAACTCTCCACTGGATTCGGTCACATCCCTCGTCGTTGTCTACTTTCGTTTCAAACAGAGTGGCCGAAATTCAAGAGTGGACAGAGAATGCAACGTGGAGGCATGTACCAACAAAGCAGAACCCAGCAGATATTGTATCTAGAGGTTGTGACGTTGACGAGTTGATGGAGTCAATATGGATGACTGGTCCAGCGTTCCTACTGGATCCAGAAGAAGAGTGGCCTGTGAACCCACATTTTTCATTGTCGAAAGAGGTTCTTGAGATGGAAATTCGGAAATCGGCTGTCGGACTGACAGTTGCAAGACCAAGTTTAGGATTATTGGAGATCATCGAGGAATATTCGTCACACCTAAAACTGCTGAGAGTCTTTGCTTATGCGTTCCGGTTCATTCAAAAATGCAAAGACAAAACGACCCAATTTGAAAATACACCTTCTGTTTTGGAGCTCAAAGAGGCATTTGAGAAAATAATCGAAATTATCCAAAAGCAAGAATTTAAAGATGATATCGAAAGGGTTAGAAAGAGCGCGCGTGTAGGCCCGAGTCTTCAGCGGTTAAATCCCTTTATCCATGAGTATCGTGGAACTTGGTGTGCCTTTTCGTTGTTGCGAGTTGGGGGGCGACTAGTAAATGCTCCTATTTCGTATGATGCTAAGTTTCCACTTCTGTTGACGAAGCGCTCGCAATTTGTGCAGAGCTATGTCCGTCATCTTCACCAGACCAACTTCCACTCAGGTCCTCGAGCACTTGTAAGCCAACTTAGAGAGCGTCTGTGGCTAGTTAACGCTCAAGAGATCTGTCGCCAGACAGTGCGATCATGTATCCGCTGCTTTAAGTGCAAACCTAAGCTTCTGACGCAAATTATGGGAAATTTGCCAGCAGATCGGCTTCGTGCTCTCCGCCCATTTTCTACATGTGGCGTTGATTTTTGTGGACCAATTGATACGTCCTTAAAGATTCGTGGAAAGCCCCCATATAAATCGTATATTGCCCTTTTTGTGTGTTTTGCATCCAAGGCGGTACATTTAGAGCTAGTATCTGATTTATCAACTGATTCTTTTTTATTGGCTTTTCAAAGGTTTGTTGGTCGCCGCGGCGTTCCCCAAGTCGTCCATTGCGACAATGCGACGAACTTCGTCGGCGCGAGTCGCCACTTCGAGGAGCTGCGACGGAAGATCGAGGCAGAGGAGAGCGCAATACGTGCATTCGCGTCAAAAAGCGGATGCACGTTTGCGTTCATACCACCAAGGGCACCTCACTTCGGAGGACTATGGGAGGCAGGTGTCAAAACTGCCAAGAACCTACTCCAACGGGTAGTAGGCAGCGCGCTCCTAAGCGCAGAGGAGCTCCAGACGGTGCTGGTAGGAGTCGAGGCCGTGATGAACTCGCGACCTCTGGGACCTCTCAGCCAAGACCCAAGCGATGGAGAGGCTCTCACCCCAGCTCATCTGTTGATAGGCGGGTCGCTGATCGCTCCACCAGCAGTCGGGACCCCGGACCAGCAGGGCCTCAGTTGCTTGAAGCGATGGCGACTTGTCTCGTCTCTCAAGCGCATGTTTTGGCAGCGTTGGTCCCGGGAATACGTGCTGGGATTGCAGACCCGGGCCAAGTGGCACCAGCAGCAGCCGAATCTCGTCGTGGGAGATCTCGTCGTCGTCGCAGAGGACAACATGCCTCCCCAGCAGTGGCTCATGGGCAGAGTCAAGGAGGTACACGTCGGGCAGGACGGCATGGTCAGGGTCGTCGACATTAAGACGGCCAAAGGAGGGACGTACAAGAGGCCAATCCACAAGCTGGCCCCACTCCCTGGTTATTGTTGAAGCCTTCCAGCCGTTCAAAGGGGGCGGTGTTGACGCAGATCGCGTTATTTTTAATTTTGAAATTTTTATTAGTTAAGTTAGTTGAAATGTAGAAGTAAATTCATGAAGTCTAGTGTAAGTTAGATTTAGGGCGAAGCGGGAGCGCAATAAAGCTCTCTTTTCGTTGCATTTGTCGAATTCGCCCCGTTTCGCCACACTAGCTTAAGATAGGATAGAGAGAGAATTATGAAGTATTAAAGTTAGTTGTCGTATACCATTGAACTACCACGCATCGTCATTTGTCTCGTCGTCGAGTTGGCCAATAAATTATTAAAATAAAAATCTAAACGCGTCTCATTTTTTTCGTTTATCACAAAAACTATTGTGATTTTTCAGCACCTAAAAATAACCTTTTGCGCAGTGCAGAATGTCAATTTTTTTTTAACAATGAATTTGAAAAATATATAATATAATAAATATATATAAATAATATAAATATATATAAATACTAGGGGGCTCCGCACCCTGCTCGCTTCGTTCGCCAACCCCAAGCTCGCTTCGCTCTCAACATTGTCTTTAGTTGTCCGGTTTATCAAATTTATATAATATCCGCCCTCTGCTCGCTTCGCTCCACAACCCGCAGCTCGCTTCGCTCGCAACATTGTATTTAGTTGCCCGTTTTAACATATTTATATAATATATCTGTTTATAAATGAAACGCCAGAAGTGTCACTGTTTAATTTGATATAAATTTATTTTCACCGAACATTCAATTTCATTATTTCGATCGCGATACGCTGTGGTTGCATTGGTTGCAAAAATATGACTGACTGTACGTTCTTGTAAAAATACAAGAGTAGCCAGAATAAAGTGGTAAACAAGTTACAGTTAGAGATTAATGGAAAAGTACTGACCTAGACAATGCATTTAGGCAAAGCTTTACGCATACATACAAAGGTAAGCTGCGCTTTGTATGTGTGCGCGTGTGAATATAATACAAAAATAGATAACGCATTGAAACTGCGTGTAATGATCAAAGATAAACAAAATAGATGTACAGGGTGTCTGGGTCCCAAACATACCGGCCCCCCTGAACGGTTGTTCAGCAAAGAGGCAAAGCAGCAAGTTTAGTGATTGGCCGCTTGAAGACTCCGTGGGCGGTTTTTACGGTAACGACTCTGACCTTGTCATCTTGTCCAGGGTGCACCTCAGTGATTCGTCCTAGGATCCATTTGGATGGTGGTAGATTAGGCTCTTTAAGTACGACCAGGGTATCCACCTTTAAGTTGTCATTCTCCAGATGCCATTTTGTACGCTCGTGCAGCGATGTCAGGTACTCCATATGCCAGCGTTTCCAAAAACTTTGGACCATTGCTTGCAATTGATTCCACCGTTCCAATCGATTGATGGGAACCTCCAGACGGGATGGTTCCGGTAGCGCCGTATAGGGAGATCCAGTCAAGAAATGGGCAGGCGTGAGCGGATCCAACGTATTGTCCCCTGATGAGCAAAGAGGACGGGAGTTCAGGATGGCTTCAATCTGCGTCAACACGGTAGAAAGTTCCTCAAACGTTAAAGCTGTTGTTCCCACTACTCTTCGCATATGTAGTTTGATTGATCGAACCCCGGCTTCCCACATACCCCCAAAATGGGGTGCAGAAGGTGGTATGAAGTGCCATGCGATACCTTCGTTGGCGAAAAAGTTGGCCAACTCTTCATCCTTAATTTGTTCCATGGCCAGAAGCCTCATTTCATCCAATAGACGTTTGCTGCCATGAAAGGTGGTTCCGTTATCTGAATAAAGATCAGTTGGCCTTGATCGGCGGGCGATGAATCGTTGAAATGCTGCGATGAAAGCCTTGGTAGTCAGGTCGCTAACAACTTCAATGTGGAGTGCCTTAGTTGTTAGACATACGAATATTGAAAACCAAGCCTTTCCGATCCGTGGTGTTCGTCCCTTTGATTCCTTGATTGAGATTGGACCAGCATAATCCAAGCCGGTATGTTGAAAACAGCGGCTTGCTTGAACTCGAGGAGATGGTAACTCCCCCATGATCTGGTTACTTGTGCTCTTGCGTTGGAGAAAACAGCGTTTGCATTGAAAAACAGCCTTTCTGACGAGGTTACGGGCACCCATTATCCAATACTGTTGACGAATGTTGATGAATGTTGCATCCACTCCGGTGTGAAAATTCATGACATGAAAATGTCGAACTAGGAGCTCAGCAATTGGAGAACTCTTTGGGATCAGAATAGGATGCTTGGCGTTGTAACCAAGAGTAGACTTCTCGATTCGTCCTCCGACTCTCATAATTCCAAAATCATCGAGAAATGGAGAAAACCGTATCAACTGCGATTTAGAATGAAGCTGGCGTCCATGTTCTAGCTGCTTGTAGTCCTTTTGAAACGATTTCCGTTGGATATGCCGAATGAGTTGGCATCGTGCTGCCATCAGCTCTTCCGAAGTGAGAAATTTAGACGTGGTTCCTTTATGTGAACGAAGTCTGTGAACAAAGCGATAACAATAACTAGTTACCCTGATCAGACGCGTCCATGATGAAATCTTATTGATGAGCAACTCTTCGACACTTTCATCAGGAAAGCTATGTAGAGTTGTTGGCTGTACTGAGCGCTCCTCGATGTTGACCCCAGGATTTAAAGAAACTCGGAACTTGCTGGTCGACGGTGGCCATTCAGATTCCGGCATGGCCAGCCATGATGGGCCTTTCCACCAAAGTCCATGTTCCAGAAGTTTCGAAGGATGAAGTCCTCTTGAGGCGCAATCGGCAGGATTATCCTCCGAACGTACATGGCTCCAGCAGCTACGTGGAAAGTCGTTCAGTATCTCAGCAGTTCGGTTACAAACGTAGGTGTTCCAGTGCCGTGGTGGTGCTGACAGCCAGTGGAGCACTATCTCTGAATCGGTCCAGCAGTTGGTGCTGTAAAGAGGAATCGTTAATGAAGTTTTTACAATGGTCAGCAATCGGGTAAGCAGCAGAGCAGCATTCAGTTCCAAGCGTGGAATGGATACTGGCTTGATTGGGGCTACTCGGGTTTTCGCCGCGACGAGAGTAATGTGGAAACTGTCTCCAAGTGCAACCCGACTGTAGACTACAGCTCCATACGCATGCGTGGATGCGTCGGCAAATCCGTGCAGTTGGATGGGTTGAAATGGCAAGGCAATATATCGAGGTACTTGACATTGCGCTAGTGATGGTAAATCCTCCACCAATGCTCTCCAGCGTGCGTTCAACGACTCAGGAATCGGGTCATCCCATTGTGTTACTGCTGTCCAACTTTCTTGAAATAAGAGTTTAAGTAAGACTGTGGTGGGAGCGGTCAGACCAAGCGGGTCATAGATTTTGGAAAGGTGTGACAATAATTCTCGTTTTGTAAGAACATCGCTTCTATCCAAATCCGTTATTTTGATAAACATCACATCTCGACCTGGATTCCACTGAATCCCGAGAATCTTGACAAAGTGTTCCATGAGTGAATTCTTGTCAAGTTGTACAGAGTCATAACATCGATCTTCATAAGGCAATGATTGCAGAAGGCGCCAACAATTGGAACTCCATTTTCGTAATTTAAATTTCGCCTTGTCTAAAAGTCCAATCAGCTCGGTCTTCAGCACCAATAAATCGTTGATTGAGTCGCATCCTGTTGCGATATCATCTACATAAGCGTCGTATGTTAAAGCGCGTGATGCTGCAGGGTACTCTAGGCGATGATCATCGGCTAATTGCTTTAAAACTCGAACCGCCAGAAATGGAGAGGGTGCCAGGCCATAAGTAACCGTCAAAAGGCGAAAATGCATCATTGGTTCGTTTTCATTCTTACGCCAAACAATGCGTTGAAAATTGGTGTGGGGCTTGGTAACTTGAATACCTCGAAACATCTTTTCAATATCGGCGCAAAAGACATATCTGTGTTGTCGGAAACGTAAACAAACACCAAGAAGGTCACGCTGTATCGGTGGACCAACATGAAGTCTATCGTTGAGCGAAATCCCAGAGCTGTCCTTTCCGGATCCATCGAAAACTACCCGACATTTGGTAGTGAGGCTATCCAGCTTGATTACAGTGTGATGCGGCAAATAAACGCAAGTCTCCTGGCTTTCTTCAACTTGAGTTGCTGTCAGCTGTTCCATATGACCACGTTGCAAGTAGTCATCCAAAAAATCTTCGTATTGCTGCTTAAGTTCCGGGTTTCGACGAAATTTACGTTCCAAGGAGACCAGACGATTGGTGGCCTGTGGTAGAGTTGAAGCAATAGGTGGCGCTCCATCCTTGAAGGGATACTCGACAATATATGCTCCGTCTTTGGAGCGCGTGTGTGTTGACACAAAATGACGCTCTGTGGGATCACTGGCGTCTAAGAGTGTCTTGCTGGGCTGAACACTATCCATCTCCATGAAAGACCGAACCAGAGTGTCAAGATCAGCATGATGTGTAACAGCCGGAATCAGGTCTTCATCGCGTGTAATGTAGGAGCCTGCAATAATCCAACCAAAAATTGTATTGAGCGCTATAGGAAATTCGTTACCAAAAGATTTTCTTTCTCCAGTATATAGAGACCACAGTTGATCTGATCCAACGATGACATCTATGGATCCCGGTGTGCAGAATGTTGGATCTGCTAAGGGAAGCGAGCAGATTTGCTTCCATGTTGAAGAAGAGGTGTCAATCGCTTGCGCTGGAAGCGATGACGTCAGCGAAGCCAAGATGAAGGAAGCCAATTCGACAACTTGATTTGAATTGCGAAAGCGCAGCTTGAAGTGTGCACGTCCTCGGGTAACGCCAGCGCTGTTGGCTGCGAGACCAAGAACTGAAATCCGTGCATGCGTTCGACGCACGCCTATCCGATGGACAAATGATTCCGAAGCCAATGTTATTGTAGATCCTGTGTCCAGGAGCATTCTGCATGTTGTGGTGTTTCCCCAGGCGTCGATTACGTCTGCGAGGATGGTTGGCAATAGAGTTTGCGAACCTGCAATCGGAATATTTTCCAGGGTATGATGAGAGTAGTTGCTGTCTTTGGGAGGAACGCTCCCCACTGGTTGAGTTTCTTGAGTTAGAGGCTGATTGTGTGCAATTGAAGATTCAGATCGTGAATTGGAAGGAAGATCATTGTTGGCCACGTTTGATGACGCAACGTGGTTACCATGCTCAGTCTGCTGCTGCGAGCCGTGAACCAAAGAATGATGTTTGCGGCTGCAGATCCGACAGGTGTGTTTCGATGTGCAATTGGCAGCCATGTGTGAGGGGCTGAGGCAATTGAAACAGAGCTTCTTAGTCTTCAGAAAGTCTCGGCGAGCGGCGATGTCCAATGCTAAGAATTGATTGCACCTAAAAAGTCGATGAGTCTGCTGACATGCAAAACACTTTGGCTCCTCCCGGCTCTGATGCGCATCTGCGTGGTGTGTTGTAGCTGATCGTCGTGCTTGTGGTGTACGAACGAGTTGGCTAGCTTCTAAAGCGTCGCAACGTGAGGTTAGGAACTTCAGGAATTGGTTGATGGACACGCTAACTTCTTCCGATTCTGCACACTCTGCCCATGCTTGACGAGTTTCAACATCCAACTTTGATAACAATATGAAAATAAGCCAGGGATCTCGTCGCTCACATTTAAGTGCTCGCAGTCCACGAACTACTTCGTCTGCACCGTCTGCCAATTTACGCACGGTGCTGATATTAGTGGCTGTGACACTAGGAAGCGTCATAAAACTGTTTAGAAATGATCTGATAATAAGCGTTTGTTTGTTGTATCGCTTTTCCAGCCTGTCCCAAGCTTCACTGTAGTTTTCGTTAGTAACAGGAATATGTTTGACTAATGCTAGCGCTTCGCCAGATAGGTAGGATTTTAAATAATGAAATCTTTGGCAATCAGTGAGACTCGCATTAGAAGCGATCGCTCCAGTAAACATGTCCGAAAAATGTTTCCAATCCTCATAATTTCCCGAAAAGGTTGGGAGCTTGATACGCTCGAACTTAAAATCCACTGGCCCTCTATAAGAAGTATTCGGCGTTTGATCTTGGACTGGCGCGCGGTTGTCAGCGACCTCAGCTCTTAATTCCTCGAGGGTATTACTTAAAACAGCATATGTAGCGTAGGGCTTCTCCTCATATGCATCAAAGTCATTTTCAGGGTTTTCCCAACCCTCCTCAGACTGATATGCGTACATCTCTTCTGAGAGCCGCACAAATCGCAAATAATTTTCTTGCAATTGAGCCAAACGAACGACTAGTGTCGGTATGGATTGAATGTCTTCCACGAATTTAACGGCATTATTATGCGCACGAGTAATCTGGCTTTTGCAGAAGCCTCGTTGTTGAATCACACTCCGCATGGCGATCGAGGTTAGGGGACGGTTCTATACGATGTAGAAATCTATAGATCACCGTTGACAAAATACACGAATTAAATTGAAATGTCCCGAAAACAAACTGTAACTGGCGATCCGGCTCGAAGGACCAAAAAGTTCAATGTTTATAAATGAAACGCCAGAAGTGTCACTGTTTAATTTGATATAAATTTATTTTCACCGAACATTCAATTTCATTATTTCGATCGCGATACGCTGTGGTTGCATTGGTTGCAAAAATATGACTGACTGTACGTTCTTGTAAAAATACAAGAGTAGCCAGAATAAAGTGGTAAACAAGTTACAGTTAGAGATTAATGGAAAAGTACTGACCTAGACAATGCATTTAGGCAAAGCTTTACGCATACATACAAAGGTAAGCTGCGCTTTGTATGTGTGCGCGTGTGAATATAATACAAAAATAGATAACGCATTGAAACTGCGTGTAATGATCAAAGATAAACAAAATAGATGTACAGGGTGTCTGGGTCCCAAACAATATCATTTAAAAAAAAAATACGAAAATATTTAGCTTCCGCTGTCCGCTGCGTTAAATTTTTTTTCCATGCAATTGAACTTTGGCTAAAAAGTCGGATTTAGTGATTTTGCGGGAAAAAGCTAAATTTAAAATAAATTTACCCAATTAGTCCAAATGTTGCAAGAAGGGTTAATCTGAGAGTTTTGTTAGGATATCTCCGATTGCATCCGATTGTTCCTATGGCAGCTATATGATATAGTCATGCGACTTTGACCAAATTTGGTCAGTATGTTAGAGACAGTATCAAACAAACAATCTGCGAGTTTGATTGAGATATCTTAAGAAACAAACAAGTTTTTCAAATTAAAGGTGTTTTTCATCCGATTGTTCCTATGGCAGCTATAAGATATAGTCATCCTACTTTGACCAAATTTTGTCAGAATGTAAGAGACAGTACCAAACATATAATATCTGAGATTGGTTGAGATATCTTAAGAAAAAAAAGTTTTTCCTACTAAGCAATTTCGTGACCTTTGACCCCGATTTGACCCACTTAGAGGTCGAATTTCGCAAAACGCCGACTTAATGCACGATGAAATTATCTCATCTATGTTGTGTGAAAATTTAATCTTTCTACGCTTAAACGTTTGGCCTCCACGTTGATGCTCAGTGAGTCAGTCAGAACAAAGAATTTTATATATAGATTAATTATAAAATTTAAAAAAAAAAAATTGTAAAAAAAAAATTATGCTGGAAGGTAGCTTTAGGTTCCATTTATAAGAATAAAAAATAATATTGGCAAAATATTTAACCCAGGTGCCGTAAATTACTGTTGAGTTTTATTTTGAGCGAAAAAAATAAAAATCATAAATAATAATTATTTTTGAGTTTTATTGTTTATAATTTATAAAATTACTCAAAAATAATTATTATCCGTGAAGAAAAATGTAAAAATCATAAATTTAAAAATCATGACGGAAATGCAGAGATTAAAAAAAAATAAATATTTTGGTGTGAACCATTTTTTTTTCTAGGTCCATTAGAAGTGTGTGATTTTTTTAGTTAAAAAAAATAAAAATAATCATTATTTACGGTCCCTGATTTTTTTAAATAATATCAGAAATTTTTTATTAAGACATTGGAAATTTTGACAATTGCAATATTTTTTGACAGTGTAACTTTGTCAATCGGTGTTTATTGTTTTTATTGGTTCCCTTTACTAACATACATGCCAATATGCCAAGCGCAAAATCTATCAGCACTCTCAAACTCTGGCTGCTATGACACTTTGTTGCTGCTGTCCTCTTCCAATTCTAAGTAAAACGCATATATTCAGTTAATAGGTTACTTCTGAAAAAAAACCTCTTTACGAGGTAAAAGTCTAGTGACGAAAACATTTCCATGCCCCAAATTTCTGATATCCAATTTTGTGACGAAATATATTAAATTTATTATTTATATATCTATATATATAAAACTCTTTGTCCTGACTGACTCACTGACTGACTGAGAGTCAACGTGCAGCCCAAACCGTAAGAGATAGAGAGCTGAAACTTTTACACAACATAGATGAGATAATTTCATCGTGCAATAAGACGGCGTTTTGCGAAATTCCACCTGTAAGAGGGTCAAAATCAAGGTCAAAGGTCACGGAATTGCTTAGTATGAAAAACTTTTTTGTTTCTTAAGATATCTCAACCAAACTCGCCGATTGTTTGTTTAAGACTGTCTTTAACATACTGACCAAATTTGGTCAAAGTCGGATGACTGTATCATATAGCTGCCATAGGAACAATCCGATGAAAAACACCTATAGTATGAAAAGCTTTTTTGTTTCTTAAGATATCTCAACCAAACTCATAGATTATATGTTTGGTACTGTCTCTTACATTCTGACCAAATTTGGTCAAAGTGGAATTACTATATCCTATAGCTGCCATAGGAACAATCCGATGAAAAACACCTTTAGTATGAAAAACTTTTTTGTTTCTTAAGATATCTCAACCAAACTCACAGATTATATGTTTGGTACTGTCTCTCATATTCTGACCAAATTTGGTCAAAGTCGGATGACTATATCATATAGCTGTAATAGGAACAATCGGATGCAATCGAAGATATCCTAACAAAATTCCCAGATTAACTCTTCGTGCCAAATTTGGACTAATTTTCTTATTTTGGCTTTTTCCCGCCAAATTTAGCTTTTTCTCGTCAAATCACCAAATCCGACTTTTTAGCCAAAGTTCAATTGCAAGGAAAAAAATTAAGGCAGCGGAAGCTAAATTGTATCGTTTTTTTTTAGAAAAAATTTTATATTATATAAATCACTGCGGACGGCAGTCCGCGCTAGTGACGAAAGCAGCACGAAGGGTGCGAAAGGCGACTAGCATATATACACAGGAAGAATGGAAAATTTGCTATGACTGTTCGATCGAGTCGAATTATATACCGATCGAAAGGTATCAATCTAACTTAAAAATGTGCATACTAAGACTTTTGAAAACTTACATGGTTCGTGAGATAAACAGGTGTAAGTGGGAGGGACAAAATTTAAATGATTGGAGCAAATGGGGCCGTTGGAGCCTTTTAGATTTTTTTTATAATTTTTCACTATACTTATCAAAAATACGAGTCGAATGACACCTTGATCATCAAAATCCGACCACTGGTTCAGAAGATAATTAATTTCGAAATTTTTGGTGCCCTTTTCAAAACGAGATGAAAAGTCAGTCTGTTTGTTTGTTTGTTTGTTTGTTTGTTTGTTTGTTTGTATAGATCAAAGCGTTGATTTAGCTTAAAAGTTTGAATGAGGACTTGTTCCCGATAAAAAATCTAGAAACGTTTGTTCTACGACTTTTTCGAAAAATCGCTAGTTTAGCGGGAAATCTCTAAAAACCGCTAAAATTGAAACCCCCATAGCATCCAAACGATAAGAGCTACAGATCTGTTCTATATGTCGTTGGAAAGGTGTTTTGAAGGGCTTTTAGGCATACCTTCAAATTTTTTTTTTAAGTAAAAAGGTAAACAGCTACAGGTGAAATAAGGTATTTATTTCCACATTTTGGCGATTTAAGAAAAATCTACACATCAAATCACTTTTAAATATACTGCATGTTGTAGAGAATTCAATTACGCGTTTTTTGACATATAACACATATCTGTCAAAATTCGTTTGGGCAAGATATTACCTATTAACTGAATATACCTTACACCTTTACACTACTGCATGTACATATGCAGTATGTACACTGCTTGCAGCGCATGTGGAAAGATACTGCTTGCAAGTGGTCAATTCTTTTTGCGGCAGATAAATCATTTTATAATCAAAAATATAGAAACTTTTGTTTTTCGACTTTTTCGAAAAATAGCTAGTTTAGCGGGAAATCACTAAAAACCGCTAAAATTGGAGCCCCATATCATCCAAACGATAAAAGCTACAGATGTGATATATATATCGTTGAAAAGGTATTTTAAAGGGCTCTTAGGAATAAATTTAGTGTTTTTTTAAGATAAAAGGTAAACAGCAAGAGGTGAAATAAGGTATTTTTTCCCACATTAAGGCGATTTATGTGAAAACGCAAGTAATGATTTTTTCTAATTTTCAATATATTGTAGTTTGTAAAATTTCGATGTGTTTGGAAGATATTACCTGTTAACAGAATATATACGTTTTGCTTAGAATTGGAATAGGACAGCAGCAACAACGTGTCGTAGCAGCCAGAGCTTGAGAGTTCTGTTAGATTTTGACAAAATTGTACCGTCAAAATATATTGCAATTTTCAAAACTTTTGATATCTTACTCCAAAATTTCTGATATCTTATAAAAAAAACCTCTTTACGAGGTAAAAGTCTAGTGACGAAAACATTTTAATGCACCAAAATGTCTGATATCCAATTTTGTGACGAATAATATTAAGTTTTACTTAAAAATTACTACAAAAAAATTTTTTTGTCACTCGGCACATTGCGCTAATTTCTTCATACCTAATAAATATATATTTTTTGCGCAGTGCCGAGTGACAAAAAAACATTTTTGTAGTAATTTTTAAGTAAAACTTAATATTATTCGTCACAAAATTGGATATCAGACATTTTGGTGCATTAAAATGTTTTCGTCACTAGACTTTTACCTCGTAAAGAGGTTTTTTTTATAAGATTTGTTAAAACGGGCAACTAAATAAAATGTTGCGAGCGAAGCGAGCAGGGGGCGAATATTATGTAAATTTGTTAAACCATACAACTAAAGACAATGTTGCGAACGAAGCGAGCAGGGGGCGTAGCCCCTAGTCTATATATATAAAACTCTTTGTCCTGACTGACTGACTCACTGACTGACTGACTGAGAATCAACGTGCAGCCCAAACGGTAAAAGATAGAGAGCTGAAATTTGCACACAACATAGATGAGATAATTTCATCGTGCAATAAGACGACGTTTTGGGAAATTCCACCTGTAAGAGGGTCAAATCGGGGTCAAAGGTCACGAAATGGCTTAGTATGAAAAACTTTTTTGTTTCTTAAGATATCTCAACCAATCTCAGATATTATATGTTTGGTACTGTCTCTTACATTCTGAC
The DNA here is from genome assembly GCA_963924055.1 of Drosophila limbata. Lineage (NCBI taxonomy): Eukaryota > Metazoa > Arthropoda > Insecta > Diptera > Drosophilidae > Drosophila > Drosophila limbata. The sequence goes on along the minus strand of OZ001354.1, from coordinate 28,961,177 downwards.
CAAATTTGGTCAAAGTGGAATGACTATATCTTCTAGCTGCCATAGGAGCAATCCGATGAAAAACACCTTTAGTATGAAAAACTTTTTTGTTTCTTAAGATATCTCAACCAAACTCACAGATTATATGTTTGGTACTGTCTCTAACATACTGACCAAATTTGGTCAAAGTCGGATGACTATATCATATAGCTGCCATAGGAACAATCCGATGAAAAACACCTTTAGTATGAAAAACTTTTTTGTTTCTTAAGATATCTCAACCAAACTCACAGATTATATGTTTGGTACTGTCTCTTATATTCTGACCAAATTTGGTCAAAGCAGAATTACTATATCTTATAGCTGCCATAGGAACAATCCGATGAAAAAACCTTTAGTATGAAAAACTTTTTTGTTTCTTAAGATATCTCAACCAAACTACAGATTATATGTTTGGTACTGTCTCTCATATTCTGACCAAATTTGGTCAAAGTCGGATGACTATATCATATAGTTGTAATAGGAACAATCGGATGCAATCGAAGATATCCTAACAAAATTCCCAGATTAACTCTTCGTGCCAAATTTGGACTAATTTTCTTAATTTAGCTTTTCCCGCCAAATTTAGCTTTTTCCCGCCAAATCACTAATTCCGACTTTTTAGCCAAATTTCAATTACAAGGAAAAAAATTAAGGCAGCGGACAGCGGAAGCTAAATATTTCCGTTTTTTTTTTTAGAAAAAATGTTATATTATATAAATTTGTTAAAACGGGCAACTAAATACAATGCTGCGAGCGAAGCCAGCTGGGGGTTGGCGAGCGAAGCGAGCAGGGGGCGTAGCCCCCTAGAATTATATAAATTTGTTAAACCGGACAACTAAAGACAATGTTGCGAGTGAAGCGAGCTGGGGGCGGAGCCCCCTAGTTTATTATATATATCAAATGATTTTTATTTTTTTGCTCGAAATAAAACTCAACGTTTATTTGGTTTTTAAAATTTTTTGTGTCAGATTTTGTGACACGTTTAATTATTATAAAATTTTACAAAAAGTAATTTTGCCAATGACTCGTCACCGAGGTTGCACCTTTGATCCGTGATTATCATTTACTTATTTACTTGTGTTGCACGAACCGAATGTACCACTTTGGTCAGCTGGTTTATAGTTGGGTATAGTAATCGCTTTTCCTCCCAATACTCCTTTTGGCTTTGGGCTATAGCCGTCAATTTCTGCATATGCCTTCTTTATTTCATTAGTTGGCCCGCCATCTTCAGTTTCATCATCTGAAGGAACCTCAATGGTCTGCAAGATCTCATTTAACAGCGGGCAGGTGTTTGAGTTTTGCGAAAGCAATGCATTCTCTGCCTCGAAGGAAGTTTATGCGATATCTATACTAAAGCAAGCCTGTGCAATTGGACTAGTCTGAAATCAATATGTTATATGTTATATATTAATGACATAAATACTAACGGGTTCTTTTAACTGAAAAAGTAGTCAAAAAAAGCTTCTTAAATTGGGCTCTGGCAAGCAATAGGTTGATTGGGTTCTGCAGCAACACTCGTCTTATCCGCGGGACCAAATATATGCTGCAAATGATTGCATCGCACCCCAATAGGCTGTCTTCCCTTTCACTGATGTACTAGCTCAGAGCTTGGCCCTCTTGGTTCCAGGGTATTAACAAGCCTTTTTAAATCACCCCACTCAGTTAAAGTCAATTTCATTGAACATTGAACAGACGGACAGACAGTTTGTTTCAAAATTTTGCCACGCCCCATTCCGCCTCCGTAAATCGGGAAAATCCACTACACGTACAGTTTTCAAGATATTAAGTTTTTTTAAATGGTGAACGTTAGCTACTATTATTACCTATCATCCTACTAAATCCCAACAAGATCGGACAAATAGAAAGGTGGTACTGGCTGATTAAAGCTTTTAAACAATTAAAGTGCCTAAAAGCATGCAATAAAAATTTTTAATTTATTTATGTAAGTAACGGGTATCCTATAGACGGGAGCTCGACTATAGCCTTTCCCACTTGTTTTTATTATATAACTTATACTGATTACGGTCCCTGAAAAAAACCTCTTTACACAATTAAATTTTACTCATGAATTATTAAAAAAAATTTTTGTCACTGGGCACATTGCGGTAAATTTTTCATACCTAATACTTGAGTGCCAGTGACAAAAATTTTTTTTTAATAATTCAAATTTAATGTTAAAAAAAAATAATGAGCCGTCACCAGACTGACATTATGGATGTGCACACTTGTAGATAGGGGTTACCTTCATACTTGCATACATATGTCAGCTTGGCTCTGCGCTTGGGAACAAATATATGTACATATATAGAATGATAACAAAAACGAATTTACTCACGTGTGTATGTATGTATGTGTCCAACGTTGGAAAGCTTCCCCACGGTGAATGATGTATGGGTGTATGTGTTGATGAACACACAACACTTTCTAGGCGAGGGGGGGAGCGATCTTGCGCGCAAACGCAGCTGACAATATCCAACGGCGAAGAAAAGCTTTCGCTCTGAGCTGCACTAGGCTCGCCGGCCAACAAGGTTAGGGCTGATTTCTGGTGTGGATGAATGTATGTGTTTAATTTAAAAAAATTAAACAATCTAAGGGGCAAAAAGAAAGATGATTTCAAACCTTGTCGATTGCTGAAATCTGTATTGCAGAACATACCCTTTTCAGCGAAGGGAAAAAAACCCAAAATGGCGGCAGCGGCTGCACCACTAAAATTGTGGTTTTTATAAATTACCAAAAATTAAAATTTTCGGCTTCTGGGGTGGGCGTCTAAAGAACAAATTATTTTTATTTAAACAATAATGGGATAATTTCAAACAGGAAAAGAGAGCGACTGCGGCCGCATGGCGAGCTTTTATATCGCTCAATTCCAATAAGCGCAGCTTTGCATTCCGATATTGGAATACAACTGCAGAGAGGTATTGCTTTATTCCAATAGCGGATGCAGCGCAACGAAAAGCTGTTTGCTACAGTTTTATCGCATGTGAGCAGTGACTCGGAAACTGTAAGCGATAAAACAAAAAAATTGAATGGCCAAAAAAAAAAACAATAAAAACGACCACCGTTAAACTTTATCAGGTCTAGGAACGGCAACGCAGACTACTGACTACTGGCTATCGCCATCCTTACTGGCTATCGCCCCTTACCCATCCTTACCCACTAAACAGAACAGCCGTGGCAGCAACAGGTGAGGCTTGAAGGTCCTTCCCGCGGTCCAAACAAAGCAGGCAAGATGACGACAGGTTTACTACGATCTATATAAGTTACAATTAAGTATTTATAACATAAATATGTGAGTGTGTGTTTTAACTATATCTGGTAAGTATATATAATATATGCAATTTGGGCCTTCCCTAAAGAGCTCTTGAAGGGGGGAGACTGGAAACAAAAATAAGCGGGTATGTACATAAGTGTATACACACGCACACATAAGTTTGCAAAACAAATCGATTAATGATATTTTAATTCGCAAGTGACGAGATGATGCGCCACTTGTTGACTAGAGCCAATTGGAGGCGTCCAGCAGCAGTCTCTGGCTCGGAACTGGACTAAGCGAACTTTAGTGGCACTGGGCGTGCCAGAAGGGACGGACTCACTTGTGGATGTATCTTGCGATGCTGCCTGTGTGTCGGCGATCCTGTCCCTGTGTCGTCTGGTTGTTGTGCCTGCGCGTTCCAATTGGTGCGCCTCGTCTGTTCGGTCCCTCAATACGTGTGTTTGTGTGTAGCTGCTGCGGATGCTGTGGAGTTGCGTTTGTGTAAGTATTGTTGTGTTGTTGTCGATCTATTCTCTCATTAATTTTATTTTCTTTCGCAGATTCAAACGTTCTGCTAACAAACACGCGATTTTTCTCGCACGAAAAATATCTCTCCTTGTAGCAGCCTCCACGCGATCACCTCCAAGCCAGACTAATCCCTTACCTCATTAATTCCTGTCAAAATCCCTAATCTCCTTTTCTCTAATTCCTATTCTCTCCTAAGATTCAAATGTTTGGTCGACGCTGATTGGCCAATAGGTGGCATTGGCAATAGCTGCTGCCAATCGCATAGATAGATCAGCGCCAACCACAACAATATTTGTCTAACAACTTATGCCCTTTCCTCACTAATGTACATTTCAGCATTTTCGGAGTAAATGCTAAATTTTTCCTATACATTTCATACTTCAAATGATAAAACCCTGTACTTTTTTTTTAATTTAGTGAAGAATTACGTAATGGTAAAATGCTGCAGTTAACAACAAAAGAAATCTGAAACTGACCCTTTTGACTACAAGAGTCAACATAACACATTCTCGATCGCAACAATTATTATTAAATCATTATAGTATCTCATTGAAGACAGTAAAAATTAAATAATAAAACTAGTAGTTCTTATTGGTAAATATTGAATATTTATTAGTATCAAATAAATAAATATTCCTTTGAATTGTACAAGAAGTATCTGATAAGAGCGCTACGAGTTCTCTTCTTTCGGCTCCGCCTTAAGAGCAGTAAGAAACAAATATTCCTAATGTGCTGTGATATTTTAATTTTTTTAAATAAATTACAATTAAAGGAAAAATTCTCTATTCTAATTTCTTCAATCTGGCAAGCTTTTAGGGAAAATTTCAGAAAACCCGGTGCGAGCCCTAGGAAGCGAGAACAAAATCAATCCAAACGGGCCGGACCTGGGAACACTGGGGATAGCCCAAGAATGGAATTTCGGACTGTTCCACTTTCCAGTCTTGAGTTTATCACCCGGTGACTAGGTTTAGAAAAATCCGGAACCAATTCACTAATGAAATTTCGTTTCGTTCCACTTTTGTTTATTAAGTGTTAGTAACTAGATCCTGTTAAATAACATTTCAGTTTCTTTTTATTAAGACTCTCCTATAATAATAAAATATAAAAAAATGTTTTTTGTTACCGTTTTTATTTGCTCAAAGTATAATATTAATGCAAAACCATATTCATCGAATTCACGTTTGAATGTTTATTGCTTGTTTTTTATTTACATGTAAGCTAATGTGCCTGTGGATCACACTGTAAAAGCCGCACTATAGAAGGATCGCTTTTTGCACCTTCAATAAATTCGTCCAAGCTTAATTTTCCATCTTTGTTTCTATCCATTTGTCGAAAAATTTTATCTGTCCTTTTTTCGGGAGTGCTTTCATCTTCTGGCATTTTCATAACCGATCCAACCATTTTATATATTGCCTGAAAATAAAATTTTTAATAATTTTTTATTACTGATAATAGTTCAAAGTTAAAATATGTTTTTATCTGAGGTATGTAGGCTAAATTGAATGATGTTTATACTCAGTGCCCATTGAAAATTGTCTCAAACAATGGAAGTGCAGTCATTACTCTTTAAAACTAAATAGCGCAATATCCAGCAATCAAAAATGGAATGAACTTAGACCGTTGGGCATTGGTAATGTAAAAAGTTCCCCCAAGAAAACAACTGACGTGAACTTGTGCAATTAAACCTACCTGAAATCATGTCAAATACCTATCTTGACACTGAAGAAACTAATACCTTTGTTAATACTCTTAGCTTAATATGTGTAACGTGTTGTGACATCCTCGATTCTGTTTGTAAAATTAAGTCGAACGCAGTACGATTGGATGACATGAACTCCAAATTTATAAAAGTAATTCTTCCCATTACACATATTTATTTTAATGAATTCAATATATCCAGAAGGCGCAATACAGGCCAATATCATTTTTACTAATTTTTTCGATGACAGCAACACTAAATCTACTGAAGATATTTAAAGAGGAGTTGATGAAAGCAATGTGGCTTTCTTTTAGCTTTAAGATTTTAGTAAAGCTTTTGACACGTTAAACCACAAAGTTCTATGCACTAAGCTGAATAAGTTTTGAAATTTTAAAATACTGCCATTAGGCATTTCTTTTTCATATTTAACGGGCAGAAGCCTAACTATCTTTAATAATAATGAAATATCTTAATTTTTGCCTTTGAATCGTGGAGTACCTCAAGAATCAGTCCTTGGTCCGCTTCTTATTTCGTTACATGTTAATGAGCTCCCAGCTGTGTTATTGCATTCCAATGCTCATTTGTATGCCGATGATGTCCAATTGTATGTTATATCATCGTGATAAAGTATTTGTATAGAACATCTGCCAAGACTAAGAAAAGAAGACAATCCCATAGACTACGTTGAAGAAGCCGAAAATCTTGGAATAGTTTTTAATAAAACTTTAACGTGGAGTGATCATATTGCAAGGGCAAAAACCTGCTATGTACTTAGACAACTTTATATGACACAGAAATATTTACCTACTAACATTAGTATATTTAATACGAAAACTTATCAAGCACCCGTGCTTTGCTATGGAATTTAAGTTTTTTGACATAATGATGCTGCATTCCATCAAAAACTTAAAGTAACGCATAATAGCATTTCCAGTTACTATATGTTTTTAATGTTAGTAAAAAAGACCCCATTTCTAATTTTGCCCGACAATTAAATGTCATGAACTTTAAGACTTGGACTGACTACAGAAATCTTATTCTGTTACATAAAATTGTACATACGAAAGAACCACGCTATTTATAAAGAATACTCTTTAAACAATATTATTTTAAACAATATTCAACACAAATTAGAAAGTTCAGAAAGAGATTTCTTTGTGCATACTATTTGCATGTGAAACCGTTTTTTCCACTCAAAACAATAAGTCGCGCAGCAACTTTTAGGGACAAGTTAAAATTATTTTTGAGAAACACATCAAACATCAAAAAAATCATTATATTAAGATTCAAAATAAAATATACAAATAATTAAATATAAAAAAAAAATAAATAAATAAAAATAATAATAATACTATATAATTTATAATACATGTATCACTGTTCATTAGCCTGGCCGCGGCTTGTATGGAGTTTTTTCAAGTTGCCGATATCAATGAGTGCCGGGCTGAAAAATATTCGTTTTCACGCCTAGAATACACCTGCAAAATTTGAGCCCGATCGGAGTTCATTTGATGGACCCAAATGGTGGTGAAATTGCTAAAAAACATGAAATCATTCGAAGTTTTGTGGCACCTTGGAAATTTCCGTGCGGAATTGCTTTCTGCGGAATTCAATTTCGCTTGCGATTTCTGTGGCATCCCTGAATAACTTTGATTTGTTTGTCCCATAAAGTTTTTAAATTTTGCGATGCCAGTCGGCACGGGTTATCATAATTCGATTGATGTACAAATTTATTTCCAAGTTCTTTAAAAATAATGATTTTGCAAAAACAAGGGACACCCTAATGTACATGTAAAGTAATTTCGCGTAAGCTCATAACAGTTAAGGTTAGTTCCCTTCGTTTCCCCTTTCTCCCAAAATTTAACTTTCTACCATTTTACCTATGTCTAAGCAATGCCAGTCTGCTTATGGCATGGCGGAGAGATAAAGGAAAAACTATTGGAGTGGATGCTGTCGTACGTTATTCTAAATCGCATGTCCGACAACATTAATTCGAGAGATGGAAAAATTTTATATACACTCTACTTCAATTTATAAAAAAGCATGCGGATTGGCTAAAAGAAAACACGCTCTTAAATTTATTTTTGAAGATATTTCGACGCACCAGCTCAGTTGGGCGAACCCTAAGGGCGAAATATGTCAGAGAAAGCAGGCCTATGCCCTTTTAAAATCTGAGTGGGAAAATGTGCTTTTGCTGATAAAAAGCAGCAAGCTTGGCTGTTCGCAAAAGAGTTCAGACTGACCTTGCAGCAATTCTAAAGCTACTTGCTTTTAGCCAAGGCAAGTCGAAGCATTTAAGACAATCTGTGAAAAACAAATAAGAAGCCTGTAAGATCTGCGCCAGATGATGCATTGGCTTTAATATTAGAGCAAGGGCTTACAAAAGAACAATACGGCACCGTAAGAGAGGTTCTTAGTCTGCTTTCATGTTTTTTTGAAAGTGCAAAGCACGTTTCTTTGGCCGAGCAAAGCATCGTTGAGTTCTCTGATGAGAAGTAAATAGTTTCAACCAGTAGAAGATACCAGGCGTAGATCACAAATAACTAAGAACATTTGAGCTCAGTATACCTACTTAGGTGACTGCAACGACGCAGACCGAACAATCTAATTTAACAAAGTATTAAGTTTACAATTAATAAATTTTAACATTTTGTGTGATATTAGTTTTGCGAACTATAATTACACCAGTTTACAAAATTAAAACTTTTTTTTGCAAAGTGAATCAAAGTATTTTTTTATTATGGAGTTTGGCCTGCTAAACACGAAAATGGCATTTAAAATTTTTTTTATGGAAGCGTTTTCGAAATATTCGATTTTTTTTTAATTTTCGAGATTACTCCAACACTTTTGAGTATATTTCCATTTTTACTTATCCGATTTGGCCAAGCAAGCACTTAAATTAAAGGTGAGTTAATTTTCTTTAACTTTCTTTCATGCAGTAATAAGATCGGTTCAGCAGTTCAGGTGCTAGCGATTTTAATAAGTTCGAAAATTGGTGTTTTTTGCGATTTTTTGAGCTCGAAAGCTAACATATCGTCCTGGAAAAAATAGAAATCACAAAGATAAAATTATTTTTTAAGGTTTAACGTAAAGCTTGAACTGTTCCAAAGAAAATAAAGTATTGTTCATTAAAATCCATTGATAGATGGCGAAGTAAGGCAAAAGTGAGTAATCTTATTTTTAGCGGTTTCCGCATAAGGCGACCAAATGCACTTGCAATGTGCAAGGGCGTTGGCAGGTTAACATAGCTGTTAACATAGCTGTTAGCACAAATAAAGAAAAAACGTGACAATCTAAAACCGCTTAATTATATATTACTTCGCCATCTGTCTATGGATTTTAATGAACAATACTTTATTTAAGCCTTAAAAAATAATTTTATCTTTGTGATTTCTATTATTTCCAGGACGATATGTTAGCTTTCAAACTGAAAAAATCGCAAAAAACGCCCATTTTCGAACTTATTAAAATCGCTAGCACCTGAACCGCTGAACCGATCTTAATACTGCGTGAAAGAAAGTTGAAAAGAATTAACTCACCATTGATTTAAGTCCTTGTTCGATCAAATCGGATCTGTAGAAATGGAAATATACTTAAAAGTGTTGGAGTAATCTCGAAAATTCGAAAAAATTCGAATGTTTCGAAAACGCTTCCATGGAAAAAATTTTAAGTGCCATTTTCGTATTTAGCGGGCCAATGTCCATAAAAAAAAAATACTTTGGTTCACTTTGCATTTTGGCTGTAAACTAGTGTTATCTGTATAAGTAAGTATTGTCCACAAGAAAAAAATGTACGATGGGGAAATCTAAGCCAAAATAAACTAAAAAAAAAAAGAAATCGACTAAAAGAAAGCACAAAAATTGCATATCAAATAGAGATAACTTACCGTAACAATTTCAAGCATTTCTTGCCTGGATATGTATCCGTTTCCATCCAAATCGTACATTGAAAAAGCCCATTTCAATTTTTGCTCCAGTTTTCCGCGCGACGTTACACTTAGTGCGCATAAGAACTCTCTGAAATCTATAGTCCCATCGCCGTTTGCATCGAAAGTTCTAAACACGTGCTCTGCAAACTAAAGTTAAAATATTTTCAAAATATTTGGCTAAGTAAATGTCAAACTAAGTGGTAACCCGCTGCCTCCCCCCGTTATAGGTTTGGGAACAGGATTATAAATTTTTGATTGTTCTAAAATGTAATTGTGAATGCTTTCATGTCTTTTGGACATTTTAATATATATACTTCACTTAATTCAGATAAATGCCCAAATTTGTCGAAAACAAAAATGCTACTTTATGAAAAATAAATTAATTTTATTACATTGATAATAATAATAATAATGCAGGTAACGCACCCGCATGTATGTAAAAAAAACAAGTGGGAAAGGCTACAGTCGAGCTCCCGACTTTTAAATATTTTTATTGCATGCACTTACATTGATTAAAATCGTTAATCAGCTATTAACCCTTTCTATTTGTCCGATCTTGTTACGATTTAGCAGAATGATAGGTAATAGCAGTAGCTAAGGGTAATTAGTAAAAAAATCCTAATATCTTGAAAACTGTAACTGTGGTGGCTTTTCGCGATTTACGAAGGCGGAAAGGGGCTTGGCGAATTTTTAAAACAAGCTTGACCTGCGTGAGGTTTATAGAAGTCCGTGTGCCAAATTTGGTTGCTCTAGCATATATAGTCTCTGAGATCGAGGCGCTCACACAGACGGAAGGACAGACGGACATGGCTATATCGACTCGGCTGTTGATGCTGATTAAGAATATATATACTATATAGGGTCGGAGATGACTCCTACTCCCTGTTTCATACATTGCAACGAATACAATATCCCCTTTCACTTAATTTTTAAGTAACGGGTATAAAAACTTGAGTACCCCGCGGCACTTGCAATCCTTTATTCTGACGCATTTCTAAAGGCACAAAGCACAACGGATATAAAATCAGAAATAATTTGAAGCTGCCTGCATATACATAGACTATATTCCACGTTTCGTGCTTCTTGCTCTTACCTTCGCTGAGATCACTGTGGACGGCAGTCCGCGCTAGTGACGAAAGCAGCACGAAGAGTGCGAAAGGCGACTAGCAATATATACAGGAAGAATGGAAAATTTGATATGAATGTCCGATCAGCTTGAGTTATATACCGATCGAAAGGTATAACTTTAACTAACATGTATACTAAAACTTTTGAAAACTCTCCTGGTTCGAGAGATAAACAGGTGTAAGTGGAGGGGGCACAATTTAAACGATTGGAGCAATTGGGGCCGTATAAAAAAATCGCGTCAAATGACACCTCGATCATCAAAATCAGATGAAATTTTTAATTGCCTTCCGAAAATGATATGAAAAGTCACTTTGTCTGTTAATTTTTTTAGCTTGTATGAAACCGTTGATAAACTTAGCTTAAAAGTTTGAATGAGGACTTGTTCCCGATCAAAAATCTAGAAACTTTTGTTCTACGACTTTTTCGAAAAATCACTAGCTTAGCGGTATATCGATAAAACCCGCTAAAATTTACTAGCTAACTTCCAAACCATAGAAGCTACAGATATCATCTATATATCGTTGCAAAGGAATTAAAGTGATTTTGAAGGGCTCTTTGGCATACCTTTAAATAATAATTATTAGGTATGAAGAATTTAGAGCAATGTGCAATCAAGTTGACAGCTGTTCACACTTGGATTGACTAAGTTGATATCAAAGTTGGCTTGTTTGTCAACTAGTATAAATGCAGCATTATTTGTCTAAAGCTGGTGCAAAAATTCTGTAACATTTTAACTTAGTGAGATTTTGGAATGAAATGCGAAACATAAATTCTCAATACTCTAGATAAAATTTTCAAAACAAACTAAAAGTAGGCGTATAGAAATTATATTATTATTTTAGCTTTTTAGCTTTAACAATCTCTTCGCGATCTCTTAACGCACTCGGTCTGCTGAGTCCTCAGGCTAACAAGCCCTTGCTTGATGTCGTTGGGCCACATCAAGGTACTTTTTGTTTAGTACATGAACCTCCAAATTAAAAAAAGGGAAGTAACAATAATAATATAATGAATAAAATTAAGTAATTTTATAAAGTAGAAGAAACATAAACTATCAAAAAATGTTGATGTAGCTTGCTACACTTCCGTATTTTATCTGCAGGCGGTGCATACATAGGGTTATACCGGCAGGATCGCTCACAGATCATCAATCATTCGAAATCAACTTTTGAAACAAAAAACAAGCCGTTCCTTGAAATACTTCAAGCAATCTCACAGAATATGCATTTGGAAATGTCCTACATAACAAAAATTTGGTCCAAATCGGTCTCGCACATCATATAGCTTTCATTAGAGGAATGGGACGAAAATTAAGGATAAGTATGGAAATTTTTAAGATTTGTTGAAATATCTCAATCTAACTCCAAGATTGTGTTCTCGTATATATATTGTATATAAATTTGACTGAAATTAGAGGACTTTATCAGATTTTTGTCATAGGAACGATCATTTGAAAATAGAATACAAAATCAAGCTTACTTAAAGCCTGTTAGATCTTCGAAATTAACTTTAAGTAAGTTATGTGCGATCAGGATAGTCATTACACACGTGTCATCACTGGTAACGGCAGTCCACGCTAAAAACAAGAGCAACACGAAGGGTGCGAAAAGCAACTGGTTCAAAAGATATTTACATTTAAAATGGATTTCAGTTTTTATACCTAATAGAGGTCTACATGAATGAGATAAAATGAAGTTCGAAGCATTCATGTTCGAAAGGAATTGAAGGAAGTCGAACGATTTTGATTGACTTTGAAGCTTCGTGTCAGACTCAGTCGCACAACACTCAAAAATGTGACATGAAGTGAATGAAACTACTTTGCTTTGAGTTAATTCGAGTTTGTTTCGAACTTTAATTTACTTTTTATATTTTATTTTTTGCATGCGTATTTTCTGCTGTTGTTTTCATGTGCGTAATAAATATAATGAATATAAGAAAGAAAACAATGAAGAGCAATAAACAGCTTAATATAAATAAAATTTATAAAATCGAAATCTAATTCTTATATTAACAAGAAGTTTTTAATCTAAGTTTGAATCCAAAAACATAATTTTATTGACATTGTCTGTGTTGGTGGCAATAAAAAAAGCTTTTCCGTTATTAAGTTTTTTGCATCTGAATACACTCGACCAAGCGCCGCGCTAGAACACAAAATGTTTATATGCAGCTTGTTTTGTGCAATAAGGGAAACAACTTTTCTGTTTATTCCTCCAACACAGACAATCAAAGTCATTATTCCAGTGTTTAAAAAGCTTCAGTCGAAATAGCAAAAGTTACAAAATTTTGACTTTCTTCTGCTTTGACTGTTTGCAACTGTTCAATATTATCTGCTGCTTCTGAAAAAAACAAAAGTAGCAGTCGAAGTAATATCAGAACACAATTTTCTACAAAAGTCGAAGCAGCAGCAGCAGTAGGCTTTTTAGAATTTTGGAAATTCCTTTGCTTCTGCTTTCTGGCTGCTTCGAAAGTCGAGCATTTAATTTATTAGGTGTTGTGCGTTAATTGAAGCAACATCGTTTCTGAAATTTTATTTGTACCATGGAGCGAAGTGAAATTTGGAACTATTTCGATAATAATGTAGATGAGGGCTTAGCTACATGTAAAACATGTAGAAATAAGTTAAAAAATAATAGACTATCCAATTTAAAAACTCATTTGATAAAATTGCATAAAATAACTTTAAATGTCGCGAGTGTCGAGCAGTTCGAAACATCATCGTCAAATTCTTCAACAAAATTAATAAAATCAATCAGAAAAAAAAATTTAAATTGAAGTGAATAAAAAGGAACTGCTAAGATCATACATTGGATCGGTAACGGAGGACAGCATTCCTTTCAATGTTTTAAACTCTCAAAATATGAGAAATATCGTTGATCCGATTTGTGAAGGACTTAAATTCGCTGACGGAAAAAAACTGACATTAACTGCAAAAAAACTTTGCAAACAGTGGCAAACAATATAAAAGCGCACATAACATCTGAAGTGAGAAATAAATTATTATCATTAAAAATAGACTGTGGCACGCGACTGACAAGAAATAATTTTTGGCATAAGTGCACAATATATTAGTTCGGCTCAAATAAAATCCCTAATATTGGGCATTATTCCGCTCAACTGGTAGCTCTCGATGTCAAATCGTCGGATATGCTGAAATATCTATTTAACTGTCGAAGCATGACGAAATTTATAAGAAAATCGTCAAATGGGTTTCGCAAAATATTTGAGCTAAAACAGCTTAAGATACCGCAGCTGGATTGTCCGACTAGATGGGGATCAACATACACAATGTTAAACGACTTATTAGTGGCTAAAGATGTGTTAACGAAAATTGAGTCAACTAATACCAAGATCGAAGAAGACAATTTTGAAGTGGATGCATCGTTTTGGGACTTTATTGAAAGTTACTGCTTAGTTTTTGGGCCCCTGCAAAAAAACAATAAAGAAATGCCAAGATTAACAATTGCATTATGGAAATTTTTATGCCCAATGGCTAAAATTTAAAATTTGCACTGAAAAAATTGTAAATGATGCAAGTCACGAAATGATTAAAACCATTGGCGAAAGGATTCTGAGGGCAATTGAAGTGCGATCCAAAGCATTGTTAAACAATCAATTTTTGACATCGTACTTGTTTTTGGACCCTCGTTTTCAACATACCTAAACACCACAACAAAGAAATGATGCAGTTACTCATTTAAAATCGTTATGGGACAGATTATACGAAATAAATCCGGCTGTTTATTTAAGCACAACACCAAATTCGGCCTCTTATCAATCTCTGAACCGTTTTTTTGATGAAGAAGACGAGCTGTTAAATGCGTTTTTAGTGCAAGGGATCCAAACGGAGGTCAACAGCACATTCGACTTCTACTCAAAGATTGAAAATCTCCAACTTCCATTCCAAAGAATTGATGTGGACGTTCTAGCATTTTGGAAAGGAAAGCAGTTGACATGCAATAAGTAATATTTGCTTTGCTGTACCACCAACTCAGGTAAATACGAATGTTTTAATAAGTGAATGTTGATAGTTTCATGAATTTATTTTGTAACAGTTGACGATTGACGAGCGTTTTCGACATTAAGACTTGTTCTTACTGATTACCGAAATCGACTAAGTCAGGAAGTACTTGAGAACATATTGTTGGTCAAATTGAATCCTAGCTTTCTGGACTCAGCCATTGATACCTTACCTCTTCTTCAAGACGATAAAGATTTTGAAAGTGAAATTTCAAATATATCATTTCAAACAACAACACCATTTGTGTAACAAGCCGCCGCCACTATTGTGTGTGTGTGCCAGCATCCATCCCTTTGATCACGGCGACCAGCCGGCAGCGGCGACGATCCGGAAGAGGAGGATAAATCGAATAAGCAACGAGCCACCTGCGGAAACGCCGATAACCAAGAAAACTTCAAGACAAGCAGTGGGTTAGCTGGCCAACTGCATTTTCGTCTCTTTCTTGGCTCCGCCTATGGAGCAGTAACATTTTCTTCAATATGCGGCGATACGAAAGTTTTTAACAAAAAAACGCAAATAAAATCGTGGGACATAGAATTTTTATAACGATAATGGAATGCATGCTCCTATTTCTTTCTGGTCAAATATTTTTCATCTTAGGGAATTTCAGGTAACCCTATGCGAGCCCTAGGAGAAGCTTCTTTACAAACTCTTGATATATTTATATGAATACATGGGGAGCAGCAAACAGCAAACATCATAAGCAGCAAGTCATCAGACTGTAACTTGCAAAAGCCGACTGCTGCTGCCGCTTCGACTTTCGAAGCAGCCAGAAAGCAGAAAGAAGCAAAGGAATTTTCAAAATACTAAAAAGCTTACTGCTGCTTCGACTTTCAAAACAGCCTGAAAGCAGAAGCAAAGCAATTTCCAAAATTATCAAACGACGACTGCTGCTGCTGCTTCGTCTTTTGTAGAAAACTGTGTTCTGATATTACTTTGACTGCTACTTTTGTTATTTTCAGAAGCATAAGCAGAAGCAAAAGCAACAGAAATGAAAATTTTTCCAGTTATTTAAACACTGCATTATACCAAAGTGAACAAATGCAGTCATTTGACAAATAAAATTACGAATTATTCGATTGAATTCGGCCATTTCAAATTATTATTTTCACATAGCACATTAATTCATTCGCACTCAATTCGATAACGAGCTGTCATTTTAGAACTCAATGTAACTCACACTCAAACAAATTCAATTCAAAGTGTGCCTTGCACTCACTCAATTCGACATCTTTCGAATTAAATTATTTGAACTCAAATTTTGAGTGAATTCATGCAGACCTCTAAAACCTAACAATAATAAGTTCTTTTGTTAAGAATAATTTAAATATTTTATTTAAGATCGTTCATCACAAAATTGAAAATTAAAAATATTGGAGCAATAAAATGTTTTCATCACTTGGAAAGAGGTTTTTTCACTGAACTCTTCATGAATATCTCATATCAGAAACGAGTTTAGTTGGAATCGAGTGCTTAAACAAACACATCGAGTTGTAGAAATATATATCTATATATATAAAATTCTTTGTCCTGACTGACTGACTCACTGACTGACTGACTGACTGACTGAGAATCAACGTGTAGCCCAAACGGTAAGAGATAGAGAGCTGAAATTTGCACACAACATAGATGAGATAATTTCATCGTGCAATAAGACGGCGTTTTGCGAAATTCCACCTGTAAGAGGGTCAAAATCAAGGTCAAAGGTCACGGAATTGCTTAGTATGAAAAACTTTTTTGTTTCTTAAGATATCTCAACCAAACTCACAGATTATATGTTTGGTACTGTCTCTTACATTCTGACCAAATTTGGTCAAAGTGGAATGACTATATCTTATAGCTGCCATAGGAACAATCCGATCAAAAACACCTTTAGTATGAAAAACTTTTTTGTTTCTTAAGATATCTCAACCAAACTCACAGATTACATGTTTGGTACTGTCTCTTACATTCTGACCAAATTTGGTCAAAGTGGAATGACTATATCTTATAGCTGCCATAGGAACAATCCGATCAAAAACACCTTTAGTATGAAAAACTTTTTTGTTTCTTAAGATATCTCAACCAAACTCACAGATTATATGTTTGGTACTGTCTCTTACATTCTGACCAAATTTGGTGAAAGTGGAATGACTATATCTTATAGCTGCCATAGGAACAATCCGATGAAAAACACATTTAGTAAGAAAAACTTTTTTGCTTCTTAAGATATCTCAACCAAACTCACAGATTACATGTTTGGTACTGTCTCTTACATTCTTACCAAATTTGGTCAAAGTGGAATGACTATATCTTATAGCTGCTATAGGAACAATCCGATGAAAAACACATTTAGTATGAAAAACTTTTTTGTTTCTTAAGATATCTTAACCAAACTCACAGATTACATGTTTGGTACTGTCTCTTACATTCTGACCAAATTTGGTGAAAGTGGAATGACTATATCTTATAGCTGCCATAGGAACAATCCGATGAAAAAACCTTTAGTATGAAAAACTTATTTGTTTCTTAAGATATCTCAACCAAACTCACAGATTGTATGATTGGGGCTGTCTCTTACATTCTGACCAAATTTGGTCAAAGTCGGATGACTATATCATATAGCTGCCATAGGAACAATCGGATGCAATCGCAGATATCCTAACAAAACTTTTAGATTAACTCTTCTTGCCAAATTTTGACAAATTCTCTTAATTTAGCTTTTTCCCGCCAAATTTAGCTTTTTCCCGCCAAATTTAGCTTTTTCCCGCTAAATCACCAAATCCGACTTTTTAGCCAAAGTTCAATTGCAAGGAAAAAAATTAAGGCAGCGGACAGCGGAAGCTAAATATTTCCGTTTTTTTTTAAAGAAAAAATGTTATATTATATAAATTTGTTAAAACGGGCAACTAAATACAATGCTGCGAGCGTAGCGAGCTGCGGGTTGGCGAGCGAAGCGAGCAGGGGGCGAATATTATGTAAATTTGTTAAGCCGGACAACTAAAGACAATGTTGCGAGCGAAGCGAGCTGGGGGTTGGCGAGCGAAGCGAGCAGGGGGCGTAGCCCCCTAGTATCTTATAAAAAAAACCTCTTTACGAGGTAAAATTCTAGTGACGAAAACATTTTCATGCGCCAAAATTTCTGATATCCAATTTTGTGACGAATAATATTAAGTTTTGCTTATAAATTACTAAAAAAAATTTTTGTCACTTTTGATGATTGAGGTGTTATTCGACGCGTATTTTTGATTAGAATATTTAAAAATTATAAAAATAATCAAAAAGGCTCCAACGGCCCCATTTGCTCCAATAATTTAAATTTTTCCCCTCCCACTTACACCTGTTTATCTCACGAACCAGGTGAGTTTTCAAAAGTCTTAGTCTTTGTAAGTTAAATTGATACCTTTTGATCGGTATATAACACGACCTGATCGGACAGTCATAGCTAATTTTCCATTCTTCCTGTGTATATATGCTAGTCGCCTTCGCACCCTACGTGCTGCTTTCGTCACTAGCGCGGACTGCCGTCCGCAGTGATTTAAAATAAAAATATTGTTGTGAAACAATTCGGGCTCTATTATTTTATGTCCCACACTAATAAATTATTTAACAAACTAAAAATTAATTTTAAAAATGTTTATTATACACTGTTAAATGTTCACTTATTGATAAGTAAGTATGTAATAATAAAATATGATAATATACCTTACTTGCATCGCCATATGGAAAAAAGTTTCCATATATTTTTTTAAACTCCTCTACAGACAAATGTCCACTTGGACAGTCCTTTAGAAAGCCTTTATACCATTCTTGTATTTCAGCATCTGTAAATCGAAAATTTATTAGATTTAATTAACAGTTTCATATAAAACAGATAATAGAAATATAATTGACGTTAAATGTGGGTTTGAATTATCATATACTTAGGATAGATTATTCAATAAAGTCAAGGACATCAATAGTTCACATACGATCGAATTATGTGTTTCATAAGAAATTTCAGCTTTTTTATAAATTAAAATTGTATTTATCAATATGAATCAATTCAATCGGAAAATTTTTTCAAAAAGTAAAAGTTAAAAAATCATGAAAATCGCATTATCAAGCGCATCCAGTTTAATCGTAACTAACGGACGTTTTTTTAATGCCTCAATAAAGTTAAGCACAATAATTCAATTCTTATATGTTCCAAAAGAAATTTCTATTTTTCAACCCGTTTATAAATTTATATATCACGTAAAATTGTGAATGGAAAAAATTTTCAAATTGTTGCAACGCTGCTCTGTAAAGCAGTGCATTTTTGGGTGACATTTTAAATATGAATTTATAAATTGAAAAATCACAATTTAAATCACAGCATCAACAGACGAGTCGAGTTAGCCATGTCCGTCCGTTTGTCCGTCCACCTGTTTGAACGCGTCGATATCAGAGAGATAATATCTAGAGACCTCAAATTTAGTATGCAGGTTGCTGGATACCGGACGCAGATCAAGTTTGTTTTTAATTTTGGATCAGACCAGAATAGAATACATTTTCCGGCTTCATGGCCGAACCTAATCAATTAATTCCTCGTTTTGACTTAATTTCAATAATTCTTCTAAAAAAAAAAGGGTACATTCAATGGCTAAAAAAGTGGACAAAACGGTCGTCTGAGTGTTTAGCGCTTAGCTCATCTTCAACTTTGTTTCATTTTCTTTTATTTAAGTTAAAAGATATTTCACATATATTAATAATTTTAAAAAAGGTGTGTGAAACAGACAAAAACTAAGATTTTTAATTAACGAGACTACTTATCTTTATTTGTGATGCTGGATTGATATGGTCATATGTTCCCCTTAATTTTTTGTATTTGGAAATTTTTTGTTAATTATGCAAAATTCGCTAATATAGAGTATGTGCAAATGCACGTTATCGGCCGCAACGAAACTTTCCGCAAGACTAATTTATTTTTCAAAAACAGTTAGGTTTTTATCTTAAAATAGGTTTAAGAGTACTCCAATGAAATGCATTTTCCCACAAATTTCATAAAAATTCACCAATCTGAACACGAGCTGTATCAGTTTAAACATGAATATTTGTGTGCAAATGTAGCATCCCACATGTAGCTGCAATAGGAACAATCAGTCGAAAATCAAGCCTCAAAATAAAAAACTTTTTTTTTATTTTGAGATATCTGAATCAAACTAACAGAATATACGTACAGGATGGTCCATATGAGGTTGAGATATCTCAACCAAACTCACCCAGGGGTGCTACAGAAATCGCTTTCACTTGAATTTCACTTCAATTTCATTTCGCTGTGCCACAGGTCAAATCGGAGAATAATTTTACGGGGTTTAAGCTAGCGATAAAACTGATGGCGCTCGATGCTGCCACCTAGTCCGATTTAGATTTTCGAATTCAGAGTGAGTGATGTAAGTAAGGTATTTAAAAAAAATATATGGAACCACTTCAGTTTTCTTTAAATTAAGCATTAAAAAAATAGGTCTTTTAAGGTAACTCAAATTTTACCGCAAAAATCCTTTAACTTGTTGTGACATTTGTGAAAACATTTTTCACGAAGAGTTGGCAGACTAATGGCAGGCAAGTGCTTGAGTTGTCGAGTAATTACTTTCACTCGCCAATTGCTTTTAAATTTTTTTTTTTCAGTTAAATAAAATCAATTATTATATTAATAAATTAAATTATATAAATTAAATAAGAAAAAATTAAAAACTTATGGTTCTACAATGATAAACTTAAAAAAGTTGCTAATCAAACCCTTGGGTAATTTAATCTGTGACGGTGTCAACCCTAAGCAACCTAGTTCGAAAAGGTTGGTGAAAATGCTAAAAAAAAAATTAAATCTCCCGAAGTTCTGTGGCACCTCGGAAATTTCCGTGCGGAAATGCTTACAGATTGGAAATTTTCTATTTTCTTTTATATTATGATCGAATTTTGCTTAAATCGGTTTACTAGATCCTATAGACAATTTCGACAGTTAGTCGAAAATTTAATCCGGCATCATCAAACCTTCGGCATCCCTAACGTGCAAATACGTATTAGGCTATCGGAGTGCCAGGGCGCGGGGTATTTTACAGTCGAGCACACCCGACTGTAGCCGCACCTCCCCGTGAGCGAACGAGCAGGGGGCGGAGCCCTCTTCTATCTAGAATATCTGCATCTGAATTTTGCAGAACAAATTAAATTTTTATTTTTGGGAACTAAGGGGCTTTTAGATAGCTTAAGTCGACTCGTAGGTCCCCAAATTAATATATAAAAATGACCCGTTACAGTTGTAATGGCCTCCCCATGGTGTTCCCTTTGTAAACATTTTATTAAATCAGTTCCTGTACTTTAATGACCACATAAATTTGCAAATTTCCAAGACGATGGCTGCCTATCAGATTAACAAAAAAAAAACATTGAGCTCTAAAATCGTAAATAACAAAGTCAAAGTCCTATTATACCAATCAGTCATTAGACCAATAATTATTGGTTATGATTATAATCAAATATGGTTGCCCAATCTGGTTTTAAATAATTTTTTTTTTTTTTTTTTTTTATTTGTTTATTTGGTCCTAAAGTACCCGAAAGTACATTTTCACCTTAATCGGAGTACGATAACACATTCAAAATTGCTTCGAAACATGAAAAAACAATATTTTAACACTGATTATACAATTTCCAATGTTTTTTCATGTTTCAGTCCGCGTCATAAAGTCAGTCCGCGCTAGTGACGAAAGCATCGCGAAAGGCGACTAGAAATATAAATATATAGAGAGAATGGAAAATTTTCTATGACTGTCCGATCAGGTCGAGTTAAATAGAAAGGTATAGCTTTCACTAACAAAAATATATACTAAGGGCCGTTTTTTCAATGTGCATATAGGGGTCGGCGTTCGAAGTGTTGCCAATAAAAAATGCTGTAATTTTTTCAATTGAGCTATTTTTCAGTTCAAAATTTCAGAGTATTGTGAAAACATTTCAAGCTTTAAGAAAATGTATTTATTGTTCAATGTAGCCACCCTTAGTGCGGATTACAGCATCGAGTTTGGTCGGGAAGGCTTCACAGGCAGCACGAATGTGGTCTGATGGTATTTTGTTCCATTCTCGGAGAAGAGCAGTTTTCAAAGCGTTTACCGTCTCATATTTTTTAGTTGACACTTTGGCCTCTAGAATGGACCATATGGAAAAATCCATTGGGTTTAAATCTGGGGAACATGGAGGCCATTGCTGTGATGAAATGAAGCTGGGAACGTTGTCTTGAAAAAATCTTTGGGTTTATCTGGCTTTATGAGATTGTGCCGAGTCTTGTTGAAATATCCAATGGTTTCTACCGAATTATTTACGTGCCCAAGGTACCAAAGCATCTTTTAAGATCTTTTCAATGTAGATATGTTGGCTAACCTTTACTGCCTGCTCGATGAAAACCAGTGGTGAGCGTCCTGTGGCAGTTTCTGCGGCCCAAACCATCACTGATGCAGGTCATTGCTTTCGCAGAGCAATTCGTTGTCTAAATTGTCGTCTGATTTGTCCTTTAACCATACTCGATCGATCTGCTGATTTACAAATTTTACCACTTTTGCTTTAGCTAAGCGAACTTTCTTTTGTGCAGGAGTTAAATCTTTGGACTTTTTGTATTTTGTAGGGCATCAATCGTAGGTCATTTTTTAATATGCGTCCCATGCTACAAGCAGTATCATTGTATCGTTTAATGGTCCGATACACAAACATTTTGTTTACAGGTAAATGACGAAGCTCATTAACAATAACGGATTGTGTTTTTCCAGCCGAATACAAAGCAATAACACTGTTGCGTTTCAAGTCCATTTCGATAACTTTTTTTCACTGCGAAATATATTGATATACTTTTGTAAACTTGTAAACAATTAAACAGACAAACACTAGCCAAAATATGAGCGCGCGGTCATTTGCCGTTTGGATGCTACAGCAGTGTAAAGTTAGTAACACTTCGAGCGCCGACCCCTGTATAAACTGTATCTAAGATATAATTGAAAATTTTACAGTAATTTCTATACATTTTACGTCAAAATATCTTTTCAATAGTTATCGAACACCTTATTAAGACATTGAAAAAACGGGATTAAGACTTTTAAAGCCTCATCTGGTTCGGAAGATAGTTAGGTGTAAGTGGGAGGGGCAGCATTTAAATGATTACAGCAAATGGGGCAGTTGGTGCCTTTTGGTAATTTAAATTTTTTACTATTCTTATAAAAAATGAGGGTCGAATGACGCTTCGATCATTTTAATCCGAACATTGGGCCAGAATCCCTTTTTTTTTTGGCATAAAGTCTAATTGTAAAGCTTAAGAGTAAACTTTGCATGAACCTTAATTAGACTAATTTAGAATTTAGAATATATTTTTTTGGATTTGGAACCCGTCTTCATCTTCCCTTCCTCGTGTGACTGTGAGAAATATTTTATAAAAACTTAATGTAAAGATGGGACTTGAAATTTGGCATAAATCTTAGTTAGGCTGAAGTCGAATTTATAATTATACCCGTTACAACGCTTTTCCGTTATTAAGTATTTTGCATCTGAATACACTCGCTTAGGAGCCGCGCTGCTAGCTGGAACCCAGAATATTTAAGGGAAAAATACTTTTCTGTTTATTCCATCAACCCAGACAATCAAAGTCATTATTCCTTTGCGACCGACCCGGAAGAAAATTGAAAGAAAGTGAAAAAATTCAGTCATTTTACAATTAAAATTTCGAATTATTCGATTGAATCCGGCCATTTCGAATTCATTATTTTCACATAGCACATTACCCAGTGGCAAAAACCGGCCACAACGGATTGTTGTAACGCTTCGTAATGCATCGACGAATGTACATTCGTAACCGATACTTTCTTCACTTTTTGAACGTAGGTTGGTAATGGGGCGCCGTTTTGGCTCACACTGTTCTGCCATCGAACATGCACGAATGTCTTTCGGCTTTTGCTATTCTGCGTTGGTTGCAGCCGAGCATGTGTGTGTTTGTGTTTTGTTGCTTCACACACATGCAAATGCGTAAGTATTAGATGCAACAATGCAACAAAACACGGGTTGTTGTTTGTGCAAATTTTGTTCGTTTCTATTCCCATATGGTTTTGTTTGTTTGTTTTGTCGCGTGTCAGTTCTGTTTCCGCGTGGCTGCAACACAGTGCTAATCTTCAACAATCTAAAGGAAAGTAAATCTGAGTAAGCCTATTGATAAATATATTGTTTTATTATTTTTGACATTTTCTTCAATATAGATGCTGTCAAAGATGAGGGCATGAGTAGCCGCGGCTACATATAGCTTATTAAAGCTGCATTTAAGTCAAATAAGGGCCGCATTGCAAAAAAAAATTTTGACTTAAAAATTAAGGAGCAGAAGAGAAAGGAGGATGAGGACAAGGACAACGACAACGACAAGGAAAACGACGAGGAAATAGATTACGCCTTTTTAAGCGTTAATTATGTTTAAGTTTATAGTTTATAGTATAGTATAGTTTTAAATTATTTTTTTCTTATTTTTTATTTAATTTTTATTTTGATTTTCAATGTTATTCATTTTTTTCTAATTTTTGTTACATTTTTCTTTTGATTTTTAATTTAATTATTATTTTTTTAATTTTATTTAATGTTTTGTTGTTTACTTTTTTTTTGGTTTTTACATTTTTAATTTGATTTTATAACTATAAATATCTTATAATACAAATAATTATAAATATTATATTAAATAATAATTATTAATTATAAATATTTTTATGAAAAATTACAATCTTTTATTTTGAGGTGGGTTTAGCATCTGCATTACAGTCCTATAGGCATTGTATACCAGCCAATAAAGCATCTGCATTACAATCCTACAGGCATTGTATACCAGTCAGTAAAACATCTGCATTACGATCCTATACGCAACAGTATACAGGATGGTAATGCAACACGAAGTGTGCTCACTCAATTAACCGCATACTGGCTCGATTACAAGTATGCGGTTTTGAAGCTTGTCCAGCTTAACAGCGGCCAACCTTATGGAAAAGTAATGCAAGTTTAGGTATGAATTCGAATTCATACTGGCCGCGAAGTATGGAGGTTGTAATCGATTCTCTAATGCGAATTCCCGCCACTGGGTAATTCATTTGCACTCATCTCGATAAGGAGCTGTCATTTTAGAACTCAATGTCACTCACACTCAAACGAATTCAATTCAAAGTGTGCCTCGCACTCACTCAATTCGACATCGTTCGGATTAATTCATTTTAACTCAAATTTTGAGTGAATTCTTGCAGACCGCTAGTAACAGTGCACTAAGAAAAATATTAAGAAAGATATTTTGATGCGTTTTTTTTTTCTAGTGTTATAAAAACCCTTAAAAATTAGTGTTGTGTTGCTCATGAGTAAACAAAAAAGAGTTGCTCCCTGAAGTGAGCAAGTAAACATGTTCCTTCCAAATTGCTCTTTATTGTAAACTTGCTCTTTTTTGCTCAGTTGTTCTTTTGTGCTCTTTTTTGCTCAGTTGTTCTGTTTTGCTCTTTATTGTTCAGTTGTTCTTTTGCGCTGTTAGGGCATTTTGCGTAGATTCGTTAGCCCATTTTGCGTGATTGCTCATCTTTGCGTATGTTTACTTTGAAAACGCACGATTCTTCAAATTGCGCCATACCTGAATCTCTTTTAAAAAATTTTCAAAAATCTCTTCGCTAGTATTTTTTATGATTTTGGAAAATTGTTAGCAAGCCACTTTTTGTATGAAAATGAGGAAAAAGGGGTTAAAAACGTAATATTTAGCAATTTTTAATTAATTTTAATTTTGATGGGTAACCAACTCTCTTTGTAGCAGAAAGTCGTGTTTTTTTGTGCTTTCCGATAAACTTTGTTTTTATTACCAACCGGTGGTTAATTAACTTAATTTAAACTCCTATTTGAACAATATACTGTTTGCTACTCCGCGACTATCTTTTATAAAGTAGTGCATGCTTTTAATAAGTATTTAATTAATAATAATAACTGATTTGTGTATCAAGTGCAGTGTTTTTGTCTTTCGCTTTCCTTTCTGTTATTCTAAATCACTCTTTAGAATTTCAAGCCGCGCCTCAGCTTTGTTGTTGTCGATGAGTAAATTTTTGCATGTTCTTTTTGTGCTTAGCTTCCCGCTTAGTGCATTAGAAATATTGTTATTGTTGTGCATCGCTCTCTAGATCTCAACTTTTGTACTTTGCCCCCTGCAGAGTGCATTAGCTGAGTTGTTATTGTTGTGTTTCACACTCTATCAGTCGTGTGAAGTTTAGATCTGAGCTTCTGCATTGTTGTTATCTGCGCATTCTGTTTACTTCTTGTCATTTGTTTTACTTTTATATTGCACAGTGGTCAACTACTGGTGAATTTTTAGTCAAAAATGAATTTTGTCTGTGTAAAGAAAAGCTGCCAAAAGCAGATTACTGCAGCGCAGCCGGGTATTTGTTGCTGGCTCTGTAGTAATTTGGTGCATGTAAAATGCGCTGGCTACTCGGGGCTGGTAGCGGATGCCGTTGCCCAACGGACTGGACTTAGCTGGACATGTGAGTCCTGTCGTGAGATTGAGTCTGAGATGCGTGCGTTTATGCGGCAGACTAGAAGTGTTTTTAAGGATTTGAGTGTTTGCTTTAACAAGCTTAATGCTCAATTTCTTGCTGTGGATGCTCAGTTCAATAGTCTTAAACTATTGGGTGAGTCTCCAAAGCGCAAGAAATCGACACATCGTGACTTGCAGACGCCCGTGGTCAGCTGTTGTGAAAAAAAGAACAGGCAGACCAAAACCTATTAAAGCACCTCCACCAGTTATAGTTACGGCCGGTTCACCGGTCAGACTAGAATCCAGAGGCGATAGCACGCCAGTTATTCCGCCTCTGGGTCCTAAGCCTCTGGTGGGGGTTCCACCAATGAAACAGATTTTTGTTTCAAGGCTCGCCCCTGATTCTACATCTGACGATGTGAAGGCCTTTATACAGGCCAAAATAAGTGATGCCAGTATCAAGGTGGAAAAATTTAATTTTTCAAGTTGCATCTCCAAACTTTTGGCCGAAGTATTTGGTGGTAAAAGAGTATAAGGCCAAAATAAAAAATCGGAATCCGATTTGGCTTCCCTCCAACGACTCTGTGCAACAGAATACTGCAGCTTCCTCGTCTTCTTCTTCCTCAAAAAACTAACTTCTTCCCTTATGTTGTCTTACCAGAATGTTCGTGGCTTGCGTAGCAAAATTAACAAACTCTACGTTGACAGTCTTACTTTCCCATTTCATGTTGTTGCATTCACTTAAACCTGGTTAAAACCGGATATTCTTGATTCGGAAATCTTTCCGGAGAAGTATACAAAAATCGGCTTGATCGTCCGTCCCAAAGAGGTGGTGGGGTTCTAATTGCTGTAGACTCCAACCTCTCTTCAGAAGAAATACGTTCCGTTAGTCTGAATAACATTGAATTTATTTCTATAAAAATATGTTTCCGTGGCGTATTTTTGTACGTTACATACTCATACATTTTTCCATCTTCTGATATATCCGTTTATCTTAATCATCTATCTGCAATTAAATCCGTCAATAATCTGCTTTCTGACAAAGACCTCCTAATAGTTCTTGGTGATTTCAAATTGCCAAGAACAACGTGGTCACTTAATAATAAGCAAATTCCTTGATCCCATCGACTGAACATGGCTTTATCGATGGATTATTTGATATATCTTTGTGTCAAGTTAACCACATTAAAAATTCTTTAAGTCGGCAGCTTGACTTATGTTTTGTTTGTGATCCGGCTAGTGTAGTTCTTTCAAGAACCGATCCACTCACATATCCTGAAGATCCCTATCATCCAACTTTAGAATTGGTGATCGACCTTGGCACATCAATATCAATTTTTCTTTCTACGCCAACTGTACGAGCTCGCCAGTTTCGTAAAGCTGACTTTTCGAAATTGAACGAGCTTCTTATCCAAATTGAATGGTCCGATTTATATGTCTGTACTGATTTGAGCATCGCAATTAAACTATTTTATAATAGATTGATCGCGTGTTTTGATGCTTGCATTCCTTCAGCTTATCCGACTAGGTCTAATAAGCCTCCATGGTTTTCTAAAGAACTTTCCCACCTAAAGAACTTAAAGTCCAGACTTTATAAAAAGTTTAAGGAATCAAGTTCTTCTTCTGCCTTTTCTCGCTATTTAATTGCTCGGGCCAACTTCACCGAGCTAAATGCTACGTGTTATAGAAATTATTTATCTTGCTGTAGGGTACGACTCGCGAAAGACCCTAGGCAGTTCTTTAATTTCGTCAACACTAAGCGTAAGTCTTCCTCCTATCCATCTTCTCTATCCTATGAAAATTCGAAAGCATACATAGATCAGGCGATCGCCGATATTTTTGCAACGTTTTTTCAAACCACATACTCTACTTCTAACTACTCTTTTGAATCCTATCCTTTTGATTTGCCTTGATCGAACTGTATTTTTAGTCCTTTAATGAGTGAGGAGTCGCTGATTCGTGTTCTCGAGATGGTTAAGCCGGTGCTTTCACCTGGTCCAGATGGAGTTCCCGGTTGTGTTCTTCGGTATGGAGCCAGAGCTCTATGTGGACCCCTGCTGAAGCTATTCGCTCTATCATTAGATTCTGCGATCTTCCCCCCTATTTGGAAGGAGTCATTTATTATTCCTCTCCACAAAAAGGGAAGTAAGTCTGACGCCAAAAACTATAGGCGAATTTCTAAATTGTCCGCTATTCCTAAAGTCTTTGAGAAGATTTTAACCAGTCACTTACAGCATTTGTGTAGTTCTATCTCTCCCCACCAGCATGGATTTGTAAAACGTACATCCACTATTACCAATCTTCTCGAACTTTCTTCGTTTGTTATTCGTGGTTTCCGTAATAACAAACAAACTGATGTCATTTATACCGATTTTAGTAAAGCTTTTGACTCAGTTAATCATTTTCTATTATTACATAAGCTTGACACAATTGGTTTCCCAACCACCTTAATTCGCTGGATTTCAAGCTATTTGAAACATAGGACTCAAAAACTTCTTTTTAATAACTTTTTTTCCAAGTCTTTCCGGGTTACCTCTGGAGTTCCCCAAGGTAGTCATCTCGGTCCTTTGCTCTTCACACTGTTTATAAATGATCTACCAACAGTTTTAACACACTCTCGTGTACTTATGTATGCCGATGATGTTAAAATTTGTCTGAAATACAAAGATTGGCCTTGCCAAATCAAATTGCAGGAAGATCTTGACTCTTTTCAGTCATGGTTCCGTGTGAATCTTTTAAGTTTAAACTGCTCTAAATGTAACGTAATGACTTTTTATCGCACTAACCCTTATTTGACGTCATACTCACTGTATGGTTGCCCTCTTGACAGGATTACTGCTGTTGATGATCTAGGTATACTCTTAGATCACAAGCTGAAATTTTCAGTCCATATATCTAAGATGGTCAATAAAGCTATGTCAGTTCTGGGTTTTATAAAGAGGTGGTCGAAGGAATTCGATGACCCGTATATAACTAAGACTCTTTATATATCTTTAGTCCGTCCAATTTTGGAGTACGGTTCATGTGTGTGGTGTCCTCAGTATACTGTGCACCAAAGTCGCATCTTTGCATTACGTGGCCTAAATTGGAATAGGGACGTGGGACTGCCTTCGTACTCAAGTAGACTTCTGTTAATTGACCTTCCTTCTTTATCTAATCGTAGAATTATGCTTGGTATTATTATACCCGTTACTTATTAAAAATAAGTAAAAGGGGATATTTTATTCGTTGCAATGTATGTAACAGGGAGAAGGAAGCATCTCCGACCCTATAAAGTATATATATTCTTGATCAGCATCAACAGCCGAGTCGATATAGCCATGTCCGTCTGTCCGTCCGTCCGTCCGTCTGTCCGTCCGTGTGAGCGCATAGATCTCAGAGACTATAAGAGCTAGAGCAACCAAATTTGGCACACAGATTTCTATAAACCCCACGCAGGTCAAGTTTGTTTCAAAATTTTGCCACGCCCCTTTCCACCTCCGTAAATCGCGAAAATACACCACACGCACAGTTTTTAAGATATTAGGTTTTTTTAAACGGTGAACGTTAGCTATTGTTTTTACCTATCATTCTACTAAATCCCAACAAGATCGGACAAACAGAAAGGTGGTACTGGCTGATTAAAGCTTTTAAGCAATAAAAGTGCCTAAAAGCATGCAATAAAAAAAAAGTTAAATTTATTTAGGTAAGTAACGGGTATCCTATAGTCGGGAGCTCGACTATAGCCTTTCCCACTTGTTTTTATGTTTAAGCTTATTGGTGGTGACATTGATTCTACTGAATTAATGTCACAACTCAAATTTTCTGTTCCTTGTAGAGTAGTATCTAGAACTTTTATTCCTATTGCTCTTCCTCTTTGTAGATCTAACTATGCATTGCATGAACCTTTTAGAATGTTGTGTTTGGAATACAATAGACTTTTTTACATTGTTTCCAATGCTAACTCCATTTCCAACCTTAAAACTTTAATACTTAACCACTTAGGTAATAATTAGCTTAGGATTATTTTAATTTTATTTCTATATCCGTTTTCTTATCTTATGTCCGTAACTCTCTATATTCTTTCTCTTCTCGCGATCTTAGGCTTGGTGTCGCTTGGACCACTTGAACGTACATACATAGTACGTCAACGCCCAACAAAAAAAAAAAAAAAAAAAAAAACTATCGATAGTACTTCGGGAACTATCGAAAGTGGGTGGCTGCCATCAATGGTAGCTCGATAGCGCCCAACCATCGATAGTGTCGATAGTGCTATCGATAGTTCTCCACCTCTATTTGGAACCATTTCGAAGATCTTGCAAACCAGCAAGCAAAGGGCAAGTATTGCAAATGGGTTTTAAGCTGCAAATCACAAAGCAATTTGAGCCGACACCTAAAAAACAAACACCCAGCAGCGATGGAGCCCGTTGTCCGCCAAAGTGAGGAGAGTGATGTTGTTGTTGCTCAAAATGTGCAACCAAAAATTACAACGTTTGTTCACAAGAAAGTCCCATCGAGCAAAGCCAAACAAATTGACAGGGAACTGGTCCGGATTATTGCCAAGGGTCACCACGCTTTACGAATGGTCGCGGAGCCGGAGTTTAAAAAATTTGTTTAGGTTGTTTCACAAGCTCCAGGCTACAAGCTACCAACACGAAAGACGTTAACAAAATCATTGATACCCAAACTCTGCGATGAGTACGGGTCCTCTATAATGGAAAAGCTCAGTGCTGCGACAGCGGTTTGCCTAACAACTGATGGTGTGACATCCATTACCAATGAAAGTTATCTGGCTGTCACTGTACATTTCATTGAACAGAGTCCAACCGTGCTGACACAGTACACAATGGCTCTCCAATCTTTCGAAGAGTCGCACACTTCGCTGAATCTTTGCTGATTTTTAAAAGAAGTTGTTGGCAAATGGGACATCATATTGTTGGTGCCATAAAAATCGGCAATTGCCGTCATGTGCCGTGCTTTGCTCACAGCCTAAATTTAATAGTTCAACAAGCTTTAGATGAAATAAGCGGTGTGCGCACAAAAGCGAAAGCGATCGTTGAGTTTTTCAACCGCAGCACATCAGGCCAAAAAAAAGTAAAAGACATGCAGGATCTTTTAAAGTTGCCAGAGCTCAAACTCACTCAGAATGTGCCAACGCGTTGGAGCTCCACTTATAAAATGTTTAAGCGGCTTACCACATTGAAAGAGGCGGTAATGGCTACAATCTCAACTTTGCGGAGTGATCTGATATTGTCGTCAGATGAGTGGAAAGTTTTCGAAGGAGTTCTTCCAATATTGCAGCAATTTTTTCAAATAACTGATGAAGTCTCTGCCGAGTAAAAGTCACTCTCTTCAAAGTAGTTGTTCTTGTTGGCATATTGAAAAAAAAGATGGCTACTATGGATATACTTGTAGAAGATCATACTTTAGCAGCTGTTGTCAAAAAAATATCAATGGAGATGAACGAAAGATTTAAGGACTATGAGTCCAATGTTTTGTATGCAGAATGCAAAATTTTGGACTCTAGATTCAAGGGACGTGTTTTTAAGTCTCAAGAGGCATTTAAAAAGTCAGTTGCAGTAATAAAAAAGAAAATTTCGGGAAAGCGGTCAGCTATTGCGCCCCCTGAAGCTGGCCTTAGTGATGACGGCAAGCAGCAACTCGACTCAGACGACGTTTGGAAAGAATTTGATACTGCATTTTAGCAGGCAAGCCCATCAACAGCTGCCATTAGGACAATGAAAATGGAAAAGACGATCCCTTGGTATGGTGGGATCCCAATACCCGCACCTTTATACATATGTGCTGAAGCGCCTTTGCATAGTCGCCACATCTGTGCCATGTGAAAGAATATTTTCAAGTGCTGGCGAAACCTAATGTTCCTTCATAACAACATGTAAATATGAAGTAAGTATAACCAAAATTTCCACAGACTGAGCATAAATTACAGTTTTATTTCCATTACAGTGTAGCATGTGCATATATCGAGTAAACACTGTAACAATTAATTGCAATATATGTATGCGGAAGATTACCTAAATATAAAATAAGCACACTGACCGGCACACTTTTCAAGCTCGCAGTTCGCAGCTCGTCAGCATATTTATGCCGACGGTGCAAATTGACCAAACTGCTTGATGTGCACATGCAACTCTCTCGATATATAAGTAAATACATAAGACAGCCGCTCCGCTGCCGGCGTCACTGGCAGCGCAGCTACGCGGTCTTTAGCGGTACGATCGAATTGTTAAAATAATTATAATAAGTTAAAACAAAGAAGCATTCAATAAAGAGAAGGAAAACCAATCAGACGTGTGTCATTAATTATTATTAAATATACGTTTACATGGTGACCGTGCCGGCGTCACTGGACTCAAGTGGATACGTTTACAACAGCGCTATCTCATAGAGTAGAGAAATGAAAAACTAAAGAGAAAAGTACAAAGAAGTGTTTTCAAAGAGTTCCCAACGAAGGGAAATAAATGCTTTAATTATTTTATTTTTTAATTTTGTTTGTTACATAACGTAAGCTACCATGAAGGGAATATGTTATTTTATTTTTAAGTTTGCTAATTTAGTTTTATGTACCATAATCAAGAAATGAATCCGATTTAAATTTAAATGTAACGTATGTAATTTTTGATTTGTTGAGTGAGGGGCTTAAAGCAGTGAATCACTGAGCTACTGAACAAGTGAGTAACTGAACAAGTGAGCAACTGAACAAGTGAGTAACTGAGCAACTGAACAAGTGTGCAATCTGAATACCTTGACTCACCTAAAAAAAAGAACAAGTGAACATGTTCACCTAAATGAGCAATGTTTACCCAACACTATTAGAAATTTTTCGGAAAAGTGGACGTAGCACCATCTACGACCCAATTTTTTTTTTTATTGGTAGCCAGTAAGTTCATGATTTCTATTGCAGCTAGCAAGCATTGACCTTTTATATTATTAGCAATATAAAACTAGTGGACGGTGCTACAGTCGAGCATACTCGACTGTCGGAGACCCCGTACTTACTATGGAAAAAAAGTTTTTCATACTAAGACTTGATTTTTGACTGATCGTTCCTATGGTAGCTATATGATATAGTGATCCGATTCCAATCAAATTTGGTCAGGATGTATATGATCATCCCGTATGCATATACTGTCAGTTTGGTTGAGATATCTGAAACAACAAAAAGGTTTTTCATACTAAGACTTGATTTTCTACTGATCATTCCTATGGCAGCTATATGATTTAGTGATCCGATTCCAATCAAATTTGGTCAGGATGTATATGATCATCCCATATGCATATTCTGTCAGTTTGGTTAAGATATCTCAAACAACAAAAAGGTTTTTCATACTAAGACTCGATTTTCTACTGATCATTCCTATGGCAGCTATATGATATAGTGGTCCGATTCCAACCAAATTTGGTCAGGATGAATGGGACCATTATACATGCATATTCTGTCAGTTTGGTTGAAATACCTTAAACAGCAAAAAAGTTTTCCATAATAAGACTTGATTTTCAACTGATTGTTCCTATGGTAGCTATATAATATAGTGATCCGATTCCAATCAAATTTGGTCAGGATGTATATCATCATCCCATATGCATATACTGTCAGTTTGGTTGAGATATCTCAAACAGCAAATAGTTTTCCATACTAAGACTTGATTTTCAACTGATTGTTCCTATGGGAGCTATATGATATAGTGGTCCGATCCAAAATCTAAATCTAAATCTGAGATCTAGGCGCTCTTATAGACGGACAGACGGACATGGCTATATCGACTTGGCTGTTGATGCACATTTTTTTTGTAACAAAGTTAATAGACCCCTTTACTTTTTTAAAGTTCGGGGTCTAAAAACGTATTTGTTGGACATAGATAGTAGTAAGCCCTCTTAGGGGAGCGGGAGTGTTGACACGCCCACTTTTCCAACAAAAATCTTAGGGTATGTTTAACAGTAGAAAAAAAACGCATCAAAATATCGTGTGTAGTTTACGAGTTACTAATTAACGCTTCAAAAACAGATCAAATTCTCCATACGAAAAGCGAGGAAATCAGCACTGAAATATTGCGAGGTTACGTGCTAAAAAATTGAATTGTGAAAAAAGCGCACCGAGGAGCACCTTGAGATAAACTATTCTGAATAGAGAAATAATGACTCAACAACATGCCCAAGGACTCACATTCAACAACTTTCAACAACTTTGTTAAACTGTTTACAAAGTTCAACTTTACCTTCCAAAATTAGACATTGACACCACTTGCTAAATACACAAATTATTAAAAAGACAAGTATAAAAACAACAACATATAAGCAGAAACACATAGTTCAAATCTGAACAGTTAACATCCATTTCAAATCGGTATTTTTAAAATGATTCTCTTTGATTTGTTTCAATTTGAAAATGCACTTCAGTTTTGCAGTTAACAAAAGCAAGCGGTCATTGGTTGAAACAGCTGACTTTAACAGCTGTTATCTTAACATTTTTAACTTTTCTGGTGTGTAACATAACAGTTTAAAGTATTTATTATATGGTTGCATTAAAAAATCATACATTTACATACTTTTGAAAAATGAATAAATAACATTGTTCAGGCTACGCCAAGCAGTTCAACCCAAGCAGTGCAAAGAGAGAGCAGCTGCAGCGCAAGCACAGTTATCTTCGCGCTCTCGCTCTCTTGTATTTTCTTTTATGCTGTATTCCTTTTTTCTACTTTGCAATTCTGGCGCGTGAAAAAATAACTTCTTCTTCTCTTTCTACAAGCGACACAGAGCACATTTAAAACCTTTGTCAATCAAACTTGTTGTAATTAATTAAAGTAATATTTAAGAAAACAAGTTGCGTTTGCTCTTTGGGAATCGCGGATCAATTCGACAGCGGTGTGGAATCCTTAAAGCCGCCCCAGCGATAACCTGAGGGCCGCACTTAAATTTCGTGCAGTTTGGGGCTCCGCCAACTTTGGTCGCAGCCATAGCCAACAAACATTTTGTCGGTAAAATACCCCATAGTAGTGCAGTGTCGGCTTTACGATAAACCCTTAAACAAATTTTATCTTTCGATTATACGAACCTCGAAAATTCGAAAAAATTTAAATATTTCGAATTTGCTTCCATAAAAAAAATTTTAAGTACCATTTTTGTGTTTAGCGGGCCAAAGTCCATAAGAAAAAAAAATTTGATTCACTTTGCATTTTGGCTGTAAACTAGTGTAACTTATGTATATGTAAAATTTAATATTATTCGTCACAAAATTGGATATCAAAAATTTTCTGACATAAAAATGTTTACGTCACAGACTTTTTCCTCGAAAAGAGTTTTTTTTATACTAAATAGATAACGGAAGAAATATCGTATTTGGCGTGTTATATAACTCTTCGAATACGAATAAAAAATTTAAATGTTTGGTAAATTAAGTTCTTATCTCATTACGCTCAAAAATTCGGTCTGATCTGGTGTTAAACACCCAAGGAAGACAATTTGCCTGCCCCAAGATAATAAGTCATTTAGCTTCGTAAGTTGAACTTTAAACGACCATAAACAAAACTACATCACAATCGGAAAATAATTATTGGCTATTATTTGGGCAACGAATAACTTCTGCCCATATTTTTTGTACCCCGTGCCCATTGGTTTTGTGAAATGTATGTAGCAGTATATATATTCTTTATCAGTTCCAACAGCCAAGTCTATTATGTCTTGTCCGTTCGTCTGCATGAACGCGTCGTTCTCAGAGACAATAAGAGCTAAAGATTTAAAATTTTGAATGATAATTCCTGGATACCTGGCGTAGATAAAGTTTGTTTTCAATTTGTATACAGCTACTATCGGTTGAATATCAACCCTTAGTATAAAATACTTTTTTGAACACATCTTAAATAAAGTTGAATTGGACCCCAGATCTTTTTGTTGGTTTCGATTCTGCGACACTTCTAAAGGGTTTTCTGAAAAAAAAACTAAAAAAATCTCTTAGCCGTTTTTGAAAAAAATCGATTTTAGTAAATTTATACCCCATTTTGAAGGAATTTTTCTTACCACAAAAATCTGAAAAAACCCTAACTTTTGAACTAGGTGTAGATATCAGGTTGAAATTTGAAATATATATTCTCAATTCTTCAACGAAATTTTTGAAAAATAAATTAGAGGCCGACCGTTCATTTTTAGCATTTTCTGTGCAACGCCCACTTTAATTTTTTATTCAGATTTCCAGATTTTTGTGCCTATCGTGGAGACCAACAAGAAAAAATTCGCTATATTTTACAATTTCTTGATGATATAGGCGAAAATGCAAGCAAGGCGACTATAATTGTGAACGAGGTTTATGGACGATAAAGAAATCGTAGAGCCGGTAGACCCGTCGTCACAAATTCTGATGAAATCGTCGAGACTACTGAAGCAGACCAGCATGTCAGCTTGGTGCTTAGATGGGAAGATTTAATGCACACACCATATAGTCGGGACTAGCAAGCAACCATAATATTTTTTTGTCCTTACACAATTTTTATCGTGAGAAAATAATTAATTTAAGTAAGGACTGCGAAACTAGATTCGTTGAGTTTTTTAACAGCAAGGACCAGAGTTTTTTAAGGTTGGAATTTTAAAGTTATCCTCTAAATGGCAAAAACTCATTGAACAAAACGGGACATATTTGAAATAAGTCGGAGAATCTAAGCCGTAATAAATTAAATTTAACAATAAGATACAAAAAATTTCTTTTTCCCCAACCTATGAAAATTCAGTATGAAAATCGCTATTTAATTTATTGTGTCTTATAAATCGGTCCACCACCCCATATAGCTACCATAGAACGATCTTCATTAAATCCGATAGAATATCAAAATGGCGTGTTCTTTTACATCCTCGCCGAATTTAGTTGAAAACGGTGGATTATATCATGTAGCATAAAAACAATTAGTCGAAAATTAAATGCAGCGTTCTGCATGGGCATCAAAATTGTTGTCACTGGGCACATTGCGCTAAATTTTTGCAATATTTTTTGACAGTGTTACTTTGTCAAACCGTGTTTATTGTTTATACAAGCAGAAACAAACTGTCTGGCTACACTGGTTCCTTTTATTAACACACATACCTACAAGCCAAGCGCAAAATCTATTAGCACTCTCAGACTCTGGCTGCAATGACACTTTGTTGCTGCTGTCCTGTTCCAATTCAAAGTAAAATGTATATATTCAGTTAAAAGGCTATATCTGCCAAACCAATTAACAAAAATTTATGAATAATATATCAAAAACCGCCAAAATGTGCGGAAAAATACCTTATTTCACCTGTAGCTGTTTACCTATTTACTTAAAAAAAAAACTTTGAAAGCCCTTCAAAATATCTTTCTAACAATATATAGATCATATCTGTAGCTTCTATGGTTTGGATACTACGGGGGTTGTTAACGATTTCCCGAAAAACTAGCTATTTTTCGAAAAAGTCGAAGAACAAACGTTTCTAGATTTTTGATCGGGAACAAGTCCTCATTCGCCGATTTAAGATATTACAACGCTTTGATACGAACAAGCAAACAGACTCATTTTGGGAAAGTCACTAAAAACTTCAAAATTAATTATTTTTTGAACCAGAAATCGGATTTCGATGATCGAGGTGTTCGACACCTGTTTATGTCCAAAAGTCTTGGTATGCACATTTGCAAGTTAAATTGATACCTTTCGATCGGTATATAACTCGACCCGATCGGACGGTCGTAGCAAATTTTCCATTCTTTCTGTGTATATATATATACTAGTCGCCTTCGCACCCTTTGTGCTGCTTTTGTCACTAGCGCGGACTGCCGTCCGCAGTGATTAATTCATTTTATATTTACGCTGCCAGAATGTACATCGAGAATGTAAATCGAATTTGTCAGCATCAGTCTAAGTAGCGGAGTGCGGTTCGAATCTAGGTCTGGTCGATGCAAATGATTTTTAATTATTTAACATTTTTTGTTTATTTGAATTGTCAGTCTAATGATAGAGACACGCGAGGGGCGTGGGTTCGATTTCTGAATAGGTCATCGAATTTTTTTTCGGTTTTACAAATATTTTTACTTTTAATAAAATTTAAATATCTATATATATAAAACTCTTTGTCCTGACTGACTCACTGACTGACTGACTGAGAATCAACGTGCAGCCCAAACGGTAAGAGATAGAGAGCTGAAATTTGTACACAACATAGATGAGATATTTTCATCGTGCAATAAGACGGCGATTTGCGAAATTCGACCTTTAAGTGGGTCAAATCGGGGTCAAAGGTCACGGAATTGCTTAGTATGAAAGAACCCCCTAGTAATGTATAAATTGGTTAAAATCACTCATTTATATTATTATATTATATTGAAATGCATTGTCAGCAAATCTTCGGCGTGCCGAAGCCTAGGCTCAGGGTATAATAGTGTCGAGTGCACTCGACTGTTCCGCTTGTTTACTGTAACTAAGTAAATCATGCCAACTACTTTAAGAGTAACATACCTGTGAATTCTGTATTCTGTTTTAGATCCTCTAATACTTCGGGTTTGAGTTTACTGTTTTGTTTCCCCATATTTGAAATATGATACCATTATAGTTGCTTCTAGAAATAAAAGTATAAGTATAAGTATAAGTATAAGTATAAGTATAAGTATAAGTATAAGTATAAGTATAAGTATAAGTATAAGTATAAGTATAAGTATAAGTATAAGTATAAGTATAAGTATAAGTATAAGTATAAGTATAATTATAAGTATAAGTATAAGTATAAGTATAAGTATAAGTATAAGTATAAGTATAAGTATAAGTATAAGTATAAGTATAAGTATAAGTATAAGTATAAGTATAAGTATAAGTATAAGTATAAGTATAAGTATAAGTATAAGTATAAGTATAAGTATAAGTATAAGTATAAGTATAAGTATAAGTATAAGTATAAGTATAAGTATAAGTATAAGTATAAGTATAAGTATAAGTATAAGTATAAGTATAAGTATAAGTATAAGTATAAGTATAAGTATAAGTATAAGTATAAGTATAAGTATAAGTATAAGTATAAGTATAAGTATAAGTATAAGTATAAGTATAAGTATAAGTATAAGTATAAGTATAAGTATAAGTATAAGTATAAGTATAAGAATAAGTGTGTGAGCGCCTAGATCTCAGAGACTATAAGAGCTAGAGCAACCAAATTTGGCACACAGATTTCCATAAATCCCACGCAGGTCAAGTTTGTTTCAAAACTTTGCCACGCCCCTTTCCGCCTCCGTAAATCGCGAAAATCCACCACACGCGCAGTTCTCAAGATATTAGGTTTTTTTTAAACGGTGAACGTTAGCTACTGCTATTACCTATCATCCCACTAAATCCCAACAAGATCGGACAAATAGAAAGGTGGTACTGGCTGATTAAAGCTTTTAAGCAATTAAAGTGCCTAAAAGCATGCAATAAAAAAATTTAATTTATTTATGTAAGTAACAGGTATCCTATAGTCGGGAGCTCGACTATAGCCTTTTCCACTTCTTTTTTTTTAGATTTAGTTTAATATGCTTAAAATATAAACATAGGTTTTGAAAAGCGCAGTGGGTGCAAAGGAGAAAAGTTCAGATGATTTAAAGGAGAAGTTGCAAAGTGGAATGTATAGCTTAATTGAAAAGAGAGGCAGAAGCGAAGAGTGGCAATTTTTCTCAAAAATAAAAAACCAAAATGGAGACAAATGTTATTTGGCGAATGCCACTAAGTTTTGTAAAGCCCCTATTGATGTGAATTTAGGAATAAAACAGGAGGGTGTAGCTGTTGTTACCGAATGGGTCACTAAGAACTGTCGTCGATTCAAAATTATCGACTACTCCGGCTTTAAAAAGCTTGCATCAATTATAATCAATGTTTGGCGCCAATGTCGACGTAGATAAATTATTACCGCATCAAACCACAGTTTCGCAAAACATACCCAGATCTATGACTCACATTTTGACCCAATTAAAAGCCAAAATTAAAAAAACAAAAAAAAAACCTTCGGATATGCCATCACAAGTGACATAGGACAGATCATTTTTTAAAGTCGTCGTATTTGTCCTGTTCTGTTCACTACATAAAGGAAGGGGTTCTGGTTGAACCCTGACCATAAAATCCATGAAAGAAATGTCCTGCACAGCTTTGTTATTCCATGGGTCCAATATGATCAAAGCTTTAAGCGATTTTGAGAAAATCCATTGCATCAACCATCTGATAAACAACGCTGTTGGAAATGCTATCGATGCTATTCCAGAGATGGGGATTATCGTCACTATTTGTACCAAGCTTGTTAAATACTTTAAAAAGTCAGGACCGAATTCTTATTTAGGATTTATTTTAATAAGCTTTTGGCCCACTCGCTGGAATACAGTGTACTATTTGCTGAAATCAGTTGAAATTAATTGGATTGACTTAACCACTATGCTCAAAGATAACAGGTGGGAAAGGCTATAGTCGAGCTCCCGACTATAGGATACCCGTTACTTACATAAACAAATTAAAATTTTTTTATTGCATGCTTTTAGGCATTTTAATTGCTTAAAAGCTTTAATCAGCCAGTACCACCTTTCTGTTTGTCCGATCTTTTTGGGATTTAATAGGATGATAGGTAATAACAGTAGCTAACGTTCACCGTTTAAAAAAACATAATCAGGCCTGTTCCCAATTCCGAACGTTTTCAAAAAGTAAAAACGAAACGAAAACGAACGTTTTACTGTTTGCTGTTCCGAACTCCGAACGAAATCAGCTTGTTTTTACTTTTCGAACTCGGTTTCGAAAACGTTTCGATAGCAGTAAGTCATCGTGTCAGCTGTCAATGAAGAGAAAGAAATTGCTCAAATAGCAACAAGTTAAGTTAATTTTTCAAAATGCCAGCAGCATTGGTTATTGGTTGCTTGCAGGCCAAGCGAAAACGAATTTTGTTATTCAATTGAAGCAACTCTAGCAGCTTTCGATTGCGAAAGTTGGTATCGATAACAAAAATCGGAAAATGGAATTCAGAACAGCTCGATTTAGTCATTGATGCTCGGTTTTGTTTTACATGCAATATTTTATAGATGATTATAAAAAAATCTTTTAAAATTTACTTCAGCTATTTAAATTTGAAGTAGTAATGTTTAATGATTCTAAAAATGTTCAACATTATTATAACTTTCAGTTTATAATTTTAGGTATTTATTTTATTGCTTTAAATGGCATTGATTTTCAAATCCGACGACTCTAAAGCACACGTTTTGAAAACGACAATTATTGTCGATTTGCGAAATTCGGAACAGCACTCAACTTGTTTTGTGGCATTTCGACTCGTTTTCGGAATTGGGAACAGGCCTGATAATATCTTGAAAACAGTGCGTGTGGTGGATTTTCGCGATTTACGGAGGCGGAAAGGGGCGTGGCAAAATTTTGAAACAAACTTGACCTGTGTGGGGTTTATAGAAATCTGTGAGCCAAATTTGGTTGCTCTAGCTCTTATAGTCTCTGAGATCTATGAACTCACACAGACGGACAGACGGACAGACGGACGGACGGACAGACGGACATGGCTATATCGACTCGGCTGTTGATGCTGATCAAGAATATATATACTTTATAGGGTCGGAGATGCTTCCTTCTCCCTGTTACATACATTGCAACGAATACAATATCCCCTTTTACTTATTTTTAATAAGTAACGGGTATGAAAAGCAGACACCCAGAATTGAAGGCATCAATATAAATTATTTAGGTTACATTGTCCGCTCATTCGAAGTTATTGAAAATGTTTCAAAAAAAACTTGAAGCAAGCAAGCGTCCGACTATTCATTTAATTTTGCCGAATATAAATAAATTAAAGAAATCATGTGTGTCCGAATACAATGATATTGATATTATCCAATCGCTAAAGCTCTCACTACAATCAGAAACATTCAGGCCTGTTCCGAATTCCGAAAAAGAGTCGATTTGCCACAAAACGAGTTGATTGCTGTTCCGAATTCCGAAAATCGACAATAATTGTCGTTTTCAAAACGTTTGCTTTAGAGTCACCGGTTTTAAAAGTAAATGCTGTGTAAAGCATTATAATAAATACCTAAAATTATTAACTGAAAATTAAAATATTGTTGAACATTTTTAGAATCATTTAACATTACTACTTCAACTTTAAATAGTTGAAGAATATTTTAAAAGAATTTTTTATAAGCAGTTATAAAATATTGCTTGAAAAACAAAACCGAGCATCAATGACTAAACCGAGCTGTTCTGAATTCATCTTCATTGACAGCTTTTACGGTCGATGACTTACTGCTATCGAAACGTTTTCGAAACCGAGTTCGAAAAGTAAAAACAAGTTAATTTCGTTCGGAGTTCGGAAAAGCAAATAGTAAAACGTTCGTTTTCGTTTCGTTTTTACTTTTTGAAAACGTTCGGAATTCGGAACAGACCTGATTAACTTCAGTAATTCCAAGCTTGACAATATATCACAACATAGCCAATTTTCTTTTCCCACCTACTAACAAACTCATTAAATTTTCGCCCTGTGAAAGGCAATCTTCAATAAATGAGTGCAAAAATATTAAGCAAAATTTAGTTAAATACACTGTTTGTAACACCGCAGAACCCACTTTAGCTAATGATGAATTCACAGAGTATATAGATGTCCAGATCAAGTTGAGCAGGAAATTGCAGGGTATTCAAATATTAACGTCACATTCACAGCAAATTTTGATGCTTTTGATTGGTGGAATATTCACCAAAAACTTTTTTCCTCTTTTGCACAAAACATCATGCAAAAAATTCTGCATTACAGCGAGCAGCGCTGTTTCGGAGCGAACATTTTCAAACGCTAGAAATTTAACTACAACAACATTACAACAGCAGACAACATGAATAAAATTATGTTTTTAAATTCGAATATAAATTAAATAAAAGATTTTATTAACTACATATAGTATGTATATATAGGGTGGCCGCGGCTTGTATGGAGTATTTTCAAGTTTGCGATATCAATGAGCGCCGGGCTCAAAAATATTCGTTTTCACCCCTAGAATACCCCTGCCACATTTGAGCCCGATCGGAGTTCTTTTGATGAACCCCAAGCCATTTGTATGAAAAAAATCAGTTGTTGTATGGAAAAAATTTCTGTTTCTTAAGATATCTTTACGAAACTTATTACATGCCAATATTTTATTACTATATACAATTTCATACATTTTTATCGAAATCGGACTACTATATTCTATAGATTCCATAGGAACAATCTGGTGAAAATAACCTTTAGTATGTTTTTCATAAAAACTTTTTTGTTTCTAAAGATATCTCAACCAAACTCACAGATTATATGTTCGGTACTGTCTCTTACATTCTGACCAAATTTGGTCAAAGTAGGATGGCTATATCTTATAGCTGCCATAGCAACAATCCGATGAAAAACACCTTTAGTATGAAAAACTTTTTTGTTTCTTAAGATATCTCAACCAAACTCGCAGATTGTTTGTTTGATACTGTCTCTAGCATACTGACCAAATTTGGTCAAAGTCGGATCACTATATCATATAGCTACCATAGGAACAATCGGAGATATCCTAACAAAACTCTCAGATTAACTCTTCTTGCCAAATTTGGACAAATTCGCTTAACTTAGCTTTTTCCCGCTAAATTTAGCCTTTCCCGCCAAATTTAGCTTTTTTCCGCCAAATCTCTAAATCCGACTTTTTAGCCAAAGTTCAATTGCAAGGAAAAAAAATTAAGGCAGCGGACAGCGGAAGCTAAATATTTC
The DNA here is from genome assembly GCA_963924055.1 of Drosophila limbata. Lineage (NCBI taxonomy): Eukaryota > Metazoa > Arthropoda > Insecta > Diptera > Drosophilidae > Drosophila > Drosophila limbata. The sequence goes on along the minus strand of OZ001354.1, from coordinate 28,917,387 downwards.
CGTTTTATTTTTAAAAAATGTTATATTATATAAATTTGTTAAAACGGGCAACTAAATACAATGTTGCGAGCGAAGCGAGCTGGGGTTGGCGAGCAGGGGGCGAGCAGGGGGCGGAGCCCCCTAGTATTAAATATATTTTTAAAGCTCAGATTTATTTATCTTATTAAGATAAGGACATTAAATACACAAAAATACAATGATTTTAGAATTTAAGTCCATTCTGATTTTGTATGGCTCGGATACTTTTTTTTATAAAGATCAACAACTTGCCAAATAGCTTGTGCATCTGCTTCATCACGTTTTAAAATTCTGTCGTAGTCTTTCATAAATATTACTCCACGCTCAGCAACATCATTTACCACGCAAAGGTTCTGAAAGAAACTAGAAGCTTTTTGGTATTCCTCATCATCTTGCCATTTGGAAAGATCAAGGTCGAGGAAATCAGCTTGAAATTCGAAACTGGACATACGATTTTTGGTTTTATTTGACACTAAATCGCACAAGCTGCATTTATAATATTTTTGAGTTCTGTCATTATTCTATAGTTATTAAATGATACTGTAGGTTCCCTTGCTTTTAGTCTTTTAACCATATTTCTTTTTTTTCTATCGAGATTGTAGGTTCAAAAAATGCTAAACCCACCACATCAGGTGTTAAGTACCACAAGTGATTTTCTATTTTATAAGCAATCGTTTCAGAGACGATTGTATAGATATTAGAAAATTCGATAGCTGCTCGCAAGAAACTTAAGTCCTGATGCAATAGCATTGGTACATCGAAACCAAGCCTCTATGTAGAGCTTAACTACAAATATTGATACGTCTCGAATGTTGCCCAGCCCCTTCGGCGTCATTTTGAAATTCTTACGAAAAAGGAAAATTTTTAAGCTATAAATTGCCTATAAGCTAAATAAAATCAAATTACATTGACTTTCGCTTTTTCCATTCTCCTATTTTCTTACGCACGAAAACAAAACAACAACAAATTAAAATCCGGCGTGGCATTCGAATGCACTCAAAACGCAAACTCTTATTCTCAGACCTTTATTTATTACCAGGGGGCTCCGCAACCTGCCCGCTTCGCTCCCAACCCCCAGCTCGCTTCGATCGCAACATTGAAAGGATGGTCTTTAGTTGTCCGGTTTAACAAATTTATGTAATGCTAGGGGGCTCCGTCCCCTGCTCGCTTCTCTTGCAAAATTAAAAAGAAGGTCTTTAGTTGTCTGGTTTAACAAAATTATATACTAGATCGTACAAAAAGTCCCCGGACTGACACATAGGCCACTCCACTAAAATTTTGAAATAAATTTTTTTTGACTGACTAGTTCATTTCTAGGCTCCAGTGAAAATTTGAGCGCAATCGGAAGCTTTGCTATCGAGTTAGAAATATTATTGTTGTGCAACTTTATGAGTTTTTTGAAAAATGGAAAAAGCTGAATTTCGTGTTTTGATTAAACACTGTTTTTTGATGAGAAAAAATACCGTAGAACAAGGACATGGCTTGATAAGCATTACGGGGTCTCTTCTCCAGGTAAATCAACCATTTGCGATTGGTATTCCAACTTTAAACGCGGTCGTACGAGCACCGAAGACTCGAAGCGTTCGGGAAGACCAATAGAGGTGATTGTCCCAGAGATCATCAGACAAGTCCGTCAAATCGTATTGACTGATCAAAGAGTCAAAGTGCGTGAGATTGCTGAGACTGTGGGCATATCGACTGGGTCAGCGGTTTCGAATTTGCAAGACCATTTGCATAGGAAAAAGCTCAATGTAAAATGGGTGCCGCATTTCCTAGATATTCAACAAAGGGCAAAACGAGTGGCCGATTCCAAGTCCTGTTTGGACATGTTTAACCGAAATCCAAGCGAATTTTTGCGTCGATATATCACCATGGATGAGACTTGGATCCATCACTACATTCCGGAGTCCAATCGGTCATCAGCTGAGTGGCAAGTCGATGGGCTGGTAAGGTTTTTGCCAGTGTATTTTGAGATGGACATGGTATAATACACATCGACTATCTTAAAAAGGGTGAAAAATGCAACAAAGAATATTACTCAGCATTGCTTGATCGTGTGAATGACGAAATTAAGAAGAAACGCACGCATTTGGCAAAGAAAAACAATTCTTTTTCATCAAGACAATGCACCATCTCACAAAGCACAAAATTAAAGAATTAAGCTGGGAATTGCTTCCTCATCCTCCATATTCCCCAGATCTGGCCCCCCGTGATTACTATCTGATTTCAAACTTGAAAATATGGCTCTAGGGAAAAAAATTTTACTCCAATGAAGAAGTTGAATGGGAAACTGAAGCCTATTTTGAGGGACTTCCTTCAGACCACTACAAAAAAGGCATCGAAATGTTGAAAGACCGTTGGACGGAGACTATATTGAATAAGTATATTGATTTAATGTTTCTTCCTTGCAATTAAACTTTGGCTAAAAGTCAGATTTAGTGATTTGGCGGGAAAAAAGCTAAATTTGGCGGAAAAAACTAAATTTGTCGAAATGGTCAAATTTTAGCAAGAAGAGTTAATCTGTAAGTTTTGTTATGATATCTTATACAACAACAGAGTTTTTGATTCTAAAGGTTAATTTGCATCCGATTGTTCCTATGGCAGCTAAATGATATAGTAATCCGATTTCAACCAATTTTGGTCAAGATGTAAGAGACACGTCCAGACATATAATATTATCTGTGAGTTTGGTTGAGATATTCTAAGAAACAAAAAAGTTTTTCATACTAACAAAAATTTTTTTTAATAGTTCATATGTAAAATTTTATATTTTTGGTCACGAAATTGGATATCAGAAATTTTAAGGCATGAACATGTTTTCGTCACTAGACTTTTACCTCGTAAAAAGGTTTTTTTTAAGATATACTCTTCTGACAGTCTCGGTATTAAAGATAGGATGATGAAATTTTTACACAACATAGATTATTACATAACGAACATTTTGCATCATTAACTCAAAAATCGTGTTTTTCGATCTATGTCACTCTTCTAGTAAATGAGCGATATGTATATTTTTGTTTCTACAAATTTCTGTCACATACCATATCTGTATCCATGCTAAGTCAGATAACTCAATCTGAATAGCTGCAAACGATGTACGGATTGATCCCAAGGCTGCTAAATGATGCATCCGATTCCGGCAAACATGTTCTGAAAGAAAATCGGAAAAGTTTATATTACTTTACTTTCACTTTTCATTTAAAACAGAGTAACCAGTTTGTAAAAGAAAACTCTCGGTAAAAAGTCTAAGCCTTAATTGGATTTGTAATCCAAAGCTTACCGTCTCAAATACAGTGCCGAAACCCATTTCTTTCAAAGACCTAAAAAACGTTTATACCAGTACTGGTTTTAAAACATTTTTGTTGTTCCTTTACACTAACATGTTTGCATTATCACTGCGGTCGGCAGTCCACGCTTGTGACGAAAGCAGCACGAAGAGTGCGAAAGGCGACTAGCAATATATCGAGTTATAAACCGATCGAAAGGAATAAATTGAACTAACAAAGGTGCATACTAGGACTTTTGAAAGCTTACCTGGTTCGTGAGATAAACAGGTGTAAGTGGAGGTGGAAAAGTATAAACGATTGAACCAATTGGGACCGTTGGAGCCTTTTGGTATAATTTTTTACTATTCTTATCGAATGACACCTCGATCATTAAAATCCGACCACTGGCTCAAAAGATAATAATTTTTGAATTTTTAGTGGCCTTCCGAGATGAAAAGTCAGTTTGTCTGTTTGTTTGTATTAAAGCGTTGAAATATCTTAAATCGGTGAATGAGGATTAAAATCTAGAAACTTTCGTTCTACGACTTTTTCGAAAAATCACTTGTTTAGCGGAAAATCGCTAAACCCCGCTAAATTTGAAGCCCACACAGTATCCAAAATTTCTTATATCCAATTTTGTAAAGGCGCATTTACACTAGTTGACAAGCTTGTCAACTTCATCTCAGTAGTTTGTGCCTTTTACCAAGTCAACATACTTTTTCTTAGAATTGACCACCGTTTACACTAGAGTTGACTAAGTTGCCATCAAAGTTTTCAGCCTACTGAGAATAAATTGACCAGCTTGTCAACTAGTGTAAATGCACCTTAACGAACAATATTAAGTTTAACATATAAATTACTAAAAAAAAAAAATATTTTGACATATTTGGAAGGAATTCAAAGTGCACCACACCACGAAAATCGAAAAAAAACGGTCATCATCACATTGATTTTTGAGCGAATTTGACGCGATTTTTCGGTCTCGGCTCACCTTTAGTCGATATTCGCTCGTTTGATCGGTAGTCTTCATATCGTTAGCGTAGATCCAAGTCTCATCGCCCGGAATAATGCGTTTTATTTTATCCTGATAGCCAGAAAACATTGTTTCACACACTCCCACGCGGGACTTTTTTCCATGCAATTGAGCGTTTTTGGCACCAAAATCGAAAAATGCACATTTGGCGTCGTACAAAACTAATCGTAAATTTATTACTGATAATCACATTCACATGAAATTTGGCCCAGATGTTATTAACAGTGCTGCCAACTTATGAAAAAAATAACTAGCGCAAATGTGAATTAAAAATTCACCTTACTTTTTGCCCACAGTTGTATATCAACTATTATATTAAATCTGGCCTTTTGCTGTGTTGATTACCATTTCATAAAGCATTTTGCGCCAAATTGTTTTGAATTTTCTAAATAAATATTAACACCTTTGACAAAAAAAAGATATGACGAAAGCGTTTACCAAAAGCCCTTCAAGTAATAAGTTCTGGTGAATGATAAGCATTCCAGCCCCCAACTATGATGAATTTGTCCGAAAGCCGTCATCAGGAGACCATTTTTATGTGAGACCGGGAGGACAGTAGACAGTAGACAGCAACCATAAAAAAATTGCCAATGTCCGTGGTAACCATGGCGGCAACAGATTGGTAATTCACTTGTTCGCTTGTGTAGTGACTGTTCCAGAGTCTTGATCGACGAAAAAACTGAAGACTGGTGCTGACAGTTAACTTGAGCCCTTTTCAATGCAACGCCCACTTGCATATTTCTTCCATTCTTTGAAGTATTGGGAATATATATTTCAAATTTCAACCTGATATCTCATCTAGTTCAAAAGTTACAGATTTTTCCTCACAGTCATAGCTATGAATGGCTAACAAATTGTACTAAGCAAGGGCAAATTCTACTGCATACGAACAACGGGCTGCTATGCAATATACCGTATGTTCCTTTACTAAAACCAAAATGAATTTCGGGGATGCCAATTGTGGCAGTGGTTTTTTTTTAAACATCTTTTAAAATATGTACGGAATCATATTCAAAAGTAAAACTCCCGCGCACTCCCGATAATTTTTTTTAAAGTCAACCGAAAGTTCAAAAAGAACCCAAAAAAACAGATGCGAAGGAAAGAAAAGAAAGAAGTTCTCCATTGCCTTCTTTTTTACATGCATTTAGTTTATAAGATAAGCCAGTTAATATAAATAAATAAGTTTAATACAAAGACTAAGCTCAATTTCGCAAAACGCCGTCTTATTGCACGATGAAATTATCTCACCTATCTCTTACCGTTTGGGCTGCACGTTGATTCTCAGTCAGTCAGTCAGTCAGGAAAAAGAGTTTTATATATATATATAGATATTGAAAATAAAAATTATTCTTCAATAAAAATATAAAATAAAAGTTTATCCAGTTTCTCATAACTCCTATTTGAGGTCCCTGCAAAATTCAATAGTATAATATTCCCAATCTGTGATTTTGGTTGTGATACCACCAAAAACAACAACAAATTTCAAACTAAATCTTAATTTTCGATCAATCGTTCCTAGCTATATGATATAGTGGTCCAAATTCAACCAAATTTGTTCAGCCTGTATGGAATAATCCCAGGTAGAATACACACTTTGTTTGAGGTATCTTAAACAACAAAAAAGTTTTTCATACTAAAACTTGATTTTCGATTGATCGTTCCTATGCACAGTGGGAGAAATGGTAGATTTAGCGGCGATTTATTAATAACTTCTATAAAAACTATGCTATTTTTGTACGTATAATTTTGTTTTATATGTAAATATACCACAAATCAAAATTAATCTAGAAATATATTTTCTTCTAATGCAAATTTTTTATGTTTTTATTTTTTTAAATTTCGTCTAAAGCTGCTCAACTCGATATCTGGACAGTATTTGCTAAAGACAGTAATTGCTAAAGAAATTTTAGGCATTTCTTTAGCAATTAAAAAAAAAAGAATTTAATATTTAAGAAATATATTTATACATCTTCACAAATTTTGGTATGAATTGGACAACTATATCATAACCTGGAATTTAATTTTTTCATTGCGCTTAAAAGTCTCAGTTCTTCATACCTAATAAAAATACTTTCTTTACGGAGTGCCGCATGCCAAAACTTTTTTTTTTAATAATTTTTATATAACACTAGGGGGCTACGCCCCCTGCTCGCTTCGCTCGCCAACCCACAGCTCGCTTCGCTCGCAACATTGTATTATAACAAATTTATATAATACTAGGGGGCTACACCCCCTGCTCGCTTCGCTCGCAACATTGTATTTAGTTGCCCGTTTTAACAAATTTATATAATATAACATTTTTTCTAAAAAAAAAACGGAAATATTTAGCTTCCGCTGTCCGCTGCCTTAATTTTTTTTCCTTGCAATTGAACTTTGGCTAAAAAGTCGGATTTAAAGATTTGGGGGAAAAAGCTAAACTTGGCGGGAAAAAGCTTAATTTGGCGGGAAAAAGCAAAATTAAGCGAATTTGTCCAAATTTGGCAAGAAGAGTTAATCTGAAAGTTTTGTTAGGATATCTCCGATTGTTCCTATGGTAGCTATATGATATAGTTATCCGACTTTGACCAAATTTGGTCAGTATGTAAGAGACAGTATCAAACAAACAATCTGCAAGTTTGGTTGAGATATCTTAAGAAACAAAAAAGTTTTTCATACTAAAGGTGTTTTTCATCGGATTGTTGCTATGGCAGCTATAAGATATAGGCATCCTACTTTGACCAAATTTGGTCAGAATGTAAGAGACAGTACCGATATCTTAAGAAACAAAAAAGTTTTTCATACTTAGCAATTCCGTGACCTTTGACCCCGATTTGACCCACTTAGAGGTGGAATTTCGCAAAAATCCGTCTTATTGCACGATAAAATTATCTCGTCTATGTTGTGTAAAAATTTTAGCTCTCTATCTCTTACCGTTTGGGCTGCACGTTGATTCTCAGTCAGTCAGTCAGTCAGTGAGTCAGTCAGTCAGGACAAAGAGTTTTATATATATAGACAAAATTTTTTTAAAAAAAAGCGGAAATATTTAGCTTCCGCTGTCCGCTGCCTTAATTTTTTTTCCTTGCAATTGAACTTTGGCTAAAAAGTCGGATTTAAAGATTTGGCGGAAAAAAGCTAAACTTGGTGGGAAAAAGCTAAATTTGGCGGGAAAAAGCTAAATTAAGCGAATTTGTCCAAATTTGGCAAGAAGAGTTAATCTGAAAGTTTTGTTAGGATATCTCCGATTGTTCCTATGGCAGCTATATGATATAGTCATTCGACTTTGACCAAATTGGGTCAGAATGTAAAAGACAGCCCCAATCATACAATCTGTGAGTTTGGTTGAGATATCTTAAGAAACAAAACAGTTTTTCATACTAAAGGTGTTTTTCATCGGATTGTTCCTATGGCAGCTATAAGATATAGTCATTCCACTTTGACCAAATTTGGTCAGAATGTAAGAGAAAGTACCAAACATGTAATCTGTGAGTTTGGTTGAGATATCTTAAGAAACAAAAAAGTTTTTCATACTAAATGTGTTTTTCATCGGATTGTTCCTATGGCAGCTATAAGATATAGTCATTCTACTTTGACCAAATTTGGTCAGAATGTACGAGACAGTACCAAACATATAATCTGTGAGTTTGGTTGAGATATGGTAAGAAACAAAAAAGTTTTTCATACTAAGCAATTCCGTGACCTTTTACCTCGATTTTGACCCTCTTACAGGTGGAATTTCGCAAAACGCCATCTTATTGCACGATGAAATTATCTCATCTATGTTGTGTAAAAATTTCAGCTCTCTATCTCTTACCGTTTGGGCTACACGTTGATTCTCAGTCAGTCAGTCAGTGAGTCAGGACAAAGAGTTTTATATACATACTAGGGGGCTACGCCCCCTGCTCGCTTCGCTCGCCAACCCCCAGCTCGCTTCGCTCGCAACATTGTCTTTAGTTGTCCGGTTTAAAAAATTTACATAATATTCGCCCCCTGCTCGCTTCGCTCGCCAACCCGCAGCTCGCTTCGCTCGCAACATTGTATTTAGTTGCCCGTTTTAACAAATTTATATAATATAGCATTTTTTCTAAAAAAAACCGGAAATATTTAGCTTCCGCTGTCCGCTGCCTTAATTTTTTTCCTTGCAATTGAACTTTGGCTAAAAAGTCGGATTTGGTGATTTAGCGGGAAAAAGCTAAATTTGGCGGGAAAAAGCTAAATTTGGCGAGAAAAGCTAAATTAAGATAATTTGTCAAAATTTGGCAAGAAGAGTTAATCTAAAAGTTTTGTTAGGATATCTCCGATTGCATCCGATTGTTCCTATGGCAGCTATATGATATAGTCATCCGACTTTGACCAAATTTGGTCAGAATGTAAGAGACAGCCCCAATCATACAATCTGTGAGTTTGGTTGAGATATCTTAAGAAACAAAAAAGTTTTTCATACTAAAGGTGTTTTTCATCGGATTGTTCCTATGGCAGCTATAAGATATAGTCATTCCACTTTGACCAAATTTGGTCAGAATGTAAGAGACAGTACCAAACATATAATCTGTGAGTTTGGTTGAGATATCTTAAGAAACAAAAAAGTTTTTCATACTAAAGGTGTTTTTCATCGGATTGTTCCTATGGCAGCTATAAGATATAGTCATTCCACTTTGACCAAATTTGGTCAGAATGTAAGAGACAGTACCAAACATATAATCTGTGAGTTTGGTTGAGATATCTTAAGAAACAAAAAAGTTTTTCATACTAAAGGTGTTTTTCATCGGATTGTTCCTATGGCAGCTATAAGATATAGTCATTCCACTTTGACCAAATTTGGTCAGAATGTAAGAGATAGTACCAAACATATAATCTGTGAGTTTGGTTGAGATATCTTAAGAAACAAAAAAGTTTTTCATACTAAGCAATTCCGTGACCTTTGACCCCGATTTGACCCACTTAGAGGTCGAATTTTGCAAAACGCCGTCTTATTGCACGATGAAATTATCTCACCTATGTTGTGTGAAAATTTCAGCTCTCTATCTCTTACCGTTTGGGCTGCACGTTGATTCTCAGTCAGTCAGTCAGTCAGTCAGTGAGTCAGTGAGTCAGTCAGGACAAAGAGTTTTATATATATAGATAGCATTTTTTCTAAAAAAAACCGGAAATATTTAGCTTCCGCTGTCCGCTGCCTTAATTTTTTTCCTTGCAATTGAACTTTGGCTAAAAAGTCGGATTTGGTGATTTAGCGGGAAAAAGCTAAATTTGGCGGGAAAAAGCTAAATTTGGCGAGAAAAGCTAAATTAAGAGAATTTGTCAAAATTTGGCAAGAAGAGTTAATCTAAAAGTTTTGTTAGGATATCTCCGATTGCATCCGATTGTTCCTATGGCAGCTATATGATATAGTCATCCGACTTTGACCAAATTTGGTCAGAATGTAAGAGACAGCCCCAATCATATAATCTGTGAGTTTGGTTGAGATATCTTAAAAAACAAAAAAGTTTTTCATACTAAAGGTGTTTTTCATCGGATTGTTCCTATGGCAGCTATAAGATATAGTCATTCCACTTTGACCAAATTTGGTCAGAATGTAAGAGACAGTACCAAACATATAATCTGTGAGTTTGGTTGAGATATCTTAAAAAACAAAAAAGTTTTTCATACTAAAGGTGTTTTTCATCGGATTGTTCCTATGGCAGCTATAAGATATAGTCATTCCACTTTGACCAAATTTGGTCAGAATGTAAGAGACAGTACCAAACATATAATCTGTGAGTTTGGTTGAGATATCTTAAGAAACAAAAAAGTTTTTCATACTAAAGGTGTTTTTCATCGGATTGTTCCTATGGCAGCTATAAGATATAGTCATTCCACTTTGACCAAATTTGGTCAGAATGTAAGAGACAGTACCAAACATATAATCTGTGAGTTTGGTTGAGATATCTTAAGAAACAAAAAAGTTTTTCATACTAAAGGTGTTTTTCATCGGATTGTTCCTATGGCAGCTATAAGATATAGTCATTCCACTTTGACCAAATTTGGTCAGAATGTAAGAGATAGTACCAAACATATAATCTGTGAGTTTGGTTGAGATATCTTAAGAAACAAAAAAGTTTTTCATACTAAGCAATTCCGTGACCTTTGACCCCGATTTGACCCACTTAGAGGTCGAATTTTGCAAAACGCCGTCTTATTGCACGATGAAATTATCTCACCTATGTTGTGTGAAAATTTCAGCTCTCTATCTCTTACCGTTTGGGCTGCACGTTGATTCTCAGTCAGTCAGTCAGTCAGTCAGTGAGTCAGTGAGTCAGTCAGTCAGGACAAAGAGTTTTATATATATAGATATAAAGATTTGGATATCAGAAATTATGGGAAATTTTTTCGACACTAGACATTTACTTCCTAAAGAGTTTTTTTCTTGTGGGATATCAGAAATGCACAATTTCGCTAAACATGCGTTGTCAAGCCAGAAAGTGGGTTGAAAACGGATCATATAACAGAAAATCCAGAAGTGCTGCTTAATGTGGACGGAGGAGGACAACTTCCCAAATGAAAAGTTTTTTTTTATTTATGGATTTTTTCTATTTTAAATTGTACTTATTTTAATGTACTTTAATTTCTCTAAATTTATCAAATAATAAAAAAATTACATACAACATATTAAAAATAAAAATTTGTGTTAAAACCTTATTTCACCTGCAGCCTTTTACCAATATACTTTAGAAAGAAAGGTATGACATAGAACATTTCCAACAACAATATACAGACCAACTCTCAAGCGTTTGTCCTTAGGACACTGTGAGGGTGACAATTTTAGCAACCAACCACTTTTTGTCTAGATTTATGATCTGGAATATTTAAGCTCTTGCAACGCTTTGATGCAAACACACAAACAGACAAAACAAGAGTACTGACTTTTCATCTTATTTTCGGAGGGCGACTAAAATTTTCAATTTTGTTTGAGTTTCCAAATGGGTTAGTATACAGGTTTGTTAGTAAAAACTGTACCTTTCGATCGGTAGTGAAAAAAACATTTTTTTTTTTTTAATCAATATATTTATTCAATATAGTCTCCGTCCAACGGTCTTTCAACATTTCGATGCCTTTTTTGTAGTGGTCTGAAGAAAGTCCCTCAAAATAGGCTTCAGTTTCCCATTCAACTTCTTCATTGGAGTAAAATTTTTTTCCCTGGAGCCATATTTTCAAGTTTGAAATCAGATAGTAGTCACGGGGGGCCAGATCTAGGGAATATGGCGGATGAGGAAGCAATTCCCAGCTTAATTCTTTAATTTTGTGCTTTGTGAGATGGTGCATTGGGGTGCATGTAATAACGCCCAGTGTCATAACGCCCGTGGGCGTTATGTCACAGATTTTTGTGTCATAAGGCCCGCGGGCATTATTGTATTATGAATATGGGGGCATAGTATTACGAAGTTTGCAAAAAAAGCGCTGCAGGCAAAATCGCGCGATTTTTTTAAAAAAAAAAAATTTTGCCTGCTGCCTTACCAAAGTAAATTTTGATATTAACTAATAATAATTTCAAACTTTATTGAAACACTTTTAAATTATTTTCAACTATTTGTCTACAATATGGGCAGAGCAATAGAGAATTTTTCGAGCGTTGTTCCAGATTTTTGTAGCACTCAGAGCATATTTTGAAATGGCTACAAGGCAAGGAAGTACCACATCCCTCGGTTTATCTAGGCAAATTCCTGATTCTTGATGCAGTTTATAGATTTTAAGAAATTGAGGGTGTTATGACACTTCTAAAAAGTGTCATAACGCCCCCGGGCTCTAAGACACATTAATAGTGGGCGATATGACACTTTTGAAAGTGTCAAAACGCCCGCGGGCGTTATGACACAAAAATGTGTGTCATAATGCCCGCGGGTGTTATGACACTGGGCGTTATGACACGCACCCGGTGCATTGTCTTGATGAAAAAGAATTTTTTTCTTTGCCAAATGCGTGCGTTTCTTCTTAATTTCGTCATTCACACGATCAAGCAATGCTGAGTAATATTCTTTGTTGCATTTTTCACCCTTTTAAAGATAGTCGACGTGTATTATACCATGTCCATCTCAAAATACACTGGCAAAAACCTTGCCAGCCCATCGACTTGCCACTCAGCTGATGACCCATTGGACTCCGGAATGTAGTGATGGATCCAAGTCTCATCCATGGTGATATATCGACGCAAAAATTCGCTTGGATTTCGGTTAAACATGTCCAAACAGGACTTGGAATCGGCCACTCGTTTTGCCCTTTGTTGAATATCTAGGAAATGCGGCACCCATTTTACATTGAGCTTTTTAATATGCAAATGGTCATGAAAATTCGAAACCGCTGACCCAGTCGATATGCCCACAGTCTCAGCAATCTCACGCACTTTGACTCTTTGATCAGTCAATACGATTTGACGGACTTGTCTGATGATCTCTGGGACAATCACCTCTATTGGTCTTCCCGAACGCTTCGAGTCTTCGGTGCTCGTACGACCGCGTTTAAAGTTGGAATACCAATCGCAAATGGTTGATTTGATTTCCCATCAAAAAACAGTGTTTAATCAAAACAAGAAATTCAGCTTTTTCCATTTTTCAAAAAACTCAAAAAATTTCACAACAATAATATTTCTTACTTGATAGCGAAGCTTCCGATGGCGCTCAAATTTTCACTGGAGAATAGAAATTAACTATTCAGTCAAAAAAAAATTATTTCAAAATTTTAGTGGAGTGGCCTATGTGTCAGTCCGGGGACTTTTTGAACGATCTAATAACTCAATCGGATCGATGCAGGTTTGCATGGGTTATCGTACTCCGATTGAGGTGAAAATTTATTTTCGAGTGCTTTAGGACCAAATAAACAGAACTAGCCCGTATGCGTTTAAAAATAATGACTTTGAAAAAATAATGGACACCCTAATATAAACATTGCATTTTCGCGAGCTTACCGATCCAGGGTTTGGTGAGGGAAGCGAGCAGGGTGCGGAGCCTTATACATTTTTAAACCTTTTTATTAGTTACAGTATGTTCCCAAAACATGTACAATAAAGAACATCGGAGAACTTCCCCAAAAATACACTATTAACAGAGTATCGTAGAAATCTGACAACTTCTGGAGGTCTCACAAAACTTATTACTTACCACACGTATTCTTAGTTGCTCAACTTCCAAACCAGAGTAAGACTCTCTCCTATCTGCAATCTCTGATTCGATTTTATTCTTGCTCAATAAGATCAACATCGCTTTGACCATTAAAAGTTTGAAGCCCTACAAATCTTCAAATACGACATTGTCCCGGCCCATACTGGAGGCAGGCCTCCTTCTTGGGTTCGGAAAATTTATGAAGATATTTTTCATACCGGACAGCTCTAATAGTTTTTTTCTTCAGTCTGCCATCGTTACATCCACAAGTGACGGAACGGCTAAGTGACAGCGTTTATTAATCGATATTAGAATCTTTAGGATTTTGTGGAATTGCGTGGAATTGTGGAATGTATTGTGCTTAAAATTTTAACAAACTTGATCCACTTGTAAAACATTGAAGTCTGTAAGTCAAATTTTAGTGCTCTAGCGCTAATAGTCTCTGAGATGCAGTTGCTCATAAAGATCAACTCGACTGTTAGTGCAAAGTTTATTGATAATGATCAAAAATTTATTTACTTTATAGAGTCTGGCACACCTTTTTTCTATACAGAGGTAAAACATGCAAATACACAAAATTTAATGATGTTCAATATTTTATATATTTTAGTATAAGAAATATAAATTAAATATTTATAAATTTCATTACTGATTTCATCAAATACACACATATTACGGAGTATAAATATTTAAGGGGCCAGCATTTTAGACAACTCTTCATCCTGCAAACATCCTTTTAAAAATTCATCTTGTGTTAATTGACCATCGTTATTTTCATCCATTTTAGCAAATATATTTTTTGCACGTTCCTCAGCAGAGTCAGCGGGACGATTTGATGAGCATGCACCTAGCATATCATAGATTGCCTGAAAAAAGATATTTAGTTTAATTATGTTAATCAACAAATGACGAAATTTGGTTTAAATATTTTTATTATACATTAATGACCGGAATACCCATTCTTCAATCGTAAGGCGAAAATTTTTATAATTAATAAAGTATTTACTGATATACAATCAGTACTGCCCAAGAACAGAGATCAAGAGTGAAGCGGCCACTCCATTAAAGGAACATTTTGATCGCCAATACACTTCTTTACTACTCAAGTAGTATGGTAGATAATGGCCCAAAAATGTTGATAAATTAGGAAAATGCCTTTTCGAGTGGCATTCATTTTGAAAAAAGCAAACTCGATATCGACTGGTCCAAAGTAAGAGATGGCACCCCACACCATTATGCCACCCTCACGACTATGGCTGACGGGTCAAATGATGGCTGACGGCCAAATGGTCCAAATTAAAGCGTTTTAAGCCCGAAAAAAACGATATTGTACCATTCGATCTTCCATGTCAAGTAATTCCGAGCAAAATCAGAGCGAGCTTTCTTACGAACGTTTGTTAGCGGTGGTTTTTTTTAATTTTTATCTCTTAAGATGCTTGGCGCTTCTAATCACTCGGCGTACGGTTCATATACTGGCCTGAACTCAAAAAAAAAATTTTCAAAAATCTCTTCGCAAATATTTATTGATTTTTTTAAAATTGCTAAAAATGACTATTTTAACCCATTTTTCATACTTCCTACAAAAAGTGTCTTTGATCTGTATATAATTCGATCCGATCGGACAGTCGAAGTCAATTTTCCATTTTTCCTGTATATGTATATACATCCCTAGTCAAAAGTATTTACACAACAACTAAAGTAAAATCTACTCATAATTTGAACTTACTTCATGTTTATTTTGGTATCAATGGAAAGCTCATTTGAATAATACAAAAATTTCCTGTACCCATTAAGTACCCATTGAAAATTTAGCATTTTTGTAAAAGTCTACTTTTTTGACTTTTTTCCTTGACCTCAAACAAAAAATGTTTTGTCCGGTTTAACAAATTTATATAATACTAGGGGGCTCCGCCTCCTGCTCGCCTCGCTCGCCAATCCCCAGCTCGCTTCGCTCGCAACATTGTCTTTAGTTGCCAGGTTTAACAAATTTATATAATATAAAATTTTTTCTAAAAAAACGGAAATATTTTACGTCCGCTGCCTTAATGTTTTTTCCTTGCGATTTGGCGATGAAAGCTACATTTGGCGGGAAAAAAAGCTACATATGGCGGGAAAATTTGGCGAAAAAGTCAAAAGCCGATTTTTTTTCGAATGCAACATTAGATATTTGCCATTCCGTACGAAAATGTAAACTATGTCAACTAAAAATTAATGGCAAAAACAAATGGAACAACAAAAAAAACAATGAGAATTGGCTGAATCATGTAAGTAAAAAGGGATTTAAATTATTTTCGCTAATATTCAATGTTTTTTTTTGTAATTAAAAGAGCTCAGGAAAAGAACTGCTAGCAGAATATTGGAGACCTTAGAGGAGCGCTCAAGAGGTCCCACATTAATGGCGCATGAGCTCGAAAACAAGATCTACTAGTGGTTAGAGAGATGTCCGCTCAAAAATAGACTTGCCGACTTTGAACAACTGCAGTAAGTTTATGTGGTTGATTATATTACGTAAATAATATACAAGTAATAATCTTTATTTATTCTTGTAAATCAATTTCATCCCCTTCAAAGTGATCCCCTTTCGATGAAATACACTTATGCCAACGATTTTTCCAATCTTCGAAACATGCTAAATAGTCCCTTTCCGGTATAGCCATCAGCACCTTCTTCGATTCAGCTTTTATCTCCTCAATCGACTCGAAACGCGTTCCCCAAAGTCGTCTCTTGAGTTTCGGGAATAGCCACACGGAGCCAAATCAGGCGAATACGGTGGTTGCGGAACGATATGTGTGGAATTTTTGTCGAAATGGTCACGAAGAACGAGTGCAGTGTGAGACTGTGCATTATCGTGATGCAAAAACCAAGAGTTGTTGGCCCATAATTCTGGTCTTTTTAGACGAATTGCTTCACGTAAACGACGCATAACGCTCAAATAATTTTTCTTATTAACAGTTTGGCGACGTGGAAGGAATTCATAGTACACCACACCACGAAAATCGAACAAAAACTATCATGACCTTGATATTTGAGCGAATTTGACGCGATTTTTCGGTCTCGGCTCACCTTTAGTCGATATTCGCTCGTTTGATCGGTAGTCTTCATATCGTTAGCGTAGATCCAAGTCTCATCGCCCGGAATAATGCGTTTTATCTTATCCTGATAGTCAGAAAACATTGTTTCACACACTCCCACGCGCGGCTTTTTTTCCATGCAATTGATCGTTTTTGGCACCAAAATCGAAAAATGCACATTTGGCGTCGTACAAAACTAATCGTAAATTTATTACTGATAATGACATTCACATGAAATTTGGCCCAGATGCAAAATTTTAATCCGGCGAATTTTGAATCGAAAATTCACCTTAGATTTGCCCACAGTAGTATATCTATTTTCACATAACCTAACAACTTTATTATAATTTAGTCAGTATTTTTCAAGTATGGATGAATAATATTATAAAATCGATACATTGTGATGTTCGGTGAAATAGAAGTGTCAACTGAAGAACATTTTTGTTATGCCCCAATACTTGGATGTATTGTATTGGCAGTTACAGCCTCGCACATATAAGGCATGGAGTCGACCAAGTCCTGGCAAAGCTTGAGAGCAATCTGCGCCCATGTCTCTTGAACAACCTGCCAAAGTTCCGGCTTAGAAGACGGGGATTGCGTTTGATTTCCCCCCGATCCTTTCTTGGCCAAGCCATTTTTTAGCCGATTTACAGGAGGATTTGGGTCGTTATCCTGCTGGAATGTCCATTTTAAGTGCATATTTCAGCTGGCATATGGCAGCATAAAGTTCCTTAATATATTGACGTTCCTTAATAAATTGTCAACAAATATTTAAACCTGTGATCTTGATAATAATATAGTCACAAAATAATTTCAAATAAAAACAAGCCCAAAAAGTCACTATCAATATAACAATAAGCCAAAAGCTAGTGTTAGTGTGGTTGTGCTTAATCTGAGTTTCAAACGTCATTTAACCGAGAACATTTATTTACAAGTCTTGTGTTTGCTGCAAACAAAGACTTAAGCCCGTGATCTACAATATATTATAGACCCAAAATAATTTCAAATAAGAACAAGTTTTAGCCTTGTAACTTTTAATATAGCAATAAGCCACAAGCTTGTGTTGGTGTGTTATGTTCTCAATTGGTGGCTCTCTTCCTCAAATAAATCGGAAAGTTTTATTTGGATATTTGAGTTACGTTCGCCAAAGGATCAGAGAGATTAATCCAATTAAAATAAAACCCATTTTGCATGAATCTGAATAAAGATTATCGTACGGCAAGAGTATAAACAATATTTTGTAATAAACCTGTGGGTGAGTGTGTATGTTTGTTTTACACATCTGAGAGCGCGCGAGTCGTAACCTAGAATGAAAGAGCGGCTGTATCGTACTAGTCAAAGCATACTTTTAGGCACAAACTAAATAGTTTTGAGTTAGTCTTCTCTTATGCCAGTAAACAGATCTCCACCACTTGCCGGATCCGGAGCACAAAACATGATCAACGAGACTCATGCAGAAAACACCCCATTAAGCACTAATCGCCTAATCGAGTAAAATAACAGTCGCAACATAATTCTGAAGGGCTTGCAGAAGGATTAGGCAAATAAGAGAGACTTAGATGATCTGCTGCATAGTAAAATGGAAATGCCACAAGCAAGCATTCGGAACTCAAAAATCTTTTTTGAGCGTAACAAAAAGGTTGGCGTGCTAGTGGAATTTGAGACTCCAGATATGGCAATGGAAGCTCTGAAGAGCGGAAGAAAACTTGCAGGATCGTCCATATACATAGAGCGAGATCTCAGCCTTGAAAAACAGGAACGCAAGTCGATAATGCTTGTTGTGGTAAGTAAAGAAATCATGCTGACTGTTAAAAATGAACATAACTATGAACATAAACGGAAAATGAAACCAGTTAACGAATGGTCAGCCAGCGGAACAATTAATTCAGGCCACGTTTGGAAACGCTCTAAACTGAGCAAACTTATCATATGATAAACTCCTGGACCGGTCAAAAAATTAAAAAAATCAGCAAGCAAAAAACTAAATCAAATCTCCAACCATAGTAAAATAATACATAATCTTAATATTTAGCTTCTATCGTAAGATACAGCAGGTCTGTTAAACCAACTTCTGTACTCTTACTTTTTTAAATTTATAAATTCACACGACATATTTATACTATTCGAAACCTTCTTAGAAAGTAGTTTTGAGAGATTCGACTTATTTTAATCAGCATATTCTGCTCTGGGAGGCAGCCACCAAATCACATAACAGAGGAAACATCGGGGGAAAGCTTATTGGAATTCGCAAGGATTTAAAAATGTCATTAGACTGGTCTTTTACACAAGTCCAGAGCATGACCGCTATAGCAAATTCAGTCAGGAAACGTAATGGTGATTGGTGACCTTAACGACCCCATTGGCAATAATCAAGTACCAACAGTAGGTAGTTACGTGGTCTCAAATTATTCACATATAGTACGAGCAGCAAAAGACAGCAAAATAAATGCAAAGGTAAAAAAGCTCATAGACCTATGTGATTCCTTAAATCTGACAGTGCTTAATGGAAAAACCATAAGCGACAGTGACGTAGTCTTACTTTCCTCAGATCACAGGATGCATCAACCATTAACTATTGCCTAATAAATGGCAGCTGGCATAATATGGTCGGGGATTTACAAGTTTCTGCTGAACCTTATTCTGACCATTTGCCCCTTGTCATCAGCATAAGTTTGGAAGGGATCGTAACAAAGAATGAGAGCAAGCCATTGCCAACACTAAGATGGGTTGACCGGTATGCCGCCGAGTACGCAGAGCAGCTTGATCTGAATGTCAACCACTCGCAGTCGCACTCGCATTTTAAATCATACACGCAGCCATGGTTCGACCATGATTGTGTCGTAGCCAGGAAAAAGTCAATAAAATTATTAAAGCAAGTTCAAAAAGATGCATGTGATATAAACAAGGATAACTACACCGCAAATATAGCCTATAAAAGTCTCTGCAGACACAAGGAGAAACAGTACTACAAGACCCTTGAACTGGAAGTAAACGAAGTACGGGATAGCAAATCCTTTTGGAAAATGGTAAGACGCCTGAATGGCCGTACGAACATCAACCGACTGCAAGTAGACCCTGAGATGTTGGCAAGGCACTTCAAAAGTCTCCTTTACATCGAAGATCCACCTACAAACCATCGTTATGCGCTACCCTTTCAATCTCGGAGGTAATGACGGCAATACATCATTTGAAAAACAAAAAAGCTCCAGGTGTGAACTCAATACCGGCAGAGCTCTACAAAAATGCTACTCCAAGATTCGTACAAGAGCTCACTTCGGCGCTCAATACTTTTTATGAAACTGGTGATGCACCTGATAGCTTCCGCAAAGCGCTTCTTTTTCCAATCTACAAAAAGGGAGATCCTCGTGAAGCAGCAAATTATAGAGGCATATCGTTTCTAAATGTAGATATGAAATTATTTGCGTCTGTCTTGCTGTCACGTCTTACATATTGGATGGAAAATCACAAGATTCTCAACGAGCATCAGTCGGGTTTTAAGAATGGGCTATTCAACTGTAGATAGTATATTTGTTCTGACATCAATAGCAAACGAATGCCTTCTCAAAAAAAAGAAGCTTTTCCTATTATTTGTAGACTTCAAAGCAGCATTTGACACAGTTGACAGACGGAGCCTTTCCTGAAATTGTCCAACCTGGACCTTCCTTCCAAAATGCTAAAGATCCTTAACAGCATGTATGAAAACTGTTGCAGTGTGGGATGGTAATGAGCTCTCTCCGTGTTTTGACTCTAACCTGGGCGTCAAGCAAGGCTGTCTCCTCGGCCCTTTACTTTTTGCATTGTATGTCGACGATATCGTTTCCACGCTACAAGGAGGAGTCGAACTGGGGACAACTCGAATCAAAACCCTAATGTACGCGGATGACATGGTGCTACTGGCAGACAGTGCTGACGCTCTCCAGAGGATGATCAATGCCTTACATGACTACTGTATAACTTGGAGCCTCCAAGTTAATTGCGAAAAGTCAAAGGTGATGATAATTAAAGATTGCTGAGGACGAAATGCCAGGGAGGATAATTAAAATGGAGTACAATTGGAAGTTGTTAAACAGTACAAATACCTTGGCATTACTCTGACGTCAAGTATGTCTTTCAAAAAGCACGCAAAATAAAAGCTAAAGGACTTAAAAGCAGCGCTAAACAGTACTTGGAAACACATACTTGGCAAGCAACAGGTTAATCACAGCGAGGGCGATCATGTGCTATGTGGGAAGGTTTTAGGTTATATAGAGTCTGATGAAGTAAACCCAATTCTTTGTTTTTTTATCAAAAAAATGTTCCGTACACACCCCATTATGCTATTCACTTGGAAATGGGACTATCGTCAACCATTACACTCAATCTGCATCTGCAATACATCAGTAAAGTCATGCAAATGACAAATGACCGCCTACCGAAAATTGTTGTGGAGCACCTTATACGTCAAAATCACAATTCTTCAGCAAATGGGAGACTTTAGCAACACAAGGATAACGTACCGACAGCTAAGTTTCGACCTCCAGGATAAAAATAATTTCAAAGATAAATTTAATTCACGGACAATAGCAGTTATCTGTAAGGATAGAACAGAGGTGTTAAAACTTAATTTTCTTCCTATAAGACCCGCCCAAGCATTTGTTCGCTGTGCAACGCACAGGAACCGGAGGATATACTCCACTTCGTGGGACGATGTCCCATACTGAGAGAAACCAAAATACAGCATTAGAACAGCGCAGTGTTGGATTCCCATGTATGTATCGACCTGCTAAATGGTCTATTTACCTGGCGTTCACTGGCCGACCTTTTTCTGGAGTGCCACAAATATCGGCGCGAAATTATAAATTAATATATATAGTTGGATTAGTTCAGTACAGACTTGTTAATTTATTATGCCCAACAACTATGCACTAGGCTAACGGCATGTGCCAAGCCTATTTTATATTTATTTTTTATTTTTGTCTATTTCTTTTTTCTACTTAAATGTTTACTTTATTATTTTTGAACAAATCAATGTAAGCAATAAAAAAAAAATATAAATATAAATAAAAATCCATGATCCCATCGATTATATGTATTGGACCCACAGCGATATACAGAAATCTTCCCGAACCAAATTTAAACTGGCCAATATCAAAATAGCGTAATATCCTTTGGACAATTGAGTCCAAATGGTCTTATTTGGTGGACTAGGCTCTTGACAGTATTATACGGTCAAGAATATGAACACAGCTGTATATGCATTAAGAACGAACATTTTGATATTGACGATTGATGATTGATACGATTGAATCGAGAATATGTAGAAATATTTTTGTAATTATTAGAAGTACCTGAACAATTTTCGTCATTTCTTGAATATCAATGACACCATTCCCGTCGACATCATACATTCGAAAGGCCCATTTTAGTTTCTCTTCTGGTGTGCCACTGGATGTAACGTCTATTGCGAGTAAAAATTCCTATCAAAGAAACAAACAAACATATTGAAATTAGCATCTCATCTTCATCCAGATTAGTGGTTTCAGATTCAACTCAAATCTCAAAGAGTTTATGCGTAAATGTGAATATGAAGTTGATCTTGAGTGTCTAAAACGAAAAATTTTCAAATCCGTTTGTTTTATTTAAGTAAGAATAAAATAAGGAACTCAAAAAGCAAGTTTTAAACAAATGCTAAAAAAAATTAAAAAATGCAAAATGTTGTCGCCTTTTTATGTACATCAGCTATCGGCACGGCCTTATCTCGTGGACATAGGAAACTTGCGCTGCTACTGCGCTGCCGCTCACGTATGCTTCGCTGCTTCGATTTGTTTCTGTTACGTGGCTATTATTCCGCTGTTAGGCGAACAAAAATTCACACTAACGCAATGCAAACATCTTAATGTGTTGGTGCCGACCACTGATGTACATACATGTAAGTGCTCTGCACAGTGCACAATGATCCCACAGCCGCAAAATTTAAAAAAATATATGTTAATTCTTTTGGCATATAAACAAAATTTTGATACATAGACACTCCAATTAGAATAATAGTTCCTTTTTTTTTTAAGCTTTATCGCAACCCTGTTAATTTGGCATGGTCAGTTAATCGGCTGCTCGATACCAGCCCTGGCACGTGCACACTTGCGGGAACTTTTTGGCAACTTTTCATAAAGATATAAATTGTTCCATTTGTGAAAAAATAAAAGAATAAGTATGGAAAATAACGATCAAGGAATTTAGAGTCAATTAAAAAACTATTTCGTGATGTCATTGTTTATGTATTTGTGTTGTCAAATATTTTGTATGTGTCATTTCCCAGCAAACATTTGGGCGATTGTACAATCGCCCATCGCCGAAAAGAGTCTTCTGCGAGTCGCGCAGGAGATTAATAGAAGATTAATCTTCCAAGCGATTGTTTAGCGATAGAACGCTGTCAATCGATAAAAAGTTATGTGAGAGAGTCTTCTGCGAGTCGCGCACGAGTCTTTTGGAAGATGAATCTTCCCGGCGATTGTTTAGCGAGTCCAAAACACAATTTAATTCCGATTTTTTCTAGTACTCAAAGTATTGGTCCCGTAGCTCAATAGTTAGAGTTGCTGACCTGTCATACTCCGAACTTTAAATTCTGAGGTTCGATTCCCCTGTAGTGGTAAGAATGTTGTTTACATAAAATCTGCTTAGACAAATTCCAAAAAAAAAAAAAATAAATAATATTTGACGGGCCTTTCCACTTTTTTTTTTTTTTTAGAAAGAGCCATTTGCGCGACATATCTTAGGAGAGTCGCGGAAAAGTCTTTTGGAGGACTCACAAAAGAGTCTTCCTGAAGTGTCGCGGAAGTGGCTCACTCTCTAACAAAAGGAGATCAAAAAGCGATGATAAGGCGATGTTTATTATTTGGACGTTGATGTACTAAACGAGCAGTACATTCAAGTGGCCCAAACGACACCAAGCACGGGCTTGTTGACGCGCGGACAAAGACGGACAAACATTGTATTAAACAACAATAAACTAAAACATACATTAACTATAAGCTAGATAAATAAGAAATAATTGAAGTGTTAAGAAATTGTACAGAAGAAGAATTAGTAATAAATTGAGAAAGATTGTTATAATTACAACAAAGAACTCGGAAAGGGTTATGAATAGCATAGTTAGCAACACAGGATTGAAGAGAAAGAGGTAAGAAATTTCTAGAACTTCTGATAGGAACAGCAAAACTAATCTGGCTAATTAATTCAGATGAATCAATTTCACCAATAATTAGTTTGTGTAGAAAGACTACACCAAGCATTGTTCTCCGGTCAGAAAGAGATGGAAGATTAATTAGTAAAAGTCTACTACGATAAGGAGGCAAGCGAATGTTAGTATTCCAATTCAGACCCCGTAGGGCAAAGAGTAGAAACTGTTTTTGTACAGATTCTATTCTGTCCTGATGAATCTTATATTGGGGAGTCGCCTGAGACTCTCTGGCGATTAAAAATGTTTGCTGGGTTAGTGGAGCATTACTTTCGCAGCGCGTACCTGCGCAAGTTTTTTAAAAATTTATATAGATTCATATTTAATAAGTCTGCTTTGCTCGTTTTTGCTCGTTTTCGGGAAAAATCATTTGTTGCAAATCCGATTTTTCCCGGAGTCAGATGATGACATAGACAAATGGGAAAAAAAGAAATTGTAAATTCTACTTCAATCTAATTAGAAAACATGGAAAGTTTAAAATATCTTGCATAATATTTAAGTTTTTTAAACAATTTTACTTTTTCACTGATCGTAAAGAAAGGGGAGTTGGTGTCAAGGCCCAATTAAGAAACAAAAATAAATATAAATTATATTTTACCTTAACTAAGATTCATGTCAAATTTCAAGTCTCTAGCTTTATATTTAGGTTTTTTTAAACACTTTACACTACACTCTACATTTTTTCTCAATCTTTAGATTATTTTAATTTTTGCCGAAATATTAGCATTTTGGACCATTGTGCAGTGTATGTGATTAAATCGCAAAAAGAAAATTATTTGTTAAATTAATAAAAATAACGGCTAACTAAAAAATTTTTTTTAATGGGTTAATATGTTTTTTTAGATTGTTTTTACTTTTCTACTTTAGACATATAAAATTATTACACTTTTTATTTTGGTTGCCAATTTAGAAGTTTATAGTGATTATTCTTTGAAGAATACGGTACAGAGCGAACGTGACTTTGAAAGGGTTTTGGCCCGAATAACAGATCAAACACCTAGACTAGCTGATATTTAAGATACTCACTTGCAAACCCTGGTAACTAAAATGAATACAATATCGACTCGGAAATGCCTTCTTATGGCTGTTACAAATATTGTATAGTCTTATTATAACCACGACTCAAGGTACCATAAAAAAAACAGACACGAAATAATTGGATCTTTCGAAGTTATTTATTATTATAAGCTAGTCTAGTCGATTTTCTCACTGTGTGAAGTTGAATATCTTCCAAGATTAATATCAGATCGTGATGATTTTTATAATATAATGAGCGCATTTTAAATGTCACTTGTAATTCATTTTGTTCGATTTACGGAAGCAAAAAAGAGCTTGAAAAAATTTTAGCCTTAATTTTATCTGCTTACCAATTTTTTATATATACCATATTTGATGTGTCTTACTCTTTTAGGGGATCTGCCTGTCACACATATATAATAAACTTCTATTTAAGTAAAGGCTACAAAAATTTTTCATGGTTTTTCACTAAGAACTCCCACAGTAACTAACGAATGAGCTTGATTTAGTACATTAAATAGTATTTAGGTATATTAAATCACTTCTTTTTAGATGTATCGGATTGTTTTCATCCACTGTAGTTGCATAAAAGCTTTTATATGCATTCCAAATGAAACTTCTTTTGCTTTTAATTTGTAGAAATTATCCTAATTAATTAACAGCATTGTTGTTTACTCTCTCGAAAATTGATTGCATATTTAAATGAATTATTTAATTTTAAAACTTTTATGAGTTTAAAATTGGAAACATTTAAGCTGTCAATTTAGTAAATAATTATAATCGCATTATTCAACATGTTTGAGTAATATTAAAAAAAGTAAATTACCTTAAAGTCGATATAACCATTTTTATCCATATCGAATGTACGGAATACGTGGTCACAAAACTCTTCCGCATTTCCAGATGGAAAAAACATCTTATACATGTCCACAAATTTAGCAGGAGTCAAACGACCATTGGGACAGTCTTGCTATACGTGAGATATTAAGACATATTGTTAAATCTTAAATCATGTTAATAATTAAAATGACTGAAACTCACCTTAAATCCTTTGTACCATTCTTTTATAGTAGCCTCATCATAACGGGTGTGGGTTTTCAAAAACTCCATATCTTCTTTTGTGAGGCGATCTTTACTACTTAAGCACCCCATTGAATAAGCAGTTTTTCACTTATAACAAGTTGATGTTTAAATTTAAATGAATTTTATCAATAACTAGGGACTTCTAAATCAGCTCGTTATATATTACGCGGGTTTCTTTATATTTGATTATATATGGTTAAGCTTTCAAACAGTATTAATATGTTAATAATATTACACTATTTTTATGATATGTATTAAATTTATTTATAATATGTATACAGCATTTTATTGCCAGTACTTTAAAAAAGTTTTTTACTATTAACCAGTAGCTGTTAACGCTAAGTGAACCCAAGAAATACGAGGTTGACTTATGCGCATGCGCAAAAATTGTCTGTATACAGGCTGATTATTGAGTTACCATTTTTTTCTGTACACTGAAGTAAACTGTTTATAGGGTTGCCAAACTGACATTTGAATTTAATAAATGTTTCATTGTTCTAAAATTGTTTCATTTTAATTTAATAGGTAATTTTAATAGTAGGTAACGTGAATAGTACGAAGAAACCGACATTATAATTATTCAAAATAAGATAACGTTCATAAACGGTTTTATCGATATACTATATAAATCAATATTGTTTTAAAACAACAAGCTTCGATGAATCGTTTCGAATAGTTCGGTTTAGTTCGTTGATTATGAACATGTTTTAACTAATAAAATAAAAAGGAAAAATACTAACAAGTCTACACAAGCGTTAGGACTCTCCGTTGTTCCCCATACGAGCAGTTTAGATAAGTGACTTATTCACTTCAATAAAATTTACCCTTTATATGGCATGATCTCTGATTTTGATGCGGTTACTTTTAAGTAAACAATTCAATTTAATTCAATTTTTTTTTTTTTTTGGAAAAACGATTAAGGTAATTTTGGTATCACATACGATTTTGCTGTTAATAGTAAATATTAAAAAGAATTAAATATAACGAACATTTCAGTTAAACATTAAATCAAGACATCTCATTATTTTTTTAATTCCAAGATTCTTTAATATAATCGGTATGTTGCCGATATGCATCGCGGCCATATTAAGGGTTAAAGAAATCTACAACCTGAACGTTGTGAGCGCTTTGCTTTTGACGACTGTTATCTGAGTTCGCCCTATTACACATGCAATGTGGAAGGGTATAAGGACCAGAAAAAGATTTGCCCGACAATAATGAAGGACATTGGAAAGCAGTTTAAGGAAAAATCAGCTGTAAATTCATGCATTTTAAGGTAGCTAAGCGCACCATAATTCTGTTTAGTGACAACCCTTTGCAAGATAAAACGAGCAGAACACTTAGTTATCACAAATCGCAAAATTTTGCGATTTGACATTATATTGCATACATGTATGTTGTGTAACTAAATAAATAACAAAAGCAATGAAAATTGTATGATTCATTGAGCTTTCAAAATTTATGCCGCACTAGTATAACAATTTTTAATATCTGTTCCCTTAACCTATCGCAAATTTAAGTTTGAACAAATTTGACAATTCAACAACATTTTACGCTTTGTAATTACAATCAAAATATCTCAATAAAATAACCAAGTCAGCTATTTTTGTTCATCAGAAACGATGATAGTGCGAGATCATTGAGTATAGTAGAAGTAGTAATGATGATCGAAACTTTTACCAGAGGATTAAGGGCTTGCCTGCGTAGGTAATGATGGAAACCTGGTCACAGATGCAGAGAGCGTACTGAGTACGGAAGCATCACTTCTTGAATTTGTTAGCAGGCGATGATCCGTGTACACAATTTGGAGAATATAATCCACTAACCTCAATCGATGATGATGAGGACGACGTACTGGTTCCAAGCCAGTCAGAAGTCAATGACGCCATACAGCGTCTGAAGAATAACAAAACACCAGGTGCTGACGTCTAATCGGCTCGGTGCACTATGGGTAATTTCACGAGTTTGTGAGGCCAAAACCCATTTTCTGAAAGTCGCCAATTTGAAATATTTTTCAGTGCAAATCGTTAACAAAAGATGGTTATTCAATGTTGCGTACCAGAAATCTCAATAGATGGCGTCACTTCGACGAAATCAACTGTTAAACACAGGGTTGTATTTGCAAAGCACACGCTCTACAAATTGTATGGTTTTGTTCGCAATTTGAATGTGCCAACAAGTGAAAAACTAATCAACATTTAGACAATTTTTGAAATGAGTTGAAATCAGTGTGGTTTGTACTATATGTCTGTGAGTGTCAAATGTAGAAATTGATCGTGGTATCCCCTTAATAATGTAAAAGTCTAAGTAGTCTATCAAACGAAAATTTTTTATTCAGTATCATTTTGAAAAAGATATTTAAAGTGAGTCCATCGCTGAAATATATTGTGTGCTGTAGAGTATTTAATTCTCTTTCAAATTATTGTTGTCTAAAAATACACTTTTAACCACTTTTGGTGAAATTTAATTTTTTAGCAAGTAACCTCACAATTTCAAAGGCCGATTTGTTCGTTTGCCGTATGGGGAATTTTACCTGTTCTTGTTGGCATTAATTAATAACTCCCAAAGTACTCAAGATATTTAAATTAGGTTTTTTTTCTAGTGTTATACATACTACTAGAAGTATTTTGGAAAAGTGGGCGTGTCAGCACCCCCGCACCAAATTTTTTTTTTTTTTATTCGATGCTTACTGCCATTTAACATGGCCAACACCTTTGTATGTCTAACAAGTACGTATTCTTTACATTGCTAATAATATATAAGGTCAAAACTTGTTATTTGCAACAGAAATCATAAACTTACTTGTTACCGATAAAAATAAAAAAAATTGGGGGGGGGGGGTGGTGGCACGCCCACTTTTCCAGAATACTTCTAAGAGGATACGTAACACTAGAAAAAAAACCGCATCAAAATATCTTCAGTAGTTTACTAGCTATTCAATTTGCCCTCACGAACTCGTGAAATTTCCCATAGTGCGGTGGTGCATGCAGCAACTCATCCGATGACTGGAACCTCACGCTGATCTGTCCCTTTTTGAAGGTGGGTAGTGCCACATTGCGAATGAACTATCGTGGCATTAGTCTTCTCTCTGTTGCTTTTACGAGCCTGTGAGTGACTGAAACCATTTGCTGTGGCACTCATTTGACCTTATGAGTGCGGTTTTCCACCTGGTAAATCCACCATCGATCAGATTTTCACACTATGCCAAATCCAGATGAAGTAAAATGAAAACCAAATGGGCACATATGGACTTACATTACTAATCAACACACAGCGACTTCATTCACGTACGTACGGAAGAAGCAACACCAGCCGGTAAGGTATATGATGAAGTTGTAAGTCCAAAGTCTAAAGCTTATCAATAAAAAAATTGCGAAACCCGTACAAAAACTAAACGGCTGATTTTTTATCTACTATAACGAGATATTAATCAGTTTATATCTGAAGGCTGAAGACAAACTCAATACCAAAGCCGCCTTGTATCAAAGAATTGACCTTAAGTTGGGTGGAGCTTAAAGCGATCGAGCGCAAGAAGGGAGTACAACGTTTCAGGAATGTCAGTGTACGCAGAAGAATACAAAAGGTTGCAATCTAATGCAATTCGCGACGCGTCCTTTGTCGACTATCTCGTTATTGTGATGCTTTTGAAAAAAACATTATAATATGTTTATATTTTTTTAAGTACTCGATTTTTTCTAATTTCATCAAGTGATACTTATTTTTATCACTTGATGACATTAAGACTTTGAGACATTAAGCTATTCTATTGACGTCACAATCGCATATTCTACAACACAATCAACTCCTCCAATGTAGATAATGGTAGTAATTTATTTAAATATATATGTACATACATTAAATAATTTTATTTGTATGTAACATAATTTTATTACGATTGATCCTTAAATGTGAAGATATGGGAAATCTTGTGACCTGAAATGTTTAAGGATAGCCACTGCCGTTAAATTATATTCGTAGATTTATGATTTCTAACTATCAGGCCTGCTTCGGTTTTTACTTTCAGCAAGATTCTGCAGAAGTAAATATGCTTTACCTGTTCGGGGTTTCACTTACGACCAGATTTTACGGATAAAGTTCACTTGACATTGAGCTAGTAAGTTTAAAATCGGAAGAGAAACATAAATTCACACAACACTGTAGACACCAAGTAGCAGTTAAAACAGTGAGTTTCATCGGTCGAATGGGCGCCTAAGAAGATGAAGTTTGGTTTGTCAGCCAATAAAGTCTTGACGACCGATTTTTTGATGCACGCGGAATAATCCACATTAATAAGCTGCATAAGGTAAGAAAAATCAAAGGAAAATATTTTGCCAATTTTTTGGGCTGAGTCAATGACGATTTGAAGAAAGGCAACCACATTTGACCAATAAAAAAATCTTTTCTGCTAGACTACAAGTGTAGTCAATGGTGAATTTTCATGAATTGCTCTACAAATTGCTCCCTCGCCCACAAAATTCTCCGGATTAAGGTCCTAGTGACTATTTCTTGTTACCAAACTTAGTGAAATGGCAAAAACGGCAAAAAGAGATTTAGATAAAATTATGAAATCATCTTATCGGGAAATCTTATTTTTTGGAAGGTCTAAAAAATTTTAGAAACGTTGGACGGTGTATATAGAGATCAAAAAACTCTATGTTGAACAAAAAAAAAAATATTTATGATAAGTTACTAAAAACCAGAGTTTCATTCAAAAAGTCACGGACTTGACCTGATCCGCCTCTTATTAAGACATGTAAGATTGCGTCATTAACGATATTTAACTTCTACCCGGGTTTTACACAATGAGCTCACTCATCTGTACCTTTCCTACTAATATAATTTAACGAAAATGTTTATACTGCAACAGAGAAAACATTAATTGGAAAATACATCTTTTTTAACGCCACAATAACAGCCTATTTATAATGTCACTAACTTTCTGTCAATACCAGCATCTTTACAGATTCTTGAATGATTCTGAGACGCAAGTGCATGTAGAGCTTTGACTGTAAGCCTGTTATCTTTTTTTTAATTTTTTATTATTATTGCACAAATGGTGGCACCCTCACATCTTGCTTGATTTTGGAAGACATTTTACATCCCGACCAAGTTAGCTTGAAATTGGAAAATTTAAATTGTAGTGGTGCTGTGCATTTCTCATTTTTAAAGGTCCGAGTTGAGTTCACCAGCTAAATAAATTATTTGTAAGGCTATCTAGTGCATAGGCCCAATTAGTTTCTTATCTATGTATATTTTTTAAGATTAATTTAATGCTTATAAATAATAAAAATATATAGTTTTTTACTTACATTATATACCTCTCAAAAGGTTTGGAAATGCCTGAAAATAAATAAAGGTATTGAATAATAATATAATTATTAGCTATCAATGTTAACAAATAAATAAATAAATAATATAATTATAAATCATATATTATAAATTAGAGAACTTCGCCCTCTGCTCGCTACGTTCGTGTAATTGAAGTGTGAAATGGAGGAACACTTCTTATAATATTCTTGACTAAACTTCTATAAGAAACACAAAAACATAATACAGTACAATCTCGATTATTCGACATTTGTTATTTCTAAGAGCTCGATATTTGTTCTATAAAATATACTCTAATACAGACACCACGCAATTTTGTTGCTCCTGAAATCCGCACACATTTATAATTTTGTATAAATGATAGTAATTAAAATACAATTGGTCATTGTTTCTAGCATAACAAGACTGTGGTTGATATTGCTCGGACTCCGAAAAATCATTGGGGACATTTCGTAAATTTTTAGATTTTCAAAGTTTTAACATTTTTTTTAAACATTTTCTTACATTTTTAATACTTTTTTTATAATTTTTCCAAAATTTTCAAAGTACCAAAATTTCCAAAATTTACTTTTTTCAAAAATGTAATTATTAAATTTAGATTTTATTATATTCAATGCCAAAAAAAAATTGAATTATTTGTTATTTTCAATTACAGCCGAACTTCCCTAACTCGAATCACCATTGACCAAAGAAAAAGTTCGAGTTATGGAGATATTCGACTTATAGAGTTATTATACCCGTTACTTAAAAAATAAGTAAAAGTGGATATTGTATTCGATGCATGTATGTAACAGGGAGAAGGAAGCATCTCTGACCCTATAAAGTATATATATTCTTGATCTGAGTCAACAGCCGAGTCGATATAGCCATGTCCGTCTGTCTGTCTGGGTGAGGGCCTAGATCTCAAAGACTATAAGAGCTAAAGCAACCAAATTTGGCACACAGACTTCTATAAGCCCCACGCAGATTAAGTTTGTTTCAAATTTTTGCCACGCTCCTTTCCGCCTCCGGGAATCGCGAAAAGTCTCCACACGCCCAGTTTTCAAGATATTAGGATTTTACTAATCAACGCTAACTACTGTAATAACAGGTAATAACCTATCATCCTTCTAAACCGCAACAAGATCGGACAAGCAGAACGGTGGTAATGGCTGATTTAAGTTTCAAGCAATGTATGTGCCTAAAAGCATGCAATAACAAATATTTTAAATTTATTTAAATAAGTTACGGGAATCCTATAGTCGGGAGCTCGACTATAGCCTTTACCACTTGTTTTTCTTAAGTTTATTTATTTTACTGCCACCCATTTAGCTCGAGTTAGTGAAAAATTCGAGTTATAGAAGTTCGAGTTATGGAAGTTCAACTGTATACTTAGAAAATTTTTCAATATTGCTTTACTTTTTTCAATGATAACTAAAATAGTAATGGTAATGTTTATAGGCACAACACTGAAAATTGCACATCATTATTGTTAGTTTACAAGATGATTCCTTAGTTTTAATTGATGAATAAAAAAAACACTCCGAGCCAAAGGTTTTGGATCAAATCTTAATTCAATCAAGAAACAAAATATTCTTTTCCATGTAATTTTTGATTAAAATTAAATTTTTTAATGCAAAGTTTTTCAATAATTTAACTTAATTTGAATAGGTTAAAATTTATTTTATTCTAATTATTCTAATTCTAATTTTAATTACTTTAAAGTTTACAACAACAAAAAGTAATCCTTTTCACAGATTACCCAAAAGGCTTCGGGTTCTTTGTACCTAAAATACTTTTGAGCACTGTTCCGCAAGTTAAAATATTTTGTTTTATTTGAAAATAATTCATGAATCGTTCGGAACAAAATTGCGGGGCGGAAAAACGCTTTCGTCTTTAGAAGCTACCGAAATTTTTGAAAAGCTTGATATATCCATATATGTGTATATAAATGATAATGTTGAAACAGTCAGTCGAATGAGCACTAGTGATGTAAAAATACATCGAAAGACTTGGAAAATCGAGTTAAGTGGGGAACCTCGAGTATAAGAAGTCGTATCATTTTGAAATTTTTATCGCAATGTAATGCATATTTAAAGATTAAACTGGAATTTTGTCAAGATAATAACAACACTTTTACTGTGTAAACGGACGCCGCGTTTATATCGTCCCGCCTTAGGAGTGTCTCCACTGTGTGCTTTCTAGTGTCCTTAAGGGGAATCTAAACCAAAAAAAATAATTTTTTTTAAACTTTATGATGGTACGCTCTATATGACATGGCCTTTTTTTAAGAAAGCGACTTTTAAATTTTTTTCAAAGTTTAAAATTAAACAATTTTTTTTCGTTAAAAAAAACGACTTTAAAACACAAACAAAAATGAAAAAAAAAGTTTAAAAAAAAAATCATGTCATATGGTTGAGGAATTAATCTATAAAATGAGCCACCACACAGCCCGATCGGTTCAGTACAGCTTTCTCATTCGTCTACACAAAATCAAAAGGTGTTTCGAGAAAAACGCTTTTAAAGTTTTGGCGCGTCAAAGCAATCGAATAAAATTAGTTCCGCTTTAGGAGGCTTTCCCCTTAATTAAACCGATTTTCATGAAAAATCCACAAATCACTGAAGTAGGTTAGTTCATCGTAGCTCATTTGCAGAATTAAGTTCAGTTCATTTTGATATGAGCATTCGATAAAATTTTAGAACTTAAGACTTTAAATAATTCGGTTTTGAGAAAGTTTTAAATATACAGGGTGACCAGAAATAACGGAGACAAACATTTTTAACTATAATTTTACTAAACGAGAGAAATTTAGCAAAGCAACAATTAGTAACGATAAAGTGGATCACTAGTAGTAAGATTCTCAGCCGGTTTCGAAATGGTCTCTTCCAGCTGCCATGCACAGGCCCAAACGTGATCTAAAATTGTTGGCCATGGGCCGCAGGTCCTCGGGACACAGTCGGTTCCATTCCAAGAGCAGCGATTGCTTCAGCGCCTCCAAACTTTTGTGAGGCTTAGCACAGGTCCTGGCCTCCAATATCGACCACACGCTGTAGTCCATCGGGTTGAGATCCGGCGAGTAGGGTGGCCATTCAGCAGACGAGATGAAGTCCGGAAAATGAGTTTTGGACCAGTCTTGCGTCATTTTCGCCTTGTGAGCCGGCCGGAGTCTTGTTGAAAAGTCCAGTCCGCATCGCCAAAGTGCAGTTGGGCCCAAGGAATTACCACGGCTTCGAGAATGTCGCGGCGGTACACTTCTTGGTTTCTTTTAACCCCTTGATCCACGAAAACCAGGGGTTTCTTGCCGCTGGCGCAAATGCCGCCCCAGACCATAACGGACTTCGGATTTTGGCGATGTTTGACAATGGCCGACGTACTCGGAGCCTCTACGGACCAGATCCAGTCGTTTTGGTGGCTGTGGGCCTGCTCGACGGTGAACAGCCTCTCATCTGTGAAAAGGATGCGCTCCTATCGCCGACCTGCGGCCCATGGCCAACAATTTTAAATCACGTTTGGGCCTGTGCATCGCAGCTGGAGGAGGCCATTTCAGATCCGGCTGAGAATCTTACTACTAGTGATCCACTCTATCCTTACTAATTGTTGCTTTGCTAAATTTCTCTCGTTTAGTAAAATTATAGCTAAAAATGTTTGTCTCCGTTTTTTCTGGTCACCCTGTATATACTTGCTTATACTTTACAAGTCTACATTTTTGTAAATTTTGGCATTACTTTAAAAAAAAATTGAATTTAGTTGATTGCAAGTTAAAGCAAGAGGTTTCAGAGGCCAAAACATGATCAAAATAACATTCTGCTTAGAAATCGGATCAGTTTTGGCAAAGTTGTGATCATTTTTTGACTTAGCAACTTACAAGTTAAAATTTATTCCGGGTACTTTGTAGTTATAGTTGTTTTCTTTTAAACTTCTTTTTTTTTTTTGAAAACTTGCTATATCTGTGTTTTTTGGAGATATATCGACAACTCGATTAGTTTTTGGACTTAAACAGAAAGCAACTTCATTGGCTAGGTCTCGTTGTACGAATGGAAAAACAAGTTTAACCCGTAAGGAGTTTAATGAGGTACTAGACATAAATATTTAAATAACCAGTTTTGAGTCGAATTGTTTCCTTATGAATCCTTTCAAGAGAACTCTGCCATCTGCTGGACCCGTGAGCAGGGCAATAATGTGCTAAGCGGCACAGGTATGGGGCTAAATGGAAATGAGCAAAGTAAACCAAATCTTTCGCTTATCAAACAAATTTCCCGTCGTACATACCCGATTATGCTAGTTGTAAACACAACCTACATCAAGAAAATCATGCAATTGCGATCGCCTCCCTAAAATTATTGTGGGCACTTTCTACTCCAAAAGTCGATATTCTTCGCCAAAAGGATAGTTTGGATTCGCAGCATCACATCTTTACTACACACATCTTTACTACAAATCATGAAGAACCACGCCCGAAGAAGGGGCCCAAGGTTAACACACAGGCAACTAAAGTACGACCTTCGGGAGCATTATTATTTTAAAGACGAGCTCAACTCACTTACAATAGCAGTCATATGTAATCCTAGAACAGAAGTTTTAAGACTTATTTGGTACCTTATAGGACAGATTCAAGCCTTTGTTCGTACACACAGGAACGGGTGGATATACTCCACTCCACAGATGTCCAATACTGAAAAAAAAAACCGAATTCAGCACTGGAACAGTGAATACTTGAACCTGCTAAATGGCTCCTAACTGGTGAACACTGAACGATTTTCTGCTGGAGTGCCACAAGGATTTATTCACTTTTATAGATTTTCAGGTTTCAGAGATTTTACAGTTGTTAGCATGACTTTGAATCTCGCCATACATTCAAATATATTGTCCCGCATAAGATGAAAATCGGCTTTTATTGTCTTTTTGTCTAGCTAACACTACAAAAATTATACATTTAATTTGTACGGGATTAATGAAATTGAATTAATCTCACAATGTTTAAAAATACACATATTTAATTTACTGTCTCTATTCTTAAATATTTAAGTATTCGTACAGGCTGATATGGTCAAACAACTCGGTTGCTCACGTTGATCTAGAATATTTGCATATTATTTATAGTACCATAGATGCTGCCTTATGCTGTCACTTATAGTATACACTTTAGCACATATTTTAACATATTCAAATAATCCAACTTTGCTGCTGAAGACGGATGAGCCTCCTTCGTTGTTCATAGATTTATGATGTACAATATACATACGTATAAATATGTACATACATACATCATTTTATGAATGCAAAAGTACACATGTATTTTTATCATTGAAGCATTCACATATGTATATATAGATAAAAAATTACGGCAATATTTTGTATGCAAAAATATGACCACACAGATATATATTTACCACACTTTATAGGAAGATGAAAACATAACTACAAGTGCAAACAAATATACAAACATTTGTACATATTGCAATTGTATGTTTGTTTTTATATACGAATGCGATCTTATATTCAGTCCACATTATACTTCATACCTGAAAGTGTTAAACACTGTCCATAAAATTAATGCTATACTTTAAACGAAAACGGTTTTATAATTTATTTAATAGCAAAATAATCCCTCAAGCAAAACACACAATCAATACAATCATATGGGGTGGCTTTTAGAGTTGTGTCGTTTCGTGCTGAAAAGTTCAAATGAACGGGTCATTAAGATGAACGAATGAACTTATTCAGTCAATCATAAACTAAATCAATCATTTCGCAGCTGGTCAGTAATTTTCCCCGATTGGATAAAATTTCTTCTTTATTTACATATAACAATGCTTCAATTTCATATATTTTTGGTTTTGAACAATGTGAAAGGTTACTTAAGCCCAAAATAAAAACCCAACTTACCTAATAATCCTAAATATATTTGGCATTTGTCGTCTATCCTAATTAAAAACTTAAAACACATATTACATTCCACAAAAAAGAAACAGTTGTACACTGTTCACATCGTTTATCTTTCATAAACAACTGACCAACTAATCAGAAAGACCTATTCATCTCTCATCGTTCATGGCTAACTGAATAGAAACCATATCATTCATAGTTCATGACAACTGAATAGAAACCATATCATTCATAGTTCATGACAACCGAATAGAAACCTTTCATCGTTTATGGCTCATGAGTCATGACCAACTGAATAACTGAACTAAATGACTGATTTAGTTCACAACTGAAAAATGAGCGATTGAACTTATTCAGCAAATTGCACTAAGAAGCCCAACTCTAGTGGCTTTAGGGATACTTGTCATCGATATATCGATATTTTCCAAGTTACTTTCGATATGTTAAACGAATAATTGAATTTTTATTTTATTTTGTTTTTTTTTAATACCTATTACACTAAGTATCTGTAGAAAAATTCTTAAAAGAATCACTTAATTTTTTATTTGTTTATAAAATGCACCTAGAAGGACTAGTAACTCTGAACTTTTGTGTTGATTACAAGTCTTCAGGTTGAGCAGTAGTTCACTCGTTCTATTTATGATCGAACAAATTTACTCCTATGTTTATACGGGACCCAATTCGTGAAATCACTTCAAGAAATCATGTAAATCGACAAACATTCGAAAGTTGATTATGAACTCAACCTCATTTCATAAAAGACATGGTACTCTGTAAAGCTAAAACCTGCTTTGATAGTTGAGTGATTGGCAAACGACTTTTCGCAGGATCGATTTCCCGTAGGACTTTAATTTTCTAAAATACGAACATTAATGGTATTCCGCGAACCGTTTTAGATTTGGTTTAGATTATTTTAAACCAAATCTAAATCAATTGACGGAACTACCCTTTTTGCACACTGATTAGTTTTAGATTTCGTGAACAGCTAACAGCCTGGGCGAACAGCTGATTGACAACTAAAAAGAATACAAAAAAGGGCACAATTGCAGAAAGTGCAAAGAGAAAGCCAAAAAGGAAATATGTAAACGTTCTCCATATTGACATTACGGCAAATCAATTAGTAAGACCACATTTCCCTGATTTGCTCTGGGCACACTGACTGCGAAATCTGAACCAAATCTAAAACGGTTCCCGGAATACCATTGTTATTCTTTTCTTAGGGTTCTAGCATTATTATTTTAGTTTTTTCACCATATTTATTATTAAACAATATGCATTTATGTTTCTATCTTACAGCGGACCGTATGTGTGTCCCAAAAATAAAACATCTTTACGAGATAAAAGTCATGTGACGAGACCATTTCCACGCCCAAACTATTCTAAAAGTTAAGCATGGTATTCAGTAGCTAAAGATCATGTTTGAAAGGTAACAACTCCATATAATAAAATATAATATATGGTCAGCTCAGAAAATTTTCGGGCGTTTTACAACACAGTTTGGTAAACAGCTGGCAGCTTTTTTTCGACCTTTCAAATCAGTGTTCAGTGAATCAGTGTTTCCACTAGTCAAAATATTTTTGAACAGAAATGGCGACCAACAAGCAGCAAAATAAACGCCGAATTGAGCTCTTCGAACACGAAGATCGAATTAGAGCAACAGAGGATAATATTATGGGGTTTGACAGACAAAAAAAAATGTTGATGGAATTTTTAAAATTAACAATATTTAATTTAATCATTACTGTCCATTAGGTCCATTTTCTCGTTTTTGTTGTTTTCAATGGTATTTAACATATTTGTTTGTTGTGCACAGCTGACGCTACAGTGTGTCCCCAGCTACATAACACCAACAATCTCTCAATCTTTTTGGTATTGTACTGTCACACTGAAGTTTGTAAGCCCAACATCAAAACATTGAACACCTTGAGATCCCAAAATATTCTCAGCTACTGAATACTATGCTTTTAGAAATTGTTTGGCTTTCCGCACTTGGCACAAAATGGGCCCGTTCTTTGTACCTAACATTACATTAATATTTTGCCCCTTCCATTTACACCCTATTATCTCATGAACCGGGTGAGAACCAAAAGTCTTAGTTAAAGCCATACCGTTTCTGGGTATGGAGTCGTAAAAAAAAGATCTATACGGTAGCGTAAAGTAAATAAGAAAAACTTGATAATTCTGTCTGTTAGTCGATACAGACTAGGAGCAGTCAAG
Source organism: Drosophila limbata (assembly GCA_963924055.1). Taxonomy (NCBI): domain Eukaryota; kingdom Metazoa; phylum Arthropoda; class Insecta; order Diptera; family Drosophilidae; genus Drosophila; species Drosophila limbata. The sequence continues at coordinate 28,878,171 of OZ001354.1, read as the reverse complement.
CCCAATCAGATCTCCATGTTCAAATTTAAGACAAACCACAGTTGTAGCATAGAGCTACCACTCAACAGCACTGTCTTTCTGCTCGTCGACAGAAAAATATTGAGCTCTTTACGCCTCTTAAAAATTTTTAAACATCGATGTTTGATTGCGACTATCGATGTTTTCTTTGTTCATTCGATAAGCTAGTACGCTCTAGCCGAAAATATGTTTGCAAGGCCATATAAAAAAAGGGTTGCAAACATGCTCGAAATTATTTTGTAAGGCCATTTCTAAACCTATGTACGCTGTACCTAAATATGGGCAGCTCAGAATATTTTCTGACGTTTTATAACACTGTTTGGTAAACAAATGGCAACTTTTTTTTGGCCTTTCGAAACATCGATTGAATCAGTGTTTCGACTAGTCAAAATCTTTTTGAACAGAAATGGCAACCAACAAGCAGCAAAATAAAAGCCGAATTGAGATCTTTGAACACAAAGAGCGAATTGGACTGATTGGAGAGGTGGAACAAAGGCCAGTATTGTGGGATTTGACCGACAAAAAACATTTTGATGGAAATTTTAATAATTAATAATTTTTATTTCATTATAAGGATATTAGTTGCTGCTACTTCTTTTATCCCGTCCATTTGGTTCATTTCTCTATTTTGTTGTGCTCAGTGTTATTTATTTGTTTGTTGTTCACAGCCGACGAACAGTGTGACCACAGCAGCATAAGACCAACAATCTCTCAACTTTTTATTAAGTTTGGTATTATACTGTCACACTGAAGTTTGTAAGGCCGGACTTCAAACCATCGAACATTTCGAGCGCCCGAAATGTTTTCAGCTAGAGCGTACTACGCTATAGAATGAAAAATGACACGTGCAAGAAAAAAATAAAAGCAAATGGTAAGAACATAATACGGGTACTCCTGAAACAGATTAAATTAGATTTAATCTTAGGAACGACACTGTTCGCACATTAATTAGATTTTGAATTTGTGAATTTAAAAGGCGCGAAAAGACAAAATGACAAAAGAAGGGGTGATAGCTATTTTTCTAAGAATTTGAAATAAGTTTAACGTATCTACGAGGTGAAACTCCAGTGACGAAAACATTTCCACGCCCTAAAATTTCTAATATCCAATTTTGTGTCGAAAATATTTAATTTATCATACAAATTATTAAAAACAAAAAAACTATTTGGTGCTAAAAGGCTCAAATGGTAAAGGTCTAGAAGCAGTAGCCAGTCTCAAAAAAAAAAAAAACGCACACTGAAATGGTGCATTTACACTAGTTGATAAACAAGTCAACGTTGATATCAACTTTATCAATCCTAGTGTGAACAGCTGTCAACTTGATCAACTGTTGCGTTGACAGTAGATTGACAATGCGAAAATCATCAATTGTTGCTCTGAGTGTAAACATAGTGTAAATGTAAAAAGCCTGATTGGCAATTTAATAAAAGATTTAGTTTTCTTGCTGATACGTATGTCTTACTTTATTCACGATCGCTGCTAAAGTGAAGCGTCTCTATTTTCTATGCTATCGTTATATCGAACTATCGATATATCTAATTTGATACAATTAACATAGTATAATATCGATATTATTACACGCTTTTTTCTTTTTTTTTAAATAAGTAAATAAATACATTCTAGTCCCATCCATATCTATTAGGAGGTCTTATTGATCTACCAGATCGAGATACTTTAGTATTATTAGATATAGGCTCTGATTCATCATCTGAGCTGAAACTGTTTGGGGTTTCATATTCATCAGTAAGATTTGGGTTAATTTCATTTTCAATAGTACTATCAGTTTCAATTTCAAGATTTACATTATCAGTATCAGTTTGACTTAAATTAAAATTTTCAGTTTGACTTAAATTAACAATTTCAGTTTCATTTTCAGTTTGACTTAGATTAACATTTTTGGTTCCATTTTCACTTTCAGATGCAACTTTAGATTCATTTTTTTTATTGTTATTATTTACAGGAATACATTCATAAAGATAGTCTTCATTGTCATTATTTATACTTTCACTCTTGTTCATTAGTCTTCTATTTCTTCTATAAAAGTTATTGAGATCATCCTTTATAATATATGATCTTTCGTTTACTCTTTTATCAACTACCCCATGTGCCCATTCGTTGGCTTTTTTTCTAAATTGGACTTTATCACCTATGTTAAATGGACGTAAATTTCTTGAGTGCATGTTATAATAATATTTTTGTGTGGTCTTTTTGTCAAAGATTTTGTTTATTACTGTTTGTTCATCAATCTCATTGCGATACAGTTCGGATTTTTTAATTGGCATTTTTGTTTTACACATTCTACCAAGGAACAATTCACATGGGGCAAGATTCAAACTTGCTACTGGGGTAGCATTATACTCTAGGATTCTATACTGATAGTCTTTGATATCAGAACATCGCTTTAAGATGTTCTTGGCAATCGCAACTCCCTTTTCAGCCAATCCATTACTCTGAGGGTATCTTGGACTTGAAAATTGCAATATTATATTGAACTCATTTGCGAAATTTTTAAACATAAACGAATTGAAAGGGTTGTTATCACATTTTAATTTTGATGGATAACCATAGCTATCAAAAGTTTTTCTTAACTCTCCTATGACACATTCTACTGACTTCCCTTTAAGCTGATTCACAAATAAGAAGTTAGAGTATGCATCAAAAATCGAAATAAAATTTCTTCCCCCATATTCAAATATATCCATTCCTGCCATGTGAAAAGGGTATTCTGGCCTCTCATCTTCTAACAACGGCTCTTTTTGATTGTTTCTGCGAAATTTTTCACATATTTCGCAAGAATACACTAGTTCCTTGATCTGTGAATTCATATTTGGCCAGTAATAAAGATTTCGCGCGCGTGCCAGTGTTTTTTCGATACCCAAGTGGGACTCATGAATCTGTTTAAGAATTTGTGACTGCAACTTAGATGGGATTACTAATCTGCATGATCGGAAAAGAAGACCCTCTTCAAAATGTAGCTCTGCTTTGAATTTATAAAATGCCTGACAGAATCTGTCCAGTTTGTGAAAAGATGGCCATCCCTTTTCGACAAAACTACAGATTCTTGCGTAATTTTCATCCTTTTCTAAGACCTTAAGATAGAAACAATAGTTGTCTTCTGAGAGGCAGGCTGCCTTTGTTACAATATGGATTACGTTAGCCAATTCCGAAATTTCGCCTTCTTCGGGTAATTGAGCTCGTGACAGGCAGTCTGCTACAAGCATGTCCCTACCTGGCGTATATTTCACAGTCATTTTTGAATATTTCAGTAGATATAAAAGCATTCTTTGTAATCGCATGGTTACAGAGTCAATGTCTCTTTGTAATAAAACTTCTAACGGTTTATGATCACTTTCAACTACAAATTCTCGACCATAAACATAATAGTGAAACCTTTCGCATGCGAATACAATTGCTAGCAGCTCTTTTTCTATTTGAGCCCACTTTTGCTCACTTTTTGTCAGTGTACGTGAAGCAAAACTAATTGGATGTCCATTTTGCAGAATTACACATCCAAGTCCATCTTTGGAAGCATCAGTTTGAATTACAACAGGCTTTGTACTGTCATAGACTGCTAGAATTGGATTACTCGATATGCTTTTGAGCAAATCATCAAGCTCGTCTTGATGTTCCTTATTCCACTCAAAAGTGGTGTCAATTCTAGTAAGATTTCTAAGTTTTGCGGTTCTTGAAGACAGGTCTGGAATGAATTTTGCTAAATATTTGAATAAACCAAGGATGCGCAATACACCTTTTTTGTCTTCTGGAATTTTTATATTACGAATTGCTTCAAGATGCTTCTTTTGTGGTTTGATTTGCCCATCTGAAAGAATATGACCCATAAACTCGACTTGTTGTTTTCTATATTGAACTTTGTCAGGGTTAAATCGTACTCCATTGCACATTGCGCGGTCTAGTACCTTCAGCAATGTTTCATCGTGTTCTTCAAAAGTTTCTCCTAATATTCCAATATCGTCAAAGTATATGATTACATTTGGTATGTCCCCAAAAATCTGTATCATATTGCGTTGAAACATTTCGGGGGCACTATTGATTCCAAATGGAACACGATTGAATTTGTACCGGCCGAAAGGAGTCATAAACGTCGTCAAATCAGAGCTTGCTTCTTCCAGTTCCATTTGCCAGAACCCGTGAGACAAATCTAAGATTGTAAAAACTTTTTTACGGGATAGCTGTACCATGAAATCATCTATGGTCGGGATTAGATAATGTTCTCGTTTAATTGCGTTATTCAACGGCTTGGGGTCTAAGCAAAGTCTCAGTTTTCCGTTCGGTTTTTCCACGATTTGTAGATTGTTCACCCAACTGGTAGGATATGTTACTGGCGAAATGATTTCATCTTTAACCATAGCCTTCAACTCCTGCTCCAGTGCTTTGAGCAAGCTGTGAGGAAACCTCTTTTTATAGTGCAAGACGGGCTTTGCATCATCCTTCAATACGATTGTCTGCTTCATTGGCAGCTTGCCAAGTCCCTCAAACAAACACCTAAATTTTTCCACAAATTGCTCCCTGGTAGTAGGCAAGTTACATACTGAATCAATATTTAAATGTTTAATGAGATTTAAATCAACAGACGATTTCAGACCTATTATAGGTTCACATTTTGTATCCACAACTAAAAATTCAATACATTTGCTTGTCTCTGAATTCAAATCAGAGCAGCTTGCTTTAACAGTTCCATAGTTATTTACTTTAACATTATTATAATCAAAAATGAGAAGGTTTTCTTTTTTGACTTCAAGATTTAGATATTTCACTATATTTATTGGAATGCAGTTAACATCCGCTCCAGTATCCACCTTAAAAGTAACGTTATGCCCATTAATAACGAAAGTTTTCGTCCATTTAACTCTGTTCAGTCCGCACTCACTTATTCTAAAATTTGACTTATTAAAGTTAATGTGACTTTTACCTTTATCTGTGATATTTTTACCTGACTCTAGCCAATTAATTGATGATCCGGTGGTTCGTTTGCGTTCCACCTCCACTTGGCCATTGGCGTTGCTGTTGTTGTCCAGTTGCTTGTTGGTGTTGTTGTTGCTGCCAACGCGCTTCTTTTGCTGTTTGCAATGTTTAGCAAAATGTCCCGATCTTCCACAGGCGTAGCATGTTGTCTCCTTAGCACTGCACTCTGCTAAATGGTTAGGGTTGAATATAGCACCACAATTGTAGCACCGGCGAACAACTGCGTTGATTGTGTTGCTTTCCACTGATGCCTTTTGAGTAACAGCCTTTTTCAGAAGCTCGTTGTTTTTAGCTGCTGCTTCAAAGGCTTTACATTCGTTGATAATATCCTCTAGTTGCTTGTTCTTTGATTCCAGCAGCTTTAGTTGTAGTTTTTTATCCTGTACTCCAATGATAAGCCGATCAAATAGCATTCGCTTTTCGTAGGGCTTACCGCACTCGCATTTGAAGTCGCACAACTGTACTTGCTTACGAAGTTGAGTCTCAAATTCCATGAACGGCTGTCCCTCACTCTGCATGATGTTGTTGAACTTATAGGACTCCATCGTGATGTTCTTAAATGGAATACTGTATTCATCAAAAGCTTTAAGCACGTCATCCAGCGAACGGCTTACGATTGCTGCAGAAGACGATGATGGTTCTGATGACGTCGCGATAGTGCCTACCATGCCGCTTGCAGTTCCATCATTTGGAAATAATGTGCTATATATTTCCGTAGCCTTTGGTCCGGCCAACCATAGAAACGTTGCAATTTTCTTTGCTTCAGGTTCTGTGTCTTTGCTTGTGGCCATCATGTACATGAGAAATGACCTTTTCCACTTTGGCCACTCATGTGCCAACACTGAGCAGTCAATTTCCGGCAATACACGCTCCATTGTGTTCATTAGTACTCAAAGATTGATATTTTACCTTCTGACACCATGTAAAAAGCCTGATTGGCAATTTAATAAAAGATTTAGTTTTCTTGCTGATACGTATGTCTTACTTTATTCACGATCGCTGCTAAAGTGAAGCGTCTCTATTTTCTATGCTATCGTTATATCGAACTATCGATATATCTAATTTGATACAATTAACATAGTATAATATCGATATTATTACAGTAAACACTTTGTGCCAACAGTTGAAGACACAATCGGCGCGTTGACAACACAAAATGCAGTTGAGCTCACGTTCATTCTTTTGCTTTGTGTTGACAAACTTTATGTACATATTAGAGGTGGCAGCACTTCGCTTCGCCATCCGTTTTTATTAATTTTGTCTGTTTTTTCAACTGTGCAGTATTTAAAAAATAATGATTAATAATAAAAACCTATTTTAAAATACATTTTTATTTATTAATATGCATATTTATTAAACGATATTTCAATATCGAAAGTAGACCTGCTTCGTATGCGGGCGATAGATATCGATTAGCGATATATTGATGTTCATGTTTAGTAATGTTTTGCGTATACAATAAGTAATCAAATTTGTGCGAAAATGAATGATTTCGAAATCATTTTTGATTCGGAATATGCCGATGGAGACGACGAGGCAACTAGAACATCAGCATCAACATCAACAACAACATTAACAAAAACAAAAACAGAGAACAAAAACAGGATCGCGGACATCCAGTTATGTGAGTTAATTAAACAACACAATATCGATTAAAATCAGTTTCGATACATTCACAATATCGACGTCAACGAAAAATGCTAAGCAAAGTGAATGTCAACGAATGTGGATATCAACTGGTGTAAATTACTCTCAACTTCAATATCAACGCGTTGGCATCTTGCGCGTTGCTCAACTCGAAAATTAGTTGGCAACCCGGTTTTGTTGTCAACTCAATCAACTAATGTAAACACAACAAATGCGTTGACGTTGGATATCAATTGTTAATATAGCTAGAATTGACGCTGCATCAACTAGTGTAAATGCAGCAAAAGAGGGCGATTTATAATGAATTTAGGTGAAATAATTTTTAGGGGGTCTTTGCTAGTTTTTTTTTATTGAATTTTAAATAAAAATTTACTTTTTTCACTGTTGCTTTTGTTTTTTATCGATGTTTCAACCGTTTACCAACACAATTTTTTCACCTAAATTCATCATAAATAGCCCTCTTTTTGTGTGTTTTTTTTTTTTATGCCAGTGGCTACTGCTTCTAGACTGTTACCGCTCAAATTCTCCATAACTAAAAAAAAATATCTTTTTGTGCAGTGCCGAATGCCAAACTGTTTTTTTTTTTAAATAATTTATCAGGTCTGCTCCGGTTTTCACTTTCGGCAAGATGTTGCGGATTGAATTCACTTGACATTGAGCAATTGAATTTTAATTCGAACAAAATAAATCTATGAATTTGGCATGCTTAGCATAAAATCAAGATGCATTCAAAATATTTATAAAATATTGCAATGCTTTAGGAATAATGTTGCTTCATCAGATAAATACAAAATTAATTACATATTTGATCTTCAAATTATTTTTAATTCATCATACCTCAAAATTGATGAGACTCTAACCTAAATTTTTTGTCGGATATGCTCGACCTGTTCTAAATTCCGCAAGTATTTGTGAAAATGAAAGGCAAATTTATTAGGGCTGCCCATGTATGTGAAGAAATAAGTAAATATATTGGTACGTATTTTAAACAACAATCTAAGTATTTTTAAGTATTGCGTAAAGTAAAGAATCCAATTCATTTTTTTTTTTTAAACTCTTCAGAAATATATTTTTCAGCACTGAAATCAACCCACACTTTCAAAATTACAAAAGTTATAACGAAAGTAGGTTTTACCTTTGAAAAATGTTTTCACTTAAGCATAGTATCCAGTAGCTGAGAATCCTTTTTGAAAGGTATAAACTCTATATGAAATAAAGGGTTGCAAACTGGCTCGAAATTATTCTGTGAGGCTATTTCTAAACCCTTGTATCCAGTCCCTAAATATGGCAGCTCAGAAAATGTTCATCGTTTTACAAAAATTTTGGGATTTGACAGACAAAAAAATTTTTAAAATTAATCAAGGGTGCCACAGAAATCGCTTTCGCTTGAATTTCACTTCAATTTGTATGAAATTTAAGTGAAATTGAAGCGAATGCGATTTCTGTGGCACCCCCGAATAATTTTTTTTTGTTCACTAAGCGTAGTACGCTCTAGCTGAAACAATTTTGGGCGCTCGAAATGTTCGATGTTTTGATGTCGGGCTTACAAACTTCAGTGTGACAGCGTAATACCAATAATCGCCAAAAAGTTAACAGATTGTTGGAGATATGCTGCTGTGGTCACACTGTTGCGTCAGCTATGCACAACAAACAGGTAAATAAAATTGCAAATAATAAAGGTGCGAAAATTTACCATGTGGACATGGTAAGAGAAGTGGCAGCGATTTCTGCCCTTATTATTAATATTAAAACAACCATCGAAATGTTTTTTGTCGGTCAAATCCCACAATATTGGTCTCTGTTGCACCTCTTCAATCAGTCTAATTCATTCTTTGTATTCAAAGAGCTCAATTATTGGGATTAGAAATAGCCTCACAGAATAATTTCGAGCCAGTTTGCAACCCTTTTTTTATATGGTGTTGATACCTTTCAAACTTGGTTTTCAGCTAGAGCTTTACTTATTTAAGTAAATTTAAAATATTGAAGACCAAAAACCCCTGCTTCACTCTAAAAACATGAATTGACCACACCCCACCAATACAGCTACAACCTCGGTAAGCGTCTTACTTTTGTTCCCCACTTGAAAGCTAAAAATCGTGGCCAAAGGATGCAGCTATTAAATTATAGACAAGTACAGGTCTTGCAGATGCAATGCGGCAAATTACAAACTGCCCCTCGTATGTACGAGCTCCACCCTTCATCCTGACCTCATCCTGCATACAGTGGAGGAGCAGATCGGAAGGCATACCAGCAGATACAGTGATCGACTGACAAGATAAGACACCACTGTATACTCGCTAGACGAATTCTCCCCGCCAGGCCTTTAAGGCGTTTGAATTGGGTTTCGCCAAAGCAATTGACCATCCTCTCAGGCGCCCTCATAATATCTGAGCTCTTTGTAAGTCCTGTGCGTTAAGCATAAGGTTAGGTTTTGCTTTTTAATATTTTAATTGTGTTGGTTATGTTGCTAATTTGTATGTACGGATTCCACACGTATCAAATAAAATAAATTTTGTTATTGTTTGATTCATCAATAGGCCGATTGGCACATCTTGTTGCCCATTGAGTTGGATGATAGCTTACAATGGTAGATAACTTTAATTACCAAAAAAAAAAAATAACGTAATATTCTAAAACTCTGCGGTGGTGGTCACGATTAAAGGAGGCAGAAAGGGGCGTGAGAAAAATTTGAAACAAACATCTGCGTGGGAACTATAGAAGTCTGTGTGCCAAATTTGGTAACTCTAGTTCTTATAGTCTCTGAGCTCTAGGATCTCACACGGACGGACATTGCTTTATCGACTCGACTGTTGATGCTGATCAACAATATATACACTTTGTAGAGTCGAAGATACTACCACTAAGCAAATAACCTATAGAGAACCCATCCCATACAACTAAAATGTCACATGCAAAATGCTTTGCGAAGCGTCCACTGCGAAATTTTTCCGAGCTGGCAATACTGTCCGAGTGGACGCTTCGCAAAGCATTTTGCATGTGACATTTTAGTTGTATGGGATGGGTTCTCTATAGGTTATTTGCTTAGTGATACTACCTTCACCCTGTTACATACATACATTTCAAAGAATACAATTTACCCTTTTATTTATTATTTAAGTAACGGGCATAATAATGTTTGAAGAGTAGTCAAAATAGATCTGTTTTAGTTTAAGGCCAATTTAGACTCAGAGCGAAGTGGAAACGATTTCGCAATTTACAATTTTCACGTTTTTCAATGGGCTGGTAGAAGACCAAAAATTATTTCTGAGCAGAGCTCTCAAGTAACCCTAAACCAATTTTGCCGTCGCGGTCTGCGTACTGAATAGACAAACAAAGTAAAGACCAGAAGACAGTCGGTGAGACCATCGGTCGCGTTTTGTTTTGCTTGTTGTCTTCGCTAAACGATGTAAAAAAGTATTGCAAAGAAACTTGTGAATTGAAAGAGTTCAGTTTGCGAGCGAGTACTTTGCCATGTGGTCCGTAAAAAAAGCCAATCAGGGCAACAGAAATCGCAAACGAAATAGAATTCCGCTGAAAGCATATCCGCTCGAAAACTTCAGAGGTGCCAAAGAACTTCGAGTGATTTAATTTCTTTTTAAGCATTTTCAAAAAAATGTTCAAGCTAGGCTCAGATTAATTTACACAAGGGTTTGTTTAGCAAATTTTTTAAGTTTATCATTGCAGAATAACAAGCTTTTAATTTTTTTCTTATTTAATTAATATAATTTAATTTATTTAGATAGTAATTGATTTTGTTAAGATAAAAAAAATTTAAAAGTAATTCGTGCGACAAAATGAAAGTTTCTCGACAACTCTAGCAGCTGTCTGCCAACAGTCTGGCAAATCTTCGTGACTTGCAGCAATCAGCTGTTCAAAACAAATCAAAGGTAAATTGTTTCGGTCAAATTAAATAAAAATGCCTATAGCGAGACTGTAGGCCACCAAAGAGCTTCGACGGCAGAAAATTAGAAAGGAGACCATGCGGCGAAGACATTTTTCAGCTGATGACGATTTTACGGCGATGCCACCTGCCAGAAGTACAGCTGCATGCAAATGTTTTCACAAATTGCACAATAGAACGTAGTACGCTCTAGCCGAAAACATGTTTGAAAGGTCAAAATATGGGCAGCTAAGAAAATTTTCGGGCGTTTTACAACACTGTTTGGTAAACAGATGGCAGTGTGATTTGGCGGAAAAAGCTAAATTTGGCAGGAAAAAGCTAAATTTGGCGAGAAAAAGCTAAATTAAGCGAATTAGTCCAAATTTGGCTAGAAGAGTTAATCTGAGAGTTTTGTTAGAGACAGTATCAAACGAACAATCTGCGAGTCTGGTTGAGATACATATCTTAAAAAACAAAAAGTTTTTTTAGAGGTTATTTTGCATACGATTGTTTCTATTGCAGCTATATGATATAGTCATCCGACTTTGATCAGATTTGGTCAGGATGTAACAGACAGTCCCAAACATACAATCTGTGAGTTTGGTTGAGAGATGTTAAGAAACAAAAAAGTTTTTTATACTAAGCAATTGCGTGCCTTTCACCCCCATTTGACCCACATAGAGGTCGAATTTCGCAAAACGCCGGATATATTTAACTTCTGCTGTCCGCTGTTTTAATGTTTTTTCCTTGCAATTGGACTTGGCTAAAATCTCGGATCTAGTGATTTGGCGGAAAAAGCTAGATTTGGCGGGAATAAAATACATTTGGCGGGAAAAAGCTAAATTTAACAAAACAAAAAAACAAAAAGTCAAAATTTAAGCTAATATCTAGTTGCAAATATTTTGGGCGTTCAAAATGTTTAATATTTTGATGTCTGGCTTCCAAACTTCAGTGGGACAGCATTTAATCAAAAATCTCTGAAAATTTGAGTGGTCACACTGTTGCGTTAGCTGTGCACATAAAATAAGTAAACAACAAAATCAATTAATTAAATTAAATTGCAAATAATTGATGATCGAAAATGGACAAAACGGTCATAAGACAATTGGTAGCAACTAATACCCTAATAATGGGATTAATGACCTCTTATATAGTACTAAAAGAGGCGGAAGAAGTGCAACAACGCAAACGGCCCCAATATTGGGTGAACCCTCTGCCACCCTCTCCCAGGCACTTTTTATAAAAATGGCATCGAAGTGGGAAAGGCTATAGTCGAGCTCCCGACTATAGGATACCCGTTACTTACATAAATAAATTAAAATTTTTTATTGCATGCTTTTAGGCCCTTTAATTGCTTAAAAGCTTTAATCAGCCAGTACCACCTTTCTATTTGTCCGATCTTGTTGGGATTTAGTAGGATGATAGGTAATAATAGTAGCCAACGTTCACCGTTTAAAAAAACCTAATATCTTGAAAACTGTGCGTGTGGTGGATTTTCGCGATTTGCGGAGGCGGAAAGGGGCATGGCAAAATTTTGAAACAAATTTGACCTGCGTGGGGCTTATAGAAATCTGTGTGCCAAATTTGGTTGCTCTAGCTCTTATAGTCTCTGAGATCTAGGCGCTCAGACAGACAGACAGACGGACATGGCTATATCGACTCGGCTGTTGATGCTGATCAAAAATATATTTATTCTTTATAAGGTCAGAGATGCTTCCTTCTCCCTGTTACATACATTGCAACGGATACAATATTCCCTTTTACTTATTTTTAATAAGTAACGGGTATAACAACCGGAAAGAAAGGCACGACAAAGTAATTTTGCAGCATGACAACGATCGCCCACAAGTTGCAAGATTGGTCAAGACCTACTTGGAAACTCTAAAATGGGTAGTCCTACCCCACCCGTCTTATTCTCCAGACATCGCTTCTTCCGATTACCACTTGTTCCGGTCGATGACACATGGCCTGTCCAAGCAGAGGTTATCTTGGGTCGATGAATGGATTGCCTCAAAAGACGAGTCGATCTTCCGAGCTGGTATCCGAAAATTGCCAGAAATATGAATAATATATGTCTTACCATTTTTGTAGAGTACATTTAAAATTCATTCATTCATTCATTCATTATTAATTCAAGGTCCCAATAGTAATCCGATTTTTACTCAGGATATAACAGGCACTCCCTGTTTATCCTATTCCTGGATAGTCCTTCCCAAAATAGCGCATGTGCAATTTTTTCAATATTCCCTTCATTTTTAAGTGCTCGATTTTATCCCGACTCATCACTGCAGACGGCAGTCCGCGCTAGTGACGAAAACAGCACGAAGTGTGCGAAAGCGACTAGCATATATGCACAGGAAGAGTGGAATATTTGATATGAGTTATATACCGATCGAAAGGTATCAATTTAACTTACAAATATGCATAACAAGACTTTAGGAAACTCACCTAGTTCGTGAGAAAAACAGGTGTAAGTGGGAGGGGCAAAATTTCAATGTTGGAGCCTTTTTGAATTTTTTACTATTCTAATCAAAAATACTCGTCGAATGACACCTTGATCATTAAAATCCGATCAGTGGCTCAGAAGATAATTAGTTTTGAAATTTTTGATGCCCTTCTCAAAACGAGATGGATAGTCAGTCTGTTTGTTTGTCTGTTTGTTAGTATCAAAGCGTTGATATACCTTAAAAGTTTGAATGAGGACTTGTTCCCGATCAAAAATCTAGAAACGTTTGTTCTACGACTTTTTCGAAAAATCGCTAGTTTAGCGGGAAATCGCTAAAACCCGCTAAAATTAACCCCCATAGTATCCAAACCATAGAATCTACAAATATGGTCTATATATCGTTGGAAAGGTATTTTAAAAGGACAAAAAGTTTTTTTTAATTCATGTGTAAAATTTAATATTTTTCGTCACAAAATTGGATATCAGAAATTTTGGGGCATGAAAATGTTTTCGTCACTAGACTTTTACCTCGTAAAGAGGTTTTTTTATAAGATACATAACTCTTATTTGCGATCCTGCTTTACACAAATACACATGGCATGTCTTGTCAGCATAGCCACAAAATGCTTTTGACGCAGAACCATGATAATTTCGTTTATGATTTAAATTATTTTACTTGTTCAATTATTGCTCAACAAATGTTTGTCTGTATTCGTTTATGTAAAAGAACAGTTACACATACATACACACAAATTTGAGAATTTACACATGTACATATGTTTGACAAGCAAGCGGAAGGCTTTTATTTGAGTTTCAGCCGTCAAGCAGTAACATTCTTATACTTTGAATGCGTTAGAATTATTTCAGTATTGTTAAAATGCGATTCGTTGGCCTTAATATGTTGCCAAAGGCTCACGTGCATATGAGGAAATGTAAAGTTTTTCGTAAGTTGACTTTAAAAGTAAATAAATATAACAGTTTTTGCCATGTTCACTGCTTATGAACATTGTACACTGTATCAGTATGCGCATTTATGTATCTACATACAAATATACATACTTACTTATGTATTGAAATAATTAAATTAGCAAATAATTTTTTAGAACATAATTTGGTGAAACTATATTCTACAACTTTGGAACCCAAGGAGCCGGTTGTGCGTTCGAAAACAATACCAGGACCAAAATCATCTGAGCTTAAGACTCAACTGGGTGCAGTGCAGGTAAATTTGCCACTAAATCAAAATGGTAACGAAAAAGTGTTGTAGTAATTGCATACATATATATGTATATATGTGAATGTAAGTATGTATGTACATATGTATGCATGTATTTATATTGCTACTGGAAAAAACTCTGCAACACACAAAAGTTATAAAAACGCTAAACTACTTTGCACTTTGGAAAATCGTTATTGAATCCTTTTAGACTCTTTGCGAACTTTGGGTTTGGTAAAACACTTAACTCATTAAATATATATTACACATATCGTTGGTTAAGTAACTATTCAAGCAAATTAAAAAATTTCAAAATATTATTTAGCAAACAAAAAATTACTTAGTATTTTTTTTATTTACAGTACAGTACAATACAGTATGAACTGATATTTCAGTTGGGATAAACTTATTTTGTCCTAATGAATATTCCAAGTCAATTTGTTATCTTATAAAAAAAACCTCTTTACGAGGTAAAAGTCTAGTGACAAAAACATTTTAATGCACCAAAATTTCTGATATCCAATTTAATGACGAATAATATTAAGTTTTACTTAAAAATTACTACAAAAAAATTTTTTTGTCACTCGGCACTGCGCAAAAAATATATATTTATTAGGTATGAAGAAATTAGCGCAATGTGCCGAGTGACATAAAAATTTTTTTGTAGTAATTTTTAAGTAAAACTTAATATTATTCGTCACCAAATTGGATATCAGAAATTTTGGTGCATTAAAATGTTTTCGTCACTAGACTTTTACCTCGTAAAGAGGTTTTTTTTATAAGATATCAGAAATTTTGGAGTAAGATATCAAAAGGTTTGAAAATTGCAATATATTTTGATGGTACAATTTTGTCAAAATCTAACAGAACTCTCAAGCTCTGGCTGCTACGACACGTTGTTGCTGCTGTCCTATTCCAATTCTAAGCAAAACGTATATATTCTGTTAACAGGTAATATCTTCCAAACACATCGAAATTTTACAAACTACAATATATTGAAAATTAGAAAAAATCATTACTTGCGTTTTCACAAAAATCGCCTTAATGTGGGAAAAAATACCTTATTTCACCTGTTGCTCTTTACCTTTTATCTTAAAAAAACACTAAAGGTATTCCTAAGAGCCCTTTAAAATACCTTTTCAACGATATACACATATATCACATCTGTAGCTTTTATCGTTTGGATGATATGGGGGTTCCAATTTTAGCGGTTTTTAGTGATTTCCCGCTAAACTAGCTATTTTTCGAAAAAGTCGAAAAACAAAAGTTTCTATATTTTTGATTATAAAATGATTTATCTGCCGCAAAAAGAATTGACCACTTGCAAGCAGTATCTTTCAACATGCACTGCAAGCAGTGTACATACTGCATATGTACATGCAGTAGTGTAAAGGTGTAAGGTACATTCAGTTAATAGGTAATATCTTGCCCAAACGAATTTTGACAGATATGTGTTATATGTCAAAAAACGCGTAATTGAATTCTCTACAACATGCAGTATATTTAAAAGTGATTTGATGTGTAGATTTTTCTTAAATCGACAAAATGTGGAAATAAATACCTTATTTCACCTGTAGCTGTTTACCTTTATACTTAAAAAAAAAAACTTTGAAGGTATGCCTAAAAGCCCTTCAAAACACCTTTCCAACGACATATAGAACAGATCTGTAGCTCCTATCGTTTGGGTGCTATGGGGTCAATTTTAGCGGTTTTTAGCGATTTCCCGCTAAACTAGCTATTTTTCGAAAAAGTCGTAGAACAAACGTTTCTAGATTTTTTATCGGGAACAAGTCCTCATTCAAACGCTTTGATCTATACAAACAAACAAACAAACAGACTGACTTTTCATCTCGTTTTGAAAAGGGCACCAAAAATTTCGAAATTATTTATCTTCTGAACCAGTGATCGGATTTTGATGATCAAGGTGTCATTCGACGCGTATTTTTGATAAGTATAGTGAAAAATTATAAAAAAAATCTAAAAGGCTCCAACGGCCCCATTTGCTCCAATCATTTAAATTTTGTCCCTCCCACTTACACCTGTTTATCTCACGAACCATGTAAGTTTTCAAAAGTCTTAGTATGCACATTTTTAAGTTAGATTGATACCTTTCGATCGGTATATAATTCGACCCGATCGGACAGTCATAGCAAATTTTCCATTCTTCCTGTGTATATATGCTAGTCGCCTTTCGCACCCTTCGTGCTGCTTTCGTCACTAGCGCGGAGTGCCGTCCGCAGTGATACTTTTGGTAAATGTGTGCGATACAGGGAATAATACCGAATATTCATATTATTTTATTTTACTTTACCTTCTTGTATCCAACGTCGATCAAAAAAGTCCAAAGAATACTATGCAAAACTTATAACAAAATCAGAAAATAAGATTTTTAATTAGTTACTTAATGGTTTTAATGGGCAAAAAAGGCCCGTACCCCATAAAGTATACATATTCTTGATCAGTATCATCAGCCGAGTCGATTTAGCCATGTCCGTCAGTCTGTCCGTCCATCTGCTTGAACGCAACGATATCAAATACTTTAAAAGCTAGATACTTTAAATTATTTACATGTATATTAGGGCGGGTCAATTTGTTCGGGTCGAAAAAAACGTGGTAATCGTCAACCAGAATCAGAGTCTACGATGAATTCGAAGAAAATTTCATTAAGAAACTATGTGTCTAAAATCAATTCATAGCCTCAGTTTGAGAAGCATGAAGATTTCAGGTTAAGGTTTTTTGAGGTATTTAAGGTATTAAAAGAAAACAAGTGGGAAAGGCTATAGTCGAGCTCCCGACTATAGGATACCCGTTACTTACATAAATAAATTAAAATTTTTTATTGCATGCTTTCAGGCACTTTAATTGCTTAAAAGCTTTAATCAGCCAGTACCACCTTTCTATTTGTCCGATCTTATTGGGATTTAGTAGGATGATAGGTAATAACAGTAGCTAACGTTCACCGTTTAAAAAAACCTAATATCTTGAAAGCAAAATTTTGAAACAAACTTGACCTGCGTGGGGCTTATAGAAATCTGTGTGCCAAATTTGGTTGCTCTAGCTCTTATAGTCTCTGAGATCTATGCGCTCACACAGACGGACAGACGGACGGACGGACAGACGGACATGGCTGTATCGACTCGGCTGTAGATGCTGATCAAGAATATATATACTTTATAGGGTCGGAGATGCTTCCTTCTCCCTGTTACATACATTGCATCGAATACAATATCCCCTTTTACTTATTTTTAATAAGTAACGGGTATAATAACACATTTTCCAATAATTTTGGGCCTTATTCTGATTCATCTTTTTACAACAAATTTTACATATAATTTTTTTTTAATTAACCAAACAATATTTTTTTTAAAATCGATGAAATGAGCCGAACAAGCCATGTACTATAGCTATTTAAGAAAATAAGTGATATTTAAAAATTGAAAACAATTAGGAAATACTCTGTCAATAGTATTTTTCCGACGCCCGTCCGAATTAGAAAACTTAAAAAACCTACTACATCAAATCATGAAGATCTGATTTTCAAGGCTCTTAAAAATTCAGGTTTGCACCTAAAAAATTTTGTTTAATAATCTCAGGCTTTGGAAATATTTGTACTTATAGAAAAATTAAAAAAATCATTAAAGTTTTTGGGAATGTTCGTAGTACTATATACCTTTTTTTAATACATGATATTATTCATTTATTTCCATCGTATTATAAGAAACTTTTGTTAGTTAAATCTATACCTTTCGATCGGTATATAACACGATCTGATTGGACAGTCATAGCAAATTTTCCATTCTTCCTATATATTATATATTGCTAGTCGCCCTTCGCACCCTTCGAGCTGCATTCGTCACTAGCGCGGACTGCCGTCGGCAGTGATAAGAAATACCAAAATCTTTATTTAAATATAAAACAATGTTTATTTTTAATTTTTCCAATATTAGGACATTTATATAGAATCTCCGATTTAGTATTTGCGCAATTATGCGATTTATATAAATATGGATTCAAGAAACTAAAAATAAAAAATTATTAAGCATATCTATCTAAATAAAATTATTTTTTACAGAGTACTGGAACTGTACAATATTTTGCCGATTATAATAAATCCATAGGAAACTATATTTTTGATGTAGATGGAAATATTTTACTTGATGTTTATACCCAAATTTCATCAGTACCATTGGGTTACAATCATCCAAGGCTCCTAAACCTTTTTAAGGATGACAAAAACATTAAAAGTAAGTTAAATTAAAATTCCACACAAGTATTAAAAACTTATGTTCAGGGTATCTGACCGAAATGATCATAGGTCTCATTTACGGTTTCTGTTATGTTCGCATTTAAATTTTCTGATGTCAATTACGTAAAATTTTTGTTTATCGGTTACGTAACGGTTCCTGTTTTTTTTGTATGTTTCGGTTTTGAAATTCCTGTATTTTCTGGGTTCACAAAAAAATATAAAAAAAATATTAACGAATAATTGTTTAAATGTTTGTAAAAGAATTATATAAAAAAAAATTAATTTTTTTTATTGAAATTAATATACCAATTAGAAACAAAAATCAAATTTAGTTTTAAAAAGAGCAAACCAATATTAATAGTTATGCAGTTAATGGCAAAAATTATACATACTCCTAGTCAGTAAGCCAAGACCCATAATAATCCATTTAAAAATAAAATGCCTTGTGGAGAGTATCAAATTGAGCTTTGTCGAAATTACAACTTCAGTTTTATTTTGAGCAAAAAGTTAAGCTCACGAAATAATGATTATTTGTAAAGTTTTATTTTTTTTCTCAAAAATAATGATTATTGGTTGAGAAGTGAAGTATAACTTAAATTAATCATTGGCCGCGTTCACCAGAACTAATCAATCAGTAATCATGTATTTTGTTTGTTCGATAACAAAGCATCACAATCACAGAATTTCAGCGTACTATTTTGTCAGTCATCATACATCACAAAATTTGAAATCATGATTGCTAATCACTGCATTTCACCAGAATAATCATGCAAATTTCATCGATTTTCTGTTGTCGATTTGATCTGGTGAACACGGCCATTATTTTGTGAGAAAATCTATAAGATTTCAAATTAATCATTATTTCAAAATTTTTTTAAAACCCCTTATAATGATTGCAGTTTCTGATTATTTACAAAAAAATGATAACCAAATTAAATGTTTCTATTTCAGCGCTTATCAATAGACCCGCGCTTGGTGTATTTCCAGGAAAGGAATGGCCGGAAAAACTTCAGTCAATATTGATGAACATTGCTCCAAAAGGATTGAACAAAATGACTACAATGATGTGCGGATCATGTTCAAACGAAAATGCTTTTAAAAGCATTTTTATTTGGTATGTACTGATACGTGATATTTATTCCACAAATAGTAAAAATACTTAGTATCATCAATATAAGTACACCTCTCCTTGTTTGCCTTTAAATTTCAATAAGGTTTTAAAATATCTGTTTGTTACCATCGATAAACAGGCTGTATTTAATTAACATTAAAGATATCACCAGAATAAGTGCAAACAACTTTTGAATGACATAAACGAACTATTGAAGCACTGTGGACGACAGTCCACAAGTGACAAAGTGTCCCGAAGGGTGCGGAAGGCGACTAGCGACTGTCAAAATATGCGTCAATTAATAGCTCGGTCATCCCTAGAGCTGGCTCAAAAGATATTTAAGTTTAAATTATTTATTGTCCTTTCCAAACTGAGATGAAAAGTCAGTTTGTCTGAAATATTTATTCGACATAAAATTGAATATTAATGTTTTTGTAGTTTGAAAATGCTCTCGTCAGTAGACTCATGCCTCATGTAGAGGTATTTTTTTTAGAAGATTTGGCGTCACAAACGTTTTACGATGTTCTTTTGACACGAGGTTTACAATGTTTCTTGAAAATAGACCAGTTAGAGAATTCAATTTAGAGAGTGAAATCAATTTGGTAACCCACGTAAATATTATTCATTCATGAAAATTGGTGGTCAGGTGGCTCAGTTGCTAGAGTCGCCGACCTGCCACAATTAGAACTCTCAGTTTGAATGACTGGGGTTCGATTCTCACAAATGCCAAGCTAAAAAATCGTCAAAAATGAAATAATTAACAATTATCCGATAAGTTAAAAAGCCATACAATTCAGTTATTGTCCACAAGGACGGATTCTAAATATAATAAAGAGTGAAAAAAATAAAAAAAAATTCATGAAAATATTATTTATTTTTCAGGTATCAAAATAAATTACGTGGATCCACAGCATTTACAGCAGAAGAGATGAACTCATGTATGATAAATATGCCACCAGGAGCCCCAGATCTCAGCATTCTCTCCTTCAAAGGCGCTTTTCATGGTCGCACGCTGGGAGCTTTATCTACAACACATTCAAAGTATATTCATAAAATTGACGTTCCATCTTTTGACTGGCCTATTGCATCATTTCCGCAATACAAGTATCCATTAGAAGAAAATGTCGCAGAAAATAGAAAAGAAGATGAAAGATGCCTAGGTGAAGTTCAAAGTCTTATTGACCTTTATAATACTAAAGGCAAGCCAGTTGCTGGTGTTATCGTCGAGCCGATACAAAGTGAAGGTGGTGATAATGAAGCTTCCCCGGAATTTTTTAGAGCCCTCCAACAAATTTGTAAGAAGAATGGGGCTGCACTTTTAATCGATGAAGTTCAAACTGGAGGAGGAAGTACCGGAAAGTTTTGGTGCCATGAACATTTTAACCTTGAATACCCCCCTGATGTTGTAACATTCAGTAAGAAATTGCAACTTGGAGGATATTTTCATAGTGAAGAATTTGCGCCGAAAGAGCCCTATCGAATTTTCAACACTTGGATGGGTGATCCAGGAAAAATAATATTATTGGAAGAAATTTTAAAAGTGATTAATGAAGAACAACTTCTGGAGAATGTTAATGTTGCTGGGAAAGTGCTAAAAGACGGTTTAATAAACTTGGAAAAGGAATTTCCGCATCTATTAAACTCAACTCGAGGACGTGGTACATTTTTAGCAGTTAACTGTTGTAATACTAAAGTTCGAGATTTGTTAGTGAACACTTTAAAGCTTCACGGCATTCAATCAGGCGGTTGTGGAGAAATCTCAATACGCTTTCGTCCAGCTTTAATATTTAAAGAACATCATGCCAAAATTGTTTTGGATCGATTTAGAACAGTTTTGAAAACACTTTAAATTAATAAATTGTAAATAAATGTGCTCTGATTATTAAAGATTTGAAGCTTTTAAATAGTTTTTTTTTTAATACAATATTACACTATGTTTTTAATAATTTTGTCTAATTCAATATTTACTTTAAACTATAAGTCTTTATTTATCATTTATGCTACAGTTTCCCAATTATTACCTTTTTGATTAAACTTGGTACAGGTCCATCTGGAGAAACGCTGGAGATTAGATTAGAAATTAAGAAATTAATTGAGATAACTCAACAAATCTCACAGGTTTTATTTTTTTTATTATCTTGTCAAATCATCTGCAGATCTACACATGTGGATAGGTGTAAACAATTTGTTTTCTTTGAGTGCATGGTATTTTGAATTCTTTCGTTTTTTCTTGAAAACTTCGATTAGTTTGCGAAGAAGGCATAAATTATGATTTAAAAATTTAATTCGGAGGCATCAAATCAAAACATAAAAAAAATAAAAATATACTTTTATTATTTTTTACATGCTATTAAAATGGACAATTAAATGTATATAAAAAAATATCATAAAATATGAATTTACATAAAATGGTTTATGTTTAAATACCAATTGATAGCGCCCCTTAGTCAATTAGTTAATCACTATTTTGTATTTTTGCATTGATTATTTAAGGTGTAGATGATATTATATTGGCAACAAGTCTTGACTATGATATAAAGACCAAAATTTTCGAATAGTTTTCAATAATAATGAAATACTTCATCTCATTTGACTTAAATCTTAAGTCATGAATAACTTGTCAGGATATATTCCAGATCCAACAAATAGTGCAGGAGCTATTTTTGCTTTTGGTGGTAATACTATTGAAGTTGTTATTTTATTGACATTTTCTCCACATAATTCGGCAGCAATACTATATTAGAAAGAAACAATATTAGAAACTAAATAAGACGATGGTAGTCTGGGAAAAGAAGAATCAGCATCATTTTGCGAAGCAATGATAAGGTTAATGCAAGATATGTCACTACTTTAAACGCGTTTTTCTCCAAACCATGTTTTGCAAACTTGTTCACACGATTACTCAAGTTTTTCTGGACTGATTTTGATGAAATAAGTGCCAAACGACGCAGAATTAACGGCGCTATCGCCCCTGGTGGCTGGATACCGGATGCAGATCAAGTTTGTTTGGATACAGGATGGTCCCATACATCCCCTGGCCACAGTTGGTTGAAATTGGACCACTATATCATATAGGAACGATCACAGGATATCTAACAGTCAAGCAAACTCGACCGTAGCAGCGCTCACTTGTTTTACTTTCAAATGCTATTTCTTAAAAAAAAAAATTTTTTTTCGTCATTCATTTATTTATGGTGTTTGGGGTAAGGTTTAGGTTTATGGCGTATTAACTTCAGAATGGGTCATGGTATACATTGCGCTGAAGTGGCGAAATCAAAAATCGAAATGTTTTCTGGAATAACAAAGCAATACAAAAAGCTGATTTATGAATATTTAAAGGCACTCTCTGCTTGGGAAGCACCACGACAACCGTTAAGAATCGATTAAATTTCGACAAATATACATTCGCAAAACGGATGAATAATAATCATATAAAACAAACATACAGTTAGACGCCCAAGGGCTTTATATGATTTAGAGTACGCTATAAAAGCTGTTAAGCATGGTGGTGCATATATACAGTATGTATATTCTTGATTAGGACGACAAGCTGAGTCGATAGAGCAATATCCGTCCGACTGTCTGTTTCTTATCTTTGCAACTACCCCAATAAATCTTTTCTTTCTGCAGGCAGTACATATTTCGGGACCGTCTGGATCGGATCCTGCATCACTTGGTTTATCAATTTACTTCTCCTTCATTTCCATTTCATTACAGACTGAAGATAAATTACTAAAGTCAATTTTACTAAAAAAAATGTTGAACTAAAATGTATAAAAAAATCATTTCAAATTCTAAAATAGCTCTCGTTTGATACTTTACAGGACATTGTGTCACCAAAACTATAAATTGAAGGTCTCAGATATCTATATGTTTATACTAGAAAAGCAACTAAAAACTAGCTTTCGAGAGCCCAAATAGTTATGTATAAGGCATTTATCATATCTTAAACAAAACTTTTTAATGCTGACAGCCCTTTAATTATTTTAAAACAAGTGAATTTTTTCATCCTTTTTTTGAGAAAACAACAGAGTTCAGATTTTCATTTTGAAGGTTGCCATTGAATCACTTTTATTTATTGAGTTGTACTTAAGGTATGCACTTTAATAACATTAAGTTAAAACAAGTGAAAAAGGCTATAGTCGAGCTCCCGACTATAGAATACCCGTTATTTACTTTAATAAATTTAAAATACTTTTATTTCACACTTTTAGGCACTTACATTGCTTAAAAGCTTTAATCAGCCATTAATACCTTTTTATTTGTCCGATCTTGTTACGATTTAGTAGAATGATAGGTAATAACAGAAAGGGGCGTGGCAAAATTTTGAAACAAACTTGACCTGCGTGGGGTTCATAGAAATCCGGGTGCCAAATTTGGTTGCTCTAGCTCTTATAGTCTCTGAGATCTAGGCACTCACACGGACAGACGGACATGGCTATATCGACTCGGCTGTTGATGCTGATCAAGAATTTATAGGATCGAAGATGCTTCCTTCTCCCTGTTACATGCATTGCAACGAATACAATATGGCCTTTTACTTATTTTTTAAGTAACGGGTATAATCAACATACAAGAATATTTTGACTTATGCAAGAAAAGAAAATTGTCGGTCGTCCCTAGTGGAAATTGGGCAATACAGCAAGCTATTATCTATTATGAACACTTTAAATTTCGAGTAACATATAGTACAAGATTATTGATCATTAATCTCGACCTTTTTCTTAAGCGTGATTATTTGCAAATGTTGATAGGCAAATATTAAATTACTTAGAATTGCAAATGGATAACAAAATCAGTATTTGTACAATACATTTGTAATGCAGTTTATTAAATTATATCATAAAGCCCTTATCTGCTAATTGTTGAAATATATATGCCAGGCTTTTTCGTTATTTTTCAAGAATTATTCCAGATCATCAATAACTGCCTGCCCTGAATTTTCTGAAATGATTGGCGTGTTATCAATTTGGCTCGAGCGTGATCCAGGGCCGACCAGTCCATCACTAGATTCAGCAGCCCGATTTCCGAATTCTTGCATTTTGATTATTAACATAGCAAAAACTTGAGCCGGTAATGATGATTGAAGTACTTGCAGTAGGCGAGCGGGCTGTCCACAAACAACTATGGCATTTGCTAAATGCTCGACGCCAGTTTCGAAATCTCCACGGGCTATTAAGGTCTCGCCGAGCTGAATTTCTTGAAGGAAATATCTGAAAGTAAATACCATATATTAATTTGCATTAGATATTTCCTTTTTTAGCTACATAATATAGTAATCCGATTTTGACCATTAAATTTTGAAATTTTTAATTATATGTAACTTATATACAAAAAAAAAACACAATCTCTGAGTATTGTTGAGATATTGCTGAGCTATGTTGTAGAAAAGTTTCTAGGTCGTACAATAGTTAAGTCAGTCAGGATCAAAATTTATATATTTGTACATAAATATAAAAAGCTTTTCGTGGTGTACATAATTAAACATAACTAGCTTTATCGTCCACACTTAAAATTAACTAGGGGGCGCCGCCACCTGTTGGATTCGCTAACGGTGCAAGCACACTCGACTGTCGGAGAAACACAAAAAAACACAATCTCTGAGTATTGTTGAGATATTGCTGAGCTATGTTGTAGAAAAGTTTCTAGGTCGTACAATAGTTAAGTCAGTCAGGATCAAAATTTATATATTTGTACATAAATATAAAAAGCTTTTCGTGGTGTACATAATTAAACATAACTAGCTTTATCGTCCACACTTAAAATTAACTAGGGGGCGCCGCCACCTGTTGGATTCGCTAACGGTGCAAGCACACTCGACTGTCGGAGACCCTGTTCTTACTATGAAAAAAGCACTGATTAAAAAAATCGGTATATGGGCATTTCCAAACTCGCGCACGGGACATTCGTACACATTCAAAGTAAAAAAACGGTAAAAAGGAAACGGTTTTTTTTTCTGATGAACGGTTTAACATATAGCATTTGATTAGCTCTTTCATTGGTGCAAAGATTGATTTTGGGTAATTTATCATTTTTAAGATAATAGCAAAATTCAAGTGATTCGCAAGGGACACAAAATGGAAGTAACTTGTGAGGTCAACCAATTCAAACGCCAATTTCAGCGAATCCAGAGGCAATATTTTAATGCAACTTATTTTTAACTCTTGTGCATTGATGCCTCTTAAAAATGGTTATGTTTTTTTTCAAAGATGACTTGCACTTTTTTTTTAATTCAATTTGATGCAAATTCGCACGGGACATCGCGCACGGGACATTTTTTACCACCACTATTTTTATATTGTTTCTGTCTCTCTTTCTTAAATTATATATCGAAAATAGATCGAAAAACTTGTTTTAAATCAAACTTTCAATATATTTCTATGCATTAAAATGGTTTATGTTACAATCTGACTATCTTACTAAGTGTAATCGTTAAAATAGAAACGGTCCATTTTGCAAGTCAATTTTTAAGAAAATTGGCAAAAATATAGAAAAAGTGAATTTATTCAATTGTAGAATCTATTTGTTCATCTTATTGAATATTTTCTAGCGTATATTGCTTAAACAAATAACTTGAATGCATTTTTGGAAGAAAATCTCACAAGATGTAAGTTTCTGATCAATTTTAAATTTTTGGCCGCGGTGGACCTTTCTGTGGAAATGCCCATATACAGCTGCGGTCAAAAAAATAGTAGTGCTCTTTCTTTTACTATAACAGCTCTTGTAAGTCAAGTCCTCAAATTTAAAAATTATATTTGGAAAGGTCATCTAAATTCCGTTTGAATGATGTATAACTTTCCTTAACCCATTAAGTACCCATTAAAATATTCGAATTTTAAAAAAGGTCTACTTTTTCAACTTTTTTCCTCGATTTTTTCCAAAAAATGTTGGGATGCAAAAACATTCTTCAAACAATTTTAGGAGTAACTGCAAAAGAAATTTTTTAAAAATATTTTTGCTAGTATTTTTAATAATGTTTTGAAAACTGCAAAAAAGAGATTTTTTGCATGAAAATGAGGAAAAATGGGTAAAAATTGTCATTTTTAGGATTTTATAAAAATTTTAAAAAAATACTAGCAAAAATTTTACATTTTTTTTTTTGCAGTTGCAAGTGGAATAATGTCAGCATTTCAAAACAAAATCAGTTTCTTCCATGCAACGCGACTGAAAAGTCACTAAACAAAAAGAATTTGCAACCAAATATTAATAATCTTAGTCTACAAGCCCTTTGCACTTTTATTTTAAGATTTCGATGGGTTTCCCAACAGTTTTGTTTAGTTTTATTTGGTACTATTAATTGTTTTATAAATTCCGTATATACATAGTATATGGGTAATTCTCTCATGTAGAATGCGACATTCGTACGCATTCAAAGCGAAATAAAACATATACCAAAACATTATTTTGTTGTGACAAAAGGGGAAACTCATAGGTCTTACTTAGCACTATTATTGGTGCAAATGTTGATTTTGGGCAATTGTTCGTTTTCAAGATAATTTAAAAAAACCAAGGCATTTGCACGCGATGTCGTTTTTTCATCGAGCAGTTCTAGCACTGATTCCGGCAAAACGTTAACGACTATTTTGATGCAATTAAATTTAAAATGTAATGCATTTATTTATCTTAAAAATGCGTTTTGTTTGATTTAAAAATATTAAGTTTTTTTTTTTTTAAAATTTGATTTGAATCCACACTTTCAATACATTTCTATGTATTAAAATGGTTTATGCTACAATCTTACTGTCTTACTTAGTATAATCGATAAAAATCAAACGGTCCATTTTGGAAATCAATTTTTAAGAAAATGGGGAAAAATATAGAAAAAGTGAATTTATTCCAATATAGACTCTATGTGTTCATCATACTGAATACTTTCTAGCGTATATTGCTTAAATACATAACTTGAATACATTTTTGGAAGCAAATTTCACAAGATGTAAGTTTTTGATCAATCTTACGTTTTTGGCCTCGGTTGACATTTCTGTGGAAATGCCCATATATTGAAATTAAATTTTTTTTAATTTTGTTTAAATCTTGTTTATCTATCTGAGAAGAATATTTGATTTTTAAGAATCACTTTTTAAAACCTCAAGCTACAGTGGTAAAGTGGAAATTTCTAACTGTGGCAATAATTTACTTCGTCAATGTATACATACATACATATGTACATACCCAGCAAACATTTTGGCGATTGTACAATCGTCCATCGCCGAAAAGAGTCTTGTGCGAGTCGCGCAGGAGATTAATAGAAGATTAATCTTCCAAGCGATTGTTTAGCGATAGAACGCTGTCAATCGAAAAAAAAGTAATGTGAGAGAGCCTTCTGCGAGTCGCGCACGAGTCTTTTGGAAGATGAATCTTCCCGGCGATTGTTTAGCGAGACCAAAAAACAAAAATGAGCTCCACGTCTAGAGCAATTTAATTCAGATTTTTTCTAGTAGTCTAAATTGTCGATCCCGTAGCTCAATAGTTAGAGTTGCCGACTCCGAACTTTAAAATCTGAGGTTCGATTCCCCTGTTGTGCTTCTTTGGCGAGCGCGCACAGCACGTCATTAAAAAAAAAAAAAAAATATAAATAAAAAAATTTTTTTTTTTTTTTTTTAAGAAAGTGAGCCACTTCCGCGGCCCTTCTTAGGGAGTCGCGGAAGAGTCTTTTGGAGGACTCGCAAAAGAGTCTTCCCGAAGTGTCGCGGAAGTGGCTCACTCTCTTACAAAAGGAGATCAAAAAGCGATGAAAAGGCGATGTCGCCTGAAACTTCTAGGCGAGTCGTCTACGACTCTCGGGCGATTAAAAATGTTTGCTGGGTACATATCTATGTTCATACTATGTACCCACGTGCATCCTTCATTATGTAATATAAAAGTTGATTATTAAAGGATTACCTTTCTATAGCTTCATGGTCATTCAAATTTGGCATTCCTTGCTTGGATGATCCGGTCTTACGGTTGCGTCGACGGCCTAAATATTTATTTTCATCATAAATAGTACAAATGAATATTACAATAATACTCTTACGCTCGCGAACTTTTTTCTTGTAGTCGGGCTCATTGCGACGCTTTTTGTCAAAATAAATGCAATATCCTATAAACAGCGTCCCGGCCAATCCTGCTGCAATTCCAATTGCAGTTTTGTTTATTTCAATCATTTTTTAAGAGAAACTTTAACAAGACATATACCACCACGGTTGCCACTTAAATCAGATTTAGCCAGAAAAAAAAAACAGAGCCAAATTCAGTAAATAAATCATGTGGCAACTTTGGCTAAGGGTGTCGATAATAATCGATAGGATTTACAATTGAACATTTTAAGTATTCTAGGCTTTGTTACATTAATGGTATTCCGGGAACCGTTTTAGATTTGGTTTGGATTATTTTTAGCCAAATTTTAGATTTCGTGAACATCTGACAGCCTGGGAACAGCTGATTGTCAACTTAAATGTATACAAAAAAGGGCGCAATTGCTCAAAATGCCGAAAGAAAGCAGAATGTAAGCAAACACCAAATGTCACACAGATGGCACAGTTTTCATTTGAAGCCAAATCGAAGTAAAATTTAAATAAGCCTTAGAGCAGATTTCACGAAATCAATTTGTAATTTTTCAAACTTCTTATGTGGAATCTTCATTTGAATTGATAAAAAAAAAACAAATTTTAAAGTTATATTTACAAAAAAATTTCAGTTTTCGTTCTTGTTTATAATTTACCAATATTGTCGTCGTTATTGACCAAATTCGAATACTTTTCTTCGTTCTCACTTGTATACCGGATCTATGCCTAGAAAAACTTAAAACAATTCGATGATCTTCAGCACAATTAACAGTGCTGGACAACGAAAGTTTCTTATCTGACAAGTCCGTTTGTCTGGTAATATCTATATCGACTAGCGGACAGAATTCTCAAGTCCTTCTTCATTTTAAGCCAGCGTTTGTTTTTATATGGAGTTGAGCCTTCTTCTATGACTCTTTTTACTCTCCATGCTAAGCCTTAGAATAACATCGAACTGCTTAGAGTTATTCTAGGAATTATAGCAGTCGGAAAAAACGGTCCATCCGCAGAAATTACTACAATTTTGGCCCACGTTCTTACACCTTTTCATCACCTCAACCAGGCCAGATATTTAATGTATTAGTATGTGCTTAAGCTTGCTCCGGAGATGTAGAAAATGTTTAGCGGTTGAAAGTGCTCAATATTTTTTTGTCGACGAGAAAGACAGTGTTGCCAATGCAAAACCAAAAAAAAAAAACAAACAGTTAAGTGGTAACTCTTTGCGTTAACTGTAGTTTGCATTAAATTTAAACATGCAGAGCTGATTTGGGTAAAAAAAAGAGGAGAGAATAAGCAATGAAAATTGTAAATTAAAGTTAATAGAGGAGAAATATGCGATGGGACGCAATCACAGCGCATATTGGATGCACCATTTGTATTAATAAAAAAAAATCCAAAAATATCTAATAAAATCTATAAAAACAGTTTTAGCTTTCATTCTTGCTTATAATCTTCCAATATTGTCGTCGTTATTGACCAAATTAAAATACTCTTCATCGTTCTCCCTTGTGTGCCACACATTTCTGTCCTATATACCTAGCAAAACTCTACATAATTCGATACTCTTCGAGGCCAGTCAGCTGTTTGCAAACAGTGCTGGACAACGTCAGCTCCTTATCTGGCAGCCTTTATTTTGGTATCCGAGCTATGCTTTAGCTTGGTACGGATATGAGATAAAGTGCTCAATATTTAGCTGTCGACGAGCGGAAATACAGAGTTGCCAATTCAACACGAATAAATAACAAAAAGTAGAGTGGGAACTCTATACGTCATCAGCGGTTTATTTTAAATATGAACATACAGAACTGATTTGGATAAAAAGAGTGTAGAAATAATGAGTATTCTTTATTTCAATTATATTTATTAACAACTAAAATATTTGTATATGCAAAATGATGATGCGTGTGGCTGATTCTGAACCTCGAGCAAAAGTGAATCCATCAGAAGATCGCTCGCGGAACCAGAATCTGTTTTCGGCGATGCGTCGTTGCCAGATCGGGTCTCTGCCGCTGTAGTGGTAACGCCACTTCTACTCCCCCCTCAGTGACTTCGTCAGGTAGAGAAGGAAACGAATATACTGATGGAGATGGTGACGACGGTATCGGCTGTGGTGTTTCATCTTGTAGATTTGGAGTGCATGGGGCTTCCGGTGTGTCTGGAGCTTCTGGTGTGTCTGGAGCTTCTGGCGTGTCAACATTTGCAAGAAAAGCGGGCTTCAACAGGTCGACTGAAATTGCCTTTTCATCGCCGTTAACTTCCACGATGTACACTTTGTCGTCTACTCGGCGGACAATCTTGTAGGGTCCTGTGTACGGTTGCTCCAATGGCTTTTTGACAGAAGCGACAAGCTTGAACACATGCGTGCAATTTTGTAGATTGTTTGAGCAGAAGATTCGAGGCTTGTGGTGATGAGCTGTAGGTGTTGGCTTGATGGCTCGAATGTGCTGCCGAAATCGCTCAATGAAGCGTTGTTGATCAACAGGAGTGGGTGAGCTCTTCTGTGAGAGAAACTCATTAGGAAGCCGTATCGTTGTGCCAAAAAGCATCTCTGCGGGTGATGCCTGCAAATCCTCTTTAAATGCAGCACGTAGTCCGAGCAGAACAGTGGGCAGAAGTTCTGGCCACGGGATGTGAGAATTGCACATTAATGCTGCTTTCAATGTGCGATGCCATCTCTCTACAAGCCCATTGGATTGTGGGTGGTAAGCTGTTGTTCGAATCCTTTCTGCACCCATCATTCGTGATAGTCCAGCAAAAAGGGCTGATTCGAATTGTGTCCCTTGGTCCGTTGTTATAGTAAGAGGTGTACCGAATTGACAGATCCAGTGTGTATAAACGGCTAGAGCTACTGTCTCCGCTTTCATGTTTGACAATGGTACAGCAAGTGGCCATCTACTAAATCGGTCGATAATAGTAAGACAATAACGAAGATTGTTGACACGGGGCAATTCTATCAGGTCCAAGTGTATGTGATCAAAACGATGGTCTGGAACGGCAATGTGCTCGACAGCACTGCGTGTGTGGCGGTGTATTTTGGAACGCTGACAGGCGACGCATTGACGTGACCAAGCTGTAGCATCTCGATTCATACTTGGCCAAACGAATCGCTGTTTCAACAATTTGGATGTTGTCCGTCCACTTGGGTGTGCCAAATTATGCACTGAATCAAATGCCAATCGTCTTATGCTGGTTGGAAGATAAGGCCTGATATGCCCTGTCGATGTGTCGCATAATATGTCGTATTGTTCGATGCGCCGGATTTCCAGGTTTAATGACGTTGTTTCTCCTAGCTGGGTAATTTCATCGTCTTTTTGCTGCTCCTCGAAAATCATCTGTGCGTTAAATTCGCTTGGCATATTGATTGCGTTGATTCGCGAAAGAGCATCAGCAACAGTATTGTCTTTTCCAGGTGTGTGTGAAATTTCGGTTGAAAATTGAGAAATAAAGTCCAATTGGCGCAACTGGCGTGGCGATGCTTTTGAGGCTTTTTGAGAAAATGCGTAAATTAGGGGCTTATGATCAGTTTGAATGACAAATTGTCGTCCATCCAGTATGTGTTTGAAGAAAAGGACAGCTGCGAAGACGGCCAATAGCTCACGATCATATGTGCTATAGTTTTTCTCTGCTGCACTTAGTTTGCGTGAGAAAAAGGATACGGGCCGCCAAGTGTCGTCTTCAAACTGCTCAAGAGCAGCACCAATTGCCGTGTCTGATGCATCTGTTCTTACTACCAACTGTGCTGATGGTGCGAGGAATGTTGCTTGCGTAGCAGTTTCTATTTTTGCCTTGCACTGCTCGAACGCCTTATCAGCTTCTGAAGTCCAACTTATTTCGCGTTTGTCATTTTTGGTTGCTCCTTTGAGGTACTCCGTTAAAGGAACCTGTGCTTCTGCTGCAAATGGAATTAAACGCCTATAATAGTTGATCATTCCAAGAAATCGACGCAACTCCATGATTGTCTTAGGCTTGGGGAATTCCCGAATGGCTTTAGTACGCTCAGATGGGGGCCTGAATCCTGTAGTGCTAATCGTGTAGCCAAGAAATACAACCTCTGTCTTGCCAAATTGGCACTTTTGTGGGTTGATACTTAGGCGATTTTTGCGCAAAGTCTCGAAAATTATTTCGAGGTGCTGAAGGTGCTCTGCGTGGCTGCTGGAGAATACTATGATATCATCAATATAGCATCCAACAAATGGAAGACCACGGAGTATGTTGTCCATGTGACGTTGAAAAGTTTGAGCTGCGTTTCTAAGTCCAGGAGGCATTCCAACAAATTCAAACAATCCAAACGGAGTCGTTACTGCAGTTTTTGGAACGTCCGTATGTGCGACTGGAATTTGATGGTAAGCACGCACCAGGTCAATCGTTGAGAAGATTTTGGATCCGTATAGACGCTGAATAATATCTTCACAGTGTGGAATAGGATAGCGATCTGGGATGGTGCGTGAGTTGAGCTTTCGGTAATCCCCAGTAGTGCGCCATCCACTTGGTTTTTTAGGGACCAGGTGGATCGGACTAGCCCATTGGCTGTTTGACGGTCGAATAACCCCATATTGGAGCAAGAGATCAAAATCACGACGAGCCGCATCCAGCTTTTCGCCGGCAAGTCGCCTTGGTTTATCAAAAACTGGAGGACCATTTGTTTCGATGTAATGAGCTACATCATTATCAATGTTGGTTGCTGGGGACTCATTTGGTCGAGTGATGTCTATAAAACGTGTGAGTAGTTCCATGTATGCCCGACTCATTCCGTTTTTGTTTTGCACATTGATTGTAGAGACACTGTAAAGCTTTGCTTCGTTGAGTTGTCCCTGTGTGCATTTCGACGTTGTAGGATCTATGATTCCGTTAATCACAATCTTTTATTGCGTAAACTCCATCTTTTAGGTTTTCCCAATAACCTAATTCTGTGGATTTCAAGCTACCTAAATTTTAGAACCCAAAAAGTCTTTTTTAATGGTTTAATTTCTAAACCTGTTCAAGTTTATTCTGGAGTTCCACAAGGAAGTCATTTGGGCCCCTTGCTTTTTACGCTTTTTATAAATGACTTGCCTTCCGTTATAAATCACTCTCGGGTTCTCATGTACGCTGATGACGTGAAGCTTTGTATGTCGGCCACTGACAATCTTCTTGGTGTCAGGCTGCAAACTGATCTTGACAGTTTTCAGACATGGTGTAAAGTAAATTTTTTAAATCTTAATTGTAGTAAATGTAAAGTTATGTCTTTTAGCAGGCGAACTCCGCTTGTGTTTAATTACGTTCTTAATTGTAAACCGCTTGAACGTATTATGTCGGTTACTGATTTGGGTATTCTTCTTGATCCTAAGCTGAAGTTTGACAAGCACATTGCATCTATTGCTAATCGAGCATTTGGCGTCTTGGGTTTCATAAAGCGTTGGTCGAAAGAATTTGACGATCCCTACATTACTAAACTACTTTATACTTCACTTGTCAGACCTATTCTGGAATATGGGTCTTGTATATGGAGTCCCCAATATAAGATTCATCAGGACAGAATAGAATCTGTACAAAAACAGTTTCTACTCTTTGCCCTACGGGGTCTGAATTGGAATACTAACATTCGCTTGCCTCCTTATCGTAGTAGACTTTTACTAATTAATCTTCCATCTCTTTCTGACCGGAGAACAATGCTTGGTGTAGTCTTTCTACACAAACTAATTATTGGTGAAATTGATTCATCTGAATTAATTAGCCAGATTAGTTTTGCTGTTCCTATCAGAAGTTCTAGAAATTTCTTACCTCTTTCTCTTCAATCCTGTGTTGCTAACTATGCTATTCATAACCCTTTCCGAGTTCTTTGTTGTAATTATAACAATCTTTCTCAATTTATTACTAATTCTTCTTCTGTACAATTTCTTAACACTTCAATTATTTCTTATTTATCTAGCTTATAGTTAATGTATGTTTTAGTTTATTGTTGTTTAATACAATGTTTGTCCGTCTTTGTCCGCGCGTCAACAAGCCCGTGCTTGGTGTCGTTTGGGCCACTTGAATGTACTGCTCGTTTAGTACATCAACGTCCAAAAAAAAAAAAAAAATGAGACGGCGTCCCTTAAGATCGAGGAGTAAACCGAAGTGGGTCAAAAAATCAGCTCCGATGATCGCTGACTGAACATTGGCAATTATGAATGACCAGTTGAACTTGCGATGAAGATTGAGATCGAATGAAAGGTTTACAGTCCCGTATGTGTCGATGACTGATTTGTTGGCAGCATACAGTTTGAAATCGCTTCGTTTGTATCGCTTATGTTTGAGAATTGAAATCGGTATGAGTGATATTACTGAACCCGAATCAATAAGGAACTTTGTGTTTGATGAACGGTCGAAAATGTGGAGTCGAAACTCCTTGTTGAGGCGAGCGTGTGGGTCTTTGCTGTCACTGGTCGCCTGTACAGCTGACAGCTTCTTTAGTTTCCCTGTTGCGCGTCCCAGGAACATGGCTGGGCACAACGTTGGGCGTTGATGCCAAAACGCTTGTGGTAATAACAGACTGATGATTGCGAAGACACTGGCTGTGAATTTTTCTGCTTTCCTGCAGCCTTAGTATTGTTGTTATTCGCAAGCTGTTTTTGCAGAGACGCAATTGTATCTTTTAATTCCCTAAGCTCACGCTTAACAGTGTCAATGCTGTCGTTTCCAGTACCATGAATAGCACCTGAAGATCGTGAAGTTGCCATGACAAAAGGTCCAGTTTCGTCTTCCATCAGTTCATCAGCAAGTTCGGTTAGTTCCTCAATAGTGGCTGAACGAAGCACTTTTAGGCTACGTTGAACGTGTTGTGGGAGCAGTGACAACCAACGGACTCGCAAAACATCACTAGATGCCCGTCCTCCAGCCAGCCGAGTCATTTGATGAAGAAGTTGCGATGGCTTTTTATCTTCGAGGGCAAGTTCTGACATGGCTCTGTGCAATTGACG
Source organism: Drosophila limbata (assembly GCA_963924055.1). Classification (NCBI taxonomy): domain Eukaryota; kingdom Metazoa; phylum Arthropoda; class Insecta; order Diptera; family Drosophilidae; genus Drosophila; species Drosophila limbata. The sequence goes on along the minus strand of OZ001354.1, from coordinate 28,842,642 downwards.
ATCAGGAGTTTCCGTAAAACGTTTGATAATGAGTGCCTTTAATTGCTCATATTTGTCGGATTCAGGGGGTTGCATCAGAAAATCTGCAAGCTCAGTCATCATATTTCCATCAAGTGAGCTCACTAAATAATTGTAGCGCGAGTTATCTGATGTAATGCGATTAAATGAAAATATGGACTCGACTTGCAAAAACCATAGGCGCGCATCAGGCTTCCAAAATGGCGGCAGCTTGCATGTGTTGATGGTGTGTACAGAAGCGGCGTCTGATGACGCATTGTTGCTAGAGTCTGAAGACTGCGGTGCATTTTCTGAGCCTGATTGATTATTCGATGGCATGTTTGCTGTTAATTGTTTGTTGCGGGGTCACCAATGTAGAAATAATGAGTATTCTTTATTTCAATTATATTTATTAACAACTAAAATATTTGTGTATGCAAAATGATGATGCGTGTGGCTGATTCTGAACCTCGAGCAAAAGTGAATCCATCAGAAGATCGCTCGCGGAACCAGAATCTGTTTTCGGCGATGCGTCGTTGCCAGATCGGGTCTCTGCCGCTGTAGTGGTAACGCCACAAGAGGAGAGAATAAGCAATGAAAAATGTAAATTAAAATTAACAGAGGAGAAATATGAGATGGCACTCAAGCACAGCGTGTATTGGGTGCACCCATCGCTTTTGAACTTCTTACGTAGTTTCTCCCTCTAAATTAATGAAAAAATACAAAATTATCTAATTTATGTCTATAAAAATAATTTTAGCTTTCGTTCTTGCTAACAATCTATCAATATTGACGTTGTTATTGAACAAATTCAAATACTCTTCATCGTTTTCACTTGTGTACCAGACATTTATCTCCTATATACCCAGTGAAACTCTAAACAGTTCGATGTTCCGCCAGGCCTGCATACAGTGCTGCCCAGCCCCGTTCTTTATCTGGCAACTCCGTTTCTTGAGTCTGCGGACACACAAGTTCTTCTTCTTCACATTACGCCAGCGTTTTTTTTATATGGAGTTTCGGCTTACGCCAGGCATTTTAGTTCACGTCAGTACCTAGCTTAAATCAATAAAGTAATGATGCAGAATCGTGGAAAATTTATATATGTGTATATACTTTTAAGCAATATTTCGACAATTTCAGCATTTAAAATGGGTGGAACAAGTGAAAAAGAAAGTTGATTGACAATTTATTAATTTTTTAATAAACTGTCAGAAAACTTCCCTAAATTTAATTGCAATAGCTTGCCCAAACTTGTTGCTTTAAAAAGATATTAAGGTTTGAGAACAAGGCATGTATTTTGGCGGTCATTTTGTATGGGCCAAAACGTTCTAATAATTATACCCGTTACTTATAAAAATAAGTAAAAGGGGATATTGTATTCGTTGCAATGTATGTAACAGGGAGAAGGAAGCATCTCTGACCCTATAAAGTATATATATTCTTGATCAGCATCAACAGCCGAGTCGATATATCCATGTCCGTCTGTGGGAGCGCTTAGATCTCAAAGACTATAAGAGCTAGAGCAACCAAATTTGGCACAAATGTCTAATTGCAGGTTCCGACTTATGAACCAATTTCCGTTTTTCGTTGCTGGTGAACCGCTGCTAACTTGACGCACATGTCAAGATAGCAATCTTGACGCACATTCTAAATTGTTCTTTATTGATCACTTCTTTTTCTTTTGTTCAGTTGCTCATTCTTGCTAAGTTGTTCATTCTTGCTCAGTTTTTCCGTTTTGCTCACTATTGCTCAGTTGCTCTAATTGTTCACTTTGCTCGAGTTTTTCTCTTCAAAAATATTGTATCTTACAAAATAACAGACAGGGAGCAACTGAACAACTGAGCAAGCTAGTAACTCAGCAAGTGAGCAACTGAGCTATCTGAGTGAGTTGTCTCACTTAAAAACAAGGAAGAATTAAACATGTTCACCTAATTGAGCAGTGTTTACCCAACAACAGCAGGGAATTCTGGCTAAACTAGCTAGTGTTGCTAAATTTTGTATGTGCGTCAAGATAGCAACGGCTCTTTAAGCTTAGTACTCAAGCTAGATAAATTTTACGCGGCGTAAAGTGCTCAATATTAAGTTGTCGATCCAGTGTTGCCAATGCAACACGGAAAAATAACAAAAAGTTGAGTGGTAACTCTATGCGTTAACAGCGGTTTATTTTAAATATGAACATGCAAAACTAATTTGGATAAAAAGAGGAGAGAATAGGCAATGAAAATGTAAATTTAAGTTAATAGAGGAGAAATATGAGATGGCACTCAAGCACAGCGCGTATTGGGTGCACCCATCGCTTTTGAACTTCTGTTATGGTCGGCGCTGAGATATCGATTGTCACCAGCTATTACCAACGCCACCTATGGGCCACAGGCGAAACAGGTTGCAACAGCTTGGCCAATCAGCGTCGACCAAAACATTTAAAACCTAGGATAGAGGAGGATCAAGGAATAGAAGATGACAGCAGGAATTTTGACAGGGGTTAATTAGGTTAGGGAAGGAGTCTGGGCTGAGGGGCAATTTCGCGTGGTTGCCTCGGCGAGGCAGAAAACTTCCCTTCGTGCGGAAACGTGTAATATCTAGGAAAATAAATACATATAAATACGATCCATTACACGCCAAAACGGAAACAAATTTTCGAACATACGTGACACTCAGCCGACAAAGCAGCTACCCGCACACACACACTTAACACACGACTAGGGAACCAGACGGAGCATCACGAGAAGCAGCACACAATACACGGCGAGGGATCTACAGACAGGAGGCAGATCAGGCAGGATCGAGCAAAGCCCACAGCAAGCGGGACGCATACGTCACAGCCACTGAAACAGTGAATCCGTCCCAGCCAGCAGCTTGGCGCAGTTTCGCTTGGCGCGCCAAGTGCCACAACATTTTCCCAGTCCACTATTTGATGTTGTCCACCTGCTGATTGTTGTTTCCTGCAAATATTTGTATTGTTATTCGTTAACTTGTCAAGCACATCATTGCATACATACTTACCTGCATGTGGCTTTTTGCCAGTCTGTCCCATAAGAGCTCTTTAGGGAAGCTAGGCCCGAGTAAAACACTTACCAGCTAAATCACACACAATTACATATTAATATTATATTAGATACATTATATTATTGTTACATTTAAACAAACATTTATACATTACAGTTTAAAATATTATATTTATCAGCTGTTTAGTTTTGTTTACCTTCTCGCGCCCATCGAAATACCGGGCTGCCAGAAAGTTAAGTTTTTGTTAGAAGTCGTGCGATAGTTTATTGTCTCAAGCACGAAGTATCGAATAAATAATATACAAGATGTAATATGTTAGGAATATTTATTACTAATATAAATTAAAAATTATAACGTTTAACTGAAATGAGTTGTTAGTTTATTTATTAGAGTGAGATGGGTATGTGGTAGGTTGGGTGAAGTTTGGATTAGGGAGTCGGCACAAATATCGAAAGCCGACTATAGGATGGGAGGGCGTCGTAGAGGTGGATAATGCCATCTGTCCGCCAAATCCTTGCCAGCAGATTGTCCGTGTAGGTGTTGAGAAACCAGTCTGAGTATTTAATTCCGAGTTTACAAATATAAATTTCTTTGTTACCCGACTCGCCAGGTATCGAGGTCTTACTCATCCCTGAGTAGTGCCGATGGCTAGCCGGCAAATCGATATCTGGTTGCGATAGTCAAGTCGGATCATAACACTTCTTACGTGGTTTCTCCCTCTATATTAATGAAAAAATACAAAATTATCTAATTTACGTCTATTAAAACAATTTAAGCTTTCGTTCTTGCTAATAATCTACCAATATTGTCTTCGTTATTGAACAAATTCAAATACACTTCGTCGTTTTCACTTCTGTGCCAGACATTTATCTCCTATATACCTACCGAAACTCTAAACCAGTGATGTCCACGTTTATCGAATCGTTATCGGTTGCTCACACAGACACTAGCCGACGCATGCCGAATGCGAGGTTGGCAGCTGCTGCGAGCACATGATTCGAGTCAGTGCACAACTTGCCTTCAATGAAAGCAGACCCTATGTCGCTTGATTTTTTAAGTTGGCTTTGTAATGCACTCAGAGAAAAGTTAAACTTCCGCAACAACACATTGTGTGAGAATGCGGTGGGCCCTTAATTATGCCCCTTAACTTAAAACTCTATTTATCATGCCACTACGTGGTCACACACCAAGAATTGTGGCTTGCAATAAAAATTCTATTCAAATAAATTTTTAAATATCAAATAGAGTTGGTCAGCTATTTCTTTCGGTGCATAAATTGAACGATGCGCGCATATCCCCCCTGTTCGACGTTCTAGTTGCGACTGACTTCGCTCTGTTCGCTGCGCTCGGGTTTCGTGTGTGTATTAGTGAATCGAACAGCTGATTCGCACGCGTGCGAGACTGTGGCCATCACTGCTCTAAACAGTTCAAACAGTGCTGCCCATCGCCTGTTCTTATCTGGCAACTCCGTTTTTAGTTTCAGCTTACTTTACGTCCGGACCGACAAGCGGAGATAAATGTCGTCTTCTTCTTTTTCGCTTTACGCTAGGGTTTTTTTATATGGAGTTTGCCTTACGCAAGCCCTTTTATCTCACGTCGGTACTAGGCTTAAAGAACCGTTGCTATCTTGACGCACATAAATTTTGTTTAAAAAAAAAGCTGTTTTTGACGGGAGAAACAATGCAAAAATGCTGAAAAATTAAAAGAAAAAAAGCCATAAAAAATCTAGTTATTTAATTCGTTTAGTTTCAGTATTTTCTTCTGAGAGAGCTCGCATAAAACTATTGACGGCTTTTCCTTTGTGATCTACTCATGAACATAGCCAAAAAAAAAAACATGCACGTTTGCTCTGCTCTCCGAGCAGAACACTTTTATTCTCTTCCATTTTTCTCTCGATGTGCTCAGTTGAACTATTCTAGTTGCGCTCTTTCAATATTAATTTGTAGAGAGCGAACCGATTGAGCGCTCACATATTGAGAGTCACCAGATGAGCAAAAAAAAGAAAGACTCAGTGCAAACTGTCTTTAATACCTTTTTATATTCCATTTAGACATGTATAATTTCGAAAAGTTGACCAATCATTAGTTACATATTGCCCTCAATAACAGCATGAATATCGGATTTACTACCTGTATTTTTAATAAAAAAAATGCAAGTCACAATCCCAAAAAATCGCTGACTTTTATTTTCTTTGCTCACGTCAAAACGGTCAGGGAACAACCACAGCAAAAGGGGAACATCAAAAAATGATTGTTCGTTGAGCGAATATCGATTCGTTCAAAATACGACGTGAACGGTTCATCTCTGACTCTTTGCTCGAAAAGTCAGTAAATGAGAGTAATTTTTGAAAAACGAAAAATGTTCAAATGTTAATTGCGAGCTCTAGTTTATTTATAAGATGTGAATAATTTTATCAATGTTGTACTCATTCTCCTGATTTTCATTATCATATGATAATCCCGTTCCTATCATCGGTAGGAATTTATTGGGAAGCTTATATGTGTAGCAGCACTTTTCGAGTCTGTGCAAGCCATATCAGTAAATTCATAATAAAATAAATTCTTTTCATTTTATGTAGCAAACAATTAATCAAATTTCCTTATCTAAAGTACACTGTAAAGTGAAGTTTATTTCGCAGTTTTGACTTAATAAGATTGACTTGGCTAAATATGTGCTCCACTTCTATGTATGTATGTATCTATGTTGGACCGAGGCAACGATAATATATCAATGGCAACTTCTGAAAAAGTATTGTTGCCCCCAGAATCCTTATAGGAATTGACTTCAATCCAAAATTTTGTAGTGCTGTCATTATTTTGCCATTTCACAAAGAGCATTTTTTTATATTGGCCTTAAATTTTCCCTTAATAAATATAAAATTTTTTTTTGAAAAATGCAATTTTCAAAAAAAAAAGCCAGAATTTCCGCTGCCCGCTGTTTGCAAATTGTATATGTACTGTTTGTACATACATACATATGTATGTGTATCTATGTTTTAAGAAAAGCACAGTAATAACATGCATATATAGTAAGTAAATTAAATTTATTAAATTTGTTTTGAAATAAGAAAAAGTTGCTGATGGCAGCCATATTGGTTGAAAAACAATGAGCGTCAAACAATAAAATGAGCATCAGCATCAGCTTACTGTGTCCGCGGCCTAGAAATTTCATCTCGCTGATAAGATCTGAAATTATCAGCTCGAGTATAAGCTCAGCTGTAAGCTCCGCATTCATCTCCCAGTGTGCGCCCAGCCTAACAGATCTAAGAGCGCCGCTGAAGTCTCCAGCAAAGTGCTCAAATATGAGCACCTGGGCAATAGTGAGAAAAACAAGGAAACTAAACAAGAAATAACAACAGAGCAAGGATATCAGAATAATTCATATATTTCATTTAATATTGTTCGTTACAAAATTGCTATCAGTAATTTTGCGGGTTGAAGATACTTTTGACAGCAAACTTTTACCTCATTTAGAGGCTTTTTGTGGAATGTATTTGACATCAATTAGAGCACTATGACTTGTGTCCACGGCTTCCACTTAAAAAAATCTGATTGAGCTAAAAACAAACAAAACAAAAAATTAGCCAAATCGATAAAAAACGAGCAGAAAATTTTACCAGAATTTCTGTTTAATTTTTTCTCAAAATTCTAATATAATTTTTTTTTTTTTTGATTTTTTACTCAACTTTGCCACGCGAAGAGTGAAATGCACCAACCCCATTTTAGAATGAACTTCATTATTTTACAAAATTTTGTATTTTGTTGTTTTTTTTTTTTTAAATAGTTCCTCAATTTTTATAAATTGATTTTTGAAAATATAATTTCAAATTATCGCGCACAAATTGGAAATCACCTGTTACTGTTATTTACAGACCGCAATCAGCTGTTACTGTTATTCACAGACGGCACGCTTCGACAACAGTGGAACCTAAACAGTGGAGTGACCTAAAACTATACAAAAACTAACTGATAAAAAATGAGTCAAATCGAAAAAAAAAGCCAGTTTGGCGCAAAAACGCCAATTGTGGCAACCGTGGTTGTGTCATAAACTGACACTGAAACATAACATGACGCCGCAGTGTGCCCACTCTTGTGTTATGTTTATGTTGATTTCCAGCCTTGCTATAGCAAGGAGCTTTTGTTTGAAAAATACTTTCTGGGTAAGGGATGTCCTTTATTCAACTTGGGGAAATCGTAGGGAATAGAATAGTAATTCGGACACAATTTAGGAAATAAAAAAATTGCACATAGATGGCGATAAAAGGTAAAATGCTACAAAATCCACTCCAATCCTAAATGATCGCCTTAAATCAAGTTTTCATGCACCAGATGTTTTATTGATCAGGTCAAAAGCTATGGTTAAACATTATAAATTTGTGTTGGCGATTTTCAATGACTATCCCTTTCAGAACTAATTTCAACGCCATGTAAGGCTATTTCCCGATAGGTGACGGTCATATTTAATGGAAACGCTCACTAGATGGCGGTGGTTTCTAAATAAATTTTGTGATTTTTGTCCGACAACGAGGGAAAATGTAATAGCTACATTTTATTAATCCCTATATAAATATTTCCCAATTAATTTAAGTGCTTTAAAACTATGCAATTACTTCAATTTTCCCATATTGAGGGCAGTACAGAAAGGATATGAACAGAAAATCGGTAAATTCTAAACATATTATTAAGAACAGAGTTGGGTCTTTTTATTTAAAACCCACCGAAATTAAAACTTCTTGCAGCATTTGATGAATTTCCACAGAAATGTCAAACGAGGCCGAAAACGTAAAATTGATCAAATACTTAAATCTTGTGAAATATTCTTCCAAAAATGTATTCAAGTTATTTATTTAAACAATAAACGATAGAAGAAATTCATTAGGATCAACAAATAGATTCTACATTGGATTAAATACACTTTTTCTATATTTTTGCCCATTTTCTTAAAAATTGACTTCCAAAATTGACCGTTTGTATTCTACCGATTACACTAAGTAAGATAGTAAATGGCGCAAATTAAACTAAAAAAAATACTACTTAATATTTTTAAATCAATTTAAAAATAATTTAAAGGTAAATCAATGCATTACATTTTAAAATTATTTGCATCAAAATATTCGTTCACGATATGCTGAAATCAGTGTTAGAACTGGTCGCTACTTATTATTGAAATGCGTGCGAATGCCTTGGATTTTTTAAACGAACAATTGCCCAAAATCAACCTTAGCACCAATAATAGTGTTAATCAAGACCTATAAGTTTCTCCTTTTGTCACAACCAAATATTGTTTTGTCATGTGTTTTATTTCACTTTGAATGCTTACGAATGTCGCATTCGACATGGGAGAAGTACCCATATACTGGTACAATTTTTAAAAGATAAAAAATATTTTACCCTATTTAGATCATATTTAAGGGGTTCAGGGTATAAAAAAGTCGGGAACTTGTAGACAACCACAATCATATTTACAAATAGAGGGACATTTTAAAATTTTCGTTTAAGAAGTTTTAGAAGTAATTAAGACGCAATCAATCCACACTAGATGGCTGTGGTTTTTTAAATAAATTTCGTGTTTCTTGTCCGACAAAGAGGCGAAAGTAATAGCTACATTTGTCTAACCCTATATGAATATTTCCCAATTTATTTAAATTACTTACTGTCATTGTTCGACGTTTCGAGTTGCAACTGGTTAGTTGTAAGGGGAACACTGTTAAACGATGGGATGCGTAACATGTTTGAATATACACTTTACAGTTGTTCTCTTTGGCTTGAACTGTTAATGGAAGTTAGAAACGTAGCGATAATGTTCGCTCATGTTTGAGCTCCGAGTTGTAGTTACACACTCGTTGGCGTAGTTCATCCGTACGGTCGTGTTCGCGGACGCTTGTCAAGTTCATAATTTAACGTACTGTGTACATAACATTCATGTGCGTATGTATGTATGTATGTTTGTACGCATGCATATGTGAAAGAGCTCTGATTTAAAATATAAAAGGTACGGGGTCTAAAAAGCGAGATATGTTTTTCGGTGTTTCAGTGAAAATAAATCAAATGTGTATGTAAATAAATGTATATAATACATATTTGCTAAAAAGTGTAACTATATATGTATGAAAGAAATACATATTTATAATCCATACTTAAATATACATATATGTTCATATCTGTACGTATATGAAATCATTCAAGTGCCCAGAAATTTTTAAAGATAAAGCTTGAGTTGCTTGATTTATTTTAATAAGTTCTTGAAAAACAAATGCAGTGCAGCCCAATCTACAAATACAAATATACACGCGGCGGTTCTTATATGCTAACACTAACACAAAATGCATAAGTGACATGACATATATACAATTGTATGTTTAAAATCATATGTATCATGATGCCTTATCCCTCATATTAGAGCTAACAAAAATAAAAAAGTTTGGCAATTGTATGTACAAATATTTTAAGGATAAGCATACAAACATGATTAATATATTATGAATATATAACTAAGTAAACATATGTATGTATATGTGTATGTGTATGAACGGCTGTATGTTTATATGACATGTAACTGTATGTATACAAACATATGTACCTATCGTATTATTTGAGGCCGACTTCTTTGTCTGGCAACGCCAAGATCGTTAAGTGTGTGGAAAGTAATCGAATTTTACTGATCTATGGTTCGTCCGCGCTAAATTTAAATGTGAATTTGTTTTTAGATCATTTGACAATAATTAAGCAATAAATCGTAAATAAATAAAAACAAAAATTTATAAATTAGATAAATTCACCCGTCACGTGGTGATTTTGGTATATTAATTCTAAATAAATTGTTACAAAATCTCCAAAAACATAACAAAATTCGTGCGAAATCTTTAAAATTATAGCTTCACAATTAAGCAAAATATCAAAATAGGCTCCTTTTAAAAAAAAAACTTAATATGGAAATCGAACTTTTTCTGTGTCTTGATGTTTTGGGAGCCAAGGTTGCCACACGGTTTGTTACCGTTTATTAAAAAAAAAATTTGTACGCGGCCAACAACACATTTTAACCCTCAGTTCACAACGAATTCAGTTTATCATTTAACTGCGGATTTACATTTATAAGGGCTTGACTTTACAATATATGCTGCAGTTCTTCAATTCTATTTGACTTCGAAAAAATTGTATTTCGTTGTCAAGTGTAAACATTGAAAGTTGAAATTGGTGGAATAATTCAATAAAAATGTTATCAAAATTAGTCATTAACGTGAAATGTGAATGGAATTATCTTATGCTTGTGCTGTGAGTTAGGAAATGTTAATTATTTAAAGTCCTAAATAAAACAATTTAGAATTGGTTATATTACCCCCGTAATACAAATTTGTTTTGCTTAGGTAATGTGTCGTCAAAGTGCTTCGATATTAAATTTATTCTTCATAATAAGTAAAACTTAAAGCTCGTGCTTGAATGTTTCAAATTATTATGTGCAAATGTATGTATGTATGAATAAATACTTTCAGGCCTGTTCCGTTTCTCACTTTCGACAAGAATTTTCCGAAGTGAATTTGTAAAACCTGCTCTAATATCATTTCGACATAATTCTATGGATTGAATTTGCTTAGAGTTGATGAAATTAAGTCTGATTAAGTAAGAAACGCGTGTTCGCAAATACTTATGGAGATGAAGTGCAACGTGCAATAAAAGAAAAAAATAAGAGAAAACTGGAACAGTCTCGGCTGGTCTGTTTGTTTAGAAGTTTCATGTTAAGGAGCTGACGAAATTAATTGCAAAATTGACCACCCTTACATTAAATTAACAAAGTGTGTCTTGTTATTTCATTTTCAAATAAACTGATTAAATACCAAGAAAAGGTTATTTTTCAAAATAAAATATGTATGTGAAATATGTGTTGTTTTATCTAAAAAGATGCATATATATGCAAATAGATGCATATACTTTCTTGCTTGTTAAGTTCAATACAAAGAAATTTGATTTTAATTAGGGTCCTCATTAGTGTCATAATAAGTATTTGCAATACGTGGAATGGCGTGAGTTATTTTGATATGGATTAAAAACTGCTGTTTTACACAATTAAAAGACTTTAGATCAAATGATTATGAGAACAAGTGAAAGTTTCTTTAAATTATTTGTAACAGATTGCAGATTTTTTCGAATTTGTGTACCGCAAATTAATAATGCAATTCAGATTTGCTGGTGTGACCGTTCTCTCGTTTTCTTTGTTTACATTTTATTGTGATGCAAATATGGATAACCTTATAAGTATTCTGTACTTAAAGATTTTATAAAACTGTTACAGAAACGCGAACAGTTACAGGTGGAAAATACTGCTAAGATGGGATTCAGGAAAATGAACAGGAAATTGGAAATACAGTCGAACTTTCCTAACTGGAATCACCATTATCCAAACAAAAAGTTCGAGTTATAGAGATATTCGACTTATCGAGCTCTTTTTCTTAAGTTTATCAATTTTACTGCAACTCATTTAGCTCGAGTTAGAGAGAAATTTGAGTTATAGAAGTTCGAGTTATGGAAGTTCAACTGAAGGTGAAAAAGATGGAGATAAAAAGGAGGTGATTTTTTAATTCCAGCTAAAACAAGATAAATAAATGAAAACATTCTAAGATTATGTAAATTAGCAGGAAAATTGAGTTTTTTCAGGGCAAAAATAGTTTTAAATATTTTTCTTTTTGTGCTTTTGCGCCTTTTTTTTAATTGTCAATCAGCTTCTCGGTAAGCTGTTCACGAAACTAAATGAAATCAACATAAAGGGTTCGTTCCATCTACTGATTTATTTTTTTGTTTAACTTAGGAAGTAAGCTTAGTTATCAGAGCATTATTTTTTTTTTTTTAAATAAAAAAAAAATAAAAGAGCGGCAAAATTAATTTTATCACGAGTTAATTACGGATAATTAACGGCAAATTCCACGATAAAAAGATTTCGAAAATTGTCAAAATTATGGAAGTGTCTTGCTAACTTGATATCAAGTTAGCAGAACATTAATTTTTTTTTAAAAATAAAAGAACGGCAAAATTAATTTTTTCACGAATAAATTTTACATGTTTCAAAGATACAATTACGGATAATTAACGGCAAATTATCAATCCCTCAAATGTTGCTTTCTTCGAAAGTGTTTAGCTAACTTGATGCACATAATAAAGGGGTTGGGTGAAAACTTTGTTTTTCAGGCGCTTGAATATTATTTTTATAATATTATTGCAAAAAGAGACGGAAAATCCTGTTCAAATATTTACATTGGAAATGTTTTGTATTTTCATTAAGACATTGACATTGTGAAAATTTCTACAACTTTCTTATCGATATTAAAAATAATGATCTTCTCGGATACTAAATACTGATGGCATTAGATGTGCTAAATTTATTGATTTGAGACACACAACAAATATTATAAGCCTTTGTAATTGCATGGCTCAGACCAAATAAATATTTTCACAGAAGTTATGCAGGCTTTTTTTTTTTTTTTAGCTTTTTATATGTTGCATTTTTTTTTTTTGGCAGTAAGGTATAGCATTTAGCTTTTTACAATATATACAACATAGTTAATAGACCTCTGCAATTTTTTCAAGTACGGGGTCTAAAAAGTTAGATATGAGCATCAAATTAAGTAGGAAATTTTCGCTGATTGTTTTAAATTAACATAACCGTTAGGCTAATAATAAAGCCATCCTCCTTTAAAATTTAAATCGCGGAATCCACCAAGTAAGAGATATCCTTATGCCCACTTTTAATCTCTATTTCTAGTCCTTGTCAAACCGGAAAGAGTATTTCATTTCATGTGTGAGCACACATCTTCTATAAATTTAATATCTGTATTGAAAAGTCATGTTTGTGAATGTGTGTTATGCTCAATTTATATTGTGTACAGGGTATTGATTTGAATGTTTTTCAAACTAGACCAATATTATTTTATATGCCCTATATTGGGCCGTTGGGGACGTTACACAAAATATAAGAAATTTTATGTAATCCGTTACGTACAAAAATTTTACTTTATATGTTTACTCGATACAGAAAATGTATTTTTTCTCGGATACGGTTACGTATAAGAATAATAATAAACTTTTTTCAATGCATATATTAGTAAGTCAAATGCAGGCCAAGTGAGTGTTTATTAATTGGCTTTAGCTCATTGACTTGGATATTTTTGCTTTTCAGTATATTGCATTTATTTTTCAAAATATATTTGAGATTTCGACCTCCTAGATATCCACAGGTGGGACTTGGACGATTATCAATACTGCATATTCCTAAAAAGGGAATTTCCCATAGGAGACCTGTTACTTACTTTAATAAATTTAACATATTTTTATTGCATGCTTTTAGGAACTTACATTGCTTAAAATCTTTAATCAGCCATTACCACATTTCTATTTGTCCGATCTTGTTACGATTTAGCAGGATGATAGGTAATAACAGTAGCTAAAGTAAAAAAATCCTAATATTTTGAAAACTGTGCGTGTGGTGGCTCTTCGCGATTTACGGAGGCGGAAAGGGGCGTGGCGAAATTTTGAAACAAACTTGACCTGCGTGTGGTTTATAGAAGTCCGTGTGCCAAATTTGGTTGCTCTAGCTCTTATAGTCTCTGAGATCTAGGCGCTCACACAGACGGACGGACATGGCTATATCGACATCTCCCTGTTACATACATTGCAACGAATACAATATCCCCATTTACTTAATTTTAAAGTAACGGGTATAATGGCAAATACATAACTTTGTTAATAATTAGGAACTATAGTTGCGGACGAAAGCAACTTTACATCTTATTTTGTAATCATAAAACCACCATGATTTTTGTTCCGATGCGAACGCTCCTGTAAAAATTAATTTTGAATGAGTACTTATAAATTTTTTGCAATCGTATTATATAAATCGAAGTGAACCACGTTATACCATTATTGGATATGGCTCCTATAGTTTTTTCCTTTCTTATGTTATAAAATTAGCTGTCAAAACCCTTTATTTCATTCAAATTTTAAGAGTGTATAATCAAAAAAAATTTTTTTTATTGATTATGCCGACTTCACATCAAGTGACTCTGAGCTATAATGGTGCATTTACACTAGTTGATAAACAAGCCAACGTTGATATAAACTTAGTCAATCGTATTGTGAACAGCTGTGAACTTGTTGCGTTGGCAGTAGATCGACTTTGTGTCAACAGTTCAAGACACAATCGGTTCTTCGGTTGCTGGCGATAGCTATCGATTAATGATATATTGTTTATTAATGTTTTTTGTGCATACATAAATAGATTAAAATCAGTTTCGATACATACACAATATCGACGTCAATGAAAAATGCATTAGCAACGTGAACGTCAACGAATGTGGATATCAACTAGTTTAAACTAGAGGTGGAGAACTATCGACACAATCGATGGTTGGGCGCTATCGAGCTACCATCGATAGCAGCCACCTAATTTCGATAGTTCCCGAAGTACTATCGATAGTTTAAAAATTCCTAAAAATGACTATTTTAACCTCTTTTTCCTCATTTTCATACAAAAAGTGGCTTGTTAGCAAATATCCACAATCATAAAAAATACTAGCGAAGAGATTTTTGAAAGTTTCTTTTTACAAAAAAAATTCTTCAAACAATTCTAAGAGTAATTGTTTGAAGATTTTTTTTGCATCAAAACATTTGTTTGAGACCGCAGAAAAAAGTTGAGAAAGTAGATGTTTCCATTGAATTTTCAATGGGTACTTAATAGGTTAAGAAAAGTTTTGCATCATTTAAACGGAATTTAAATGACCTTTCCAAATATATATAAAAAGCTATTATTTTCTTATGTAAAGTCAAAAAATTAAGTTTTTTTCAGTGTGTTAAGAGTTTTTATGACGAATTGTGTGTTGTTTTTGTGTCCGGGACTATCGTCGACTATCGATGGTTTTGAAATTACTATCGTCGGCTATCGATGGCGCCGACTATCGATAGTTCTCCACCTCTAGTTATACCCGTTACTTATAAAAATAAGTAAAAGGGGATATTGTATTCGTTGCAATGTATGTAACAGGGAGAAGGAAGCATCTCTGACCCTATAAAGTATATATATTCTTGATCAGCATCAACAGCCGAGTCGATATAGCCATGTCCGTCTGTCCGACTGTCCGTATAGTCGAGAGCTCGACTATAGCCTTTCCCACTTGTTTAAACTACTCTCAGCTTCATTATCAACACGTTGGCATCTTGCGCGTTGCTCAACTCGAAAATTAGTTGGCAACTCGGCTTTTTTGTCAACTCAATCAATTAATGTAAACACAAGAAATGCGTTGACATTGGATATCAATTGTAGATATAGCTAGAATTGAAGCTGCATTAACTAGTGTAAATGCACTATAAGGCAGCGAAAATGCTTAACCCTTTCTTCGTGTTTTACTTTTGAATAAATTCATTTTGTATAATTTCAATAAGTATTTAGCCAAAATTTGAAGTCGCCATGCCCATCGGTTTGGGCGCTACCGGAATTTGTTTGTGAGCAACTTTGAGCCAATAAATATAGTATTAATAACTTGATAATTAAGCAAATCTAATAAAATTTAATATATTTAATATAATTTCTCACAAAATAATGATTAAATTTAAGTTATACTTTACTTCTCAACCAATAATCATTATTTTTGAGCAACAAAATAAAACTTAAAAATAATCATTATTTCATGAGTTTTATATTTTGCTCAAAATAAAACTCAAGTTATTTCGAAAAAGCTTAATTTGCTTCACTCTACAGGACATTTTATTTTAAAATGGATTATTATGGGTTGTCTTGGCTTACTGACTAGAAGTATGTATAATTTTTGACTTTAACTTGTCTTTTGCCTAAGAAAAAGTTGAAATTACAACAAAGTTTTTGAGCAAAACATAAAACTCATGAAATAATGATTCTTTTGAAGTTGTATTATTTTGCTCAAAAATAATGATTATTGGTTGAGAAGTAAAGTACAACTTAAATTAAATCATTATTTTTTGAGCATATCTATAAAACTTGAAAAATTTTAGATAATGATGAAAATGCATAAATGAGCCAATTAGATGAATATTGGTATTTTTCTCGGTGTCTTAAAGTTATTTAGGGTATTTACTTGACTGTGGCAGCCTGGCACATGGCACATGTCCCAAACGTCACAACAACATCTTGTACTGAAAAATATCATGCCAGGATGTCAGACCTAGACCCAGACTACGAAAAGTCTGGCATATATACATATGTAAAGATTAGAAGTCTGCATGAGTTCACTCAAAATTTGAGGTAAAATGAATTAATTCGAACGATGTCGAATTGAGTGAGTGCGAGGCACACTTTGAATTGAATTCGTTTGAGTGCGAGTGACATTGAGTTCTAAAATGACAGCTCCTTATCGAAATGAGTGCAAATGAATTAATGTGCTATGTAAAAATAATGAATTCGAAATGGCCGGATTCAATCGAAAAATTCGTAATTTTAATTGTCAAATGACTGCATTTTTTCACTTTCTTTCAATTTTCTTCCGGGTCGGTCTCAAAGGAATAATGACTTTGGTTGCCTGGGTTGATGGAATAAACTAAAAAGTATATTTCCTTAATGCATAAAACAAGCTGCATATAAATATTCTATGTTCCACTTAGCAGCTCGGCTCCTGAGCGAGTGTGTTTTTAGATGCAAAAAACTTAATAACGGAAAAGCTTTGTTTTATTGCCACCAACACTGACAATGTCAATAAAATTATGTTTTTGGATTAAAACTTAGATTAAAAACTTCTAATTAATAATAAGAATTAGATTTCGATTTTATAAATTTTATTTTTATTTAGCTGTTTATTGCTCTTCATTGTTTTCTTTCTTGTATTCATTATATTTATTACGCACATAAAAACAACAGCAGAAAATATGCATCCAAAAAATTTAATCTGAAAAGTAAATTGGAATTTGAAACAAACTCAAATTAACTCTAAACAAAGTAGATTTCTCACTCATTCACTTCATGTCACTTTTTTAAGTGTTGGGCGACTGAGTCTGACACGAAGCTTCAAACTCAATCAAAATCGTTCGACTTCTCATCGACTTCTTTAAATTCCTTTCGAACATGAACGCTTCGAACTTCGTTTTAGCTCATTCATGCAGACCTCTAGTAAAGATGATAAAAAGGCCGATAAAAAGTCGATAATTTCAATCGAAATTTAGTATCTTTGGCATTTTTTAGTGCGAGCGTTTTGACAACCTACAGATTTATTAGGTTAGAAGAGTGAAAAAAAGAAATGGAAGAACGCAAATTGAGATTGGAGGAACTAAATATGGAATTTTATTTAAACATTAAATTATACAAGAATTTTGTCTTGACATCTGACGCCACTGGGTTCAAACTCAGTGTGACCATCACAGATATTTTCTAATGCTTCATCTATGTTATTTACGTCATTATCTTCAATAAGAATATTGTGAAGATTGCAGCAAACAAATGCCCAAATGCAGAAAAAATTCTGGCTTTTCGTGTTTTTTAAACGGATGCGCAGTTCCTTTAGGCTGCAAGAACTCCCTTTGAGGACACTGATACGATATCAATTATCCGGGAGTTACTGCGAAACGGGGTAACCAAAAACGTGGACTATGGGTGGACGGAGTCCCCTGCGATCCACTCTTCTCTAGAAAAATAACGCTCAGAGTGCTTACCAATTAAGCAATTTTTAAAAACTTAGGAATCATTGTAGCTTCCAGGACTTCCTATTACGGCATCTCTTATGCGCAGTTTGTGGTCACAAACGACTTGCAGCTTGACAGAGTAGATGCTCTGTCGAAAAAAATTACTTTCATGGCTTTTAATTCCAACAATGCTTCCATACCGCTTTTCCAGGGCATATTGCTCAAATCAGGTAGCTCAAACAGATTTACTTACAGAAATAATAAGAACAAGTGGGAAAGGCTATAGTCGAGCTCCCGACTATAGGATACCCGTTACTTACCTAAATAAATAAAACTTTTGTTTTTATTGCATGCTTTTAGGCACTTTTATTACTTAAAAGCTTTAATCAGCCAGTACCACCTTTATCTTTGTCCGATCTTGTTGGGATTAAGTAGGATGATAGGTAATAATAATAGCTAACGTTCACCGTTTAAAAAAAACCTAATATTTTGAAAACTGTGCGTGTGGTGGATTTTCGCGATTTACGGAGGCGGAAAGGGGCGTGGCAAAATTTTGAAACAAACTTGACCTGCGTGGGGTTTATAGAAATCTGTGTGCAAAATTTGGTTGCTCTAGCTCTTATAGTCTCTGAGATCTAGGCGCTCACACAGACGGACAGACGGACGGACGGACAGACGGACATGGCTATATCGACTCGGCTGTTGATGCTGATCAAGAATATATATACTTTATAGGGTCGGAGATGCTTCCTTCTCCCTGTTACATACATTTCAACGAATACAATATCCCCTTTTACTTATTTTTAATAAGTAACGGGTATAATGACAGTAACCTCAATGTATACAAATAACAGTTGACTAGTCAGAACTGGACCGAAAATGGCTGTTCACTATTCATGTACATGTGCCATCTGCCATGCTGCCACAGTCAAGTGAATACCCTAATTATAAGTGTATGATTTGTTGATTCCATAAAAAAAACAATTAATCATTATTTGCAGTCCCTGGTTAAGATAGCTTTCTGAAATTTTACTTATTTCTTATCATAATCCTAGAAAAGTTAATTATATGACATTTTGAAAAAACTGTGCATAATATTCTGTAGTCACGACTATTCTTTGCCTGAGCTTGAATTTGAATTAAATTATATTAAATCTCATTTTGAATAAGCCCCTAACAATTTTAAACCTAAATATCTTTTGAACCAGCTGTGGGATTTTTCGACGCGTACTTAGGAAAATAATAATAAAAAAGATAAAAAAAAATTGCCAAAAATCCTTTACGTCCCCATCCGCTGTTTGCTGTTCAAACATTAAAACCAGGGACAGTAATCTTTAAAAGTTATATAAAAAAATTACATGGTAATGATTAAATTTAAATTTTTACGTTTTTCTTCAATGATAATTATTAGTTTTGAGCGATTTTATAAAACTTGGTCCATATTCATTATAATTTTTGATCAAAAACAAATAAAAATCAAAAATAATGATTATTAATGATTTTTGTTTTTTTCTCTCAAAATAAAACTCAACAGTAATTTTCGGCTTCTGTAATCGATCAATATCATCAATATTATTGAATAAACGGACAGCAAAGCTAACTCCCAGCAAAAAAAGTGTTTCTTAAAAAATACTTAAAATAAAAATGACTTAATTAATTATATATTATTAATGATTTTTATTTTATTCCGATTAAGATAATTCTCAACATTTATGTATTTGTGTTATTTATATTTATATATATTTTTTTAATAATTGAAACTACGCCATTATAAGTGTGTGATTTTTTTTATTTTAAAAAAGAACTCATTATTTACAATCCCTAATTAAAATGATTTGTAATGGTATTTTGGTTTTTTATTTTGAATCGAGCAATACCAACCCCAGTGTATATAATTTGGAAATAACGACCCATTGCTTTGAAAAATATGGAAAATTCGACATAATTTGACATTGGAACGATCGGTCGGAAACTTAATACAGGTTTCGGCAAGGATATAAAGTTTTTTGCGTGTCGAAGATAACTTTTTTTCTGCTTGGTTATCCTTACTTAACTAAACGTACATAACCTTGGCTAAACAAACATACATACTATTTGTCTACGACAAACAATACTTGGGTATAGAGTGAGCTTTCATTACTAACTTTGTGCATTTTTATTTGTTTTATTTTTAGTACTGGATACCATGTGAACGAAAATAGCTAATGTCTAATATGAATTTTAAAAAATATGCTGAAGCTTTTAAAAGAAAAAAAGTTTTATCACTTCTATGGATTTTCCTGTTAAGCGGTACTTGCTTAATTCAGTCTGCACTGGCAACGGATGCTGGAACTAAAACTACGCTTTTGCATCATAAGTCACTTTTGGAAAACAACGTGGACTTTCGTCACCAACTTTATAATGTGACAATACCAGAAAACAGTCTTGGAAAAACATACGCACGAGGAGTATTACATGAGGATCTGGCAGGAATTTCAGTAAATTCTAATTATGACGTTAAATATAGAATAATAAGTGGCGATAAAGACAAGCTTTTTAAAGCTGAAGAAAAACTGGTTGGGAATTTTGCCTTTGTAAGCATTCGAACTCGAACTAGCAACGTTGTTCTGAACAGAGAAAAAACTGACGAATATACTCTTAAGGTACGAGCCCACATAACCTACTCTCGTGGCAAAAATGACAGCTTAAGCTATGAAACAGAAACAACTATTCATGTTCAAGTATTAGATCGAAATGACTTAAGTCCACTATTCTATCCAACTGAATATGCGGTAACCGTTCCTGAGGACACTCAAAAACATCACAGTATTCTGAAAGTTATTGCAGACGATGCTGATTTGGGAGTAAATGGTGAAATTTATTATAGCTTTTTAATAGATAGCGAATATTTCGCGATTCACCCGACCACAGGAGATATATCAATTTTAAAGTCGTTGAGTTACGCAGATAATACGCATCACGAACTTACTGTTTTAGCAAATGACAGGGGCTCAGCTATTCACCAACAAAGTCACCAGTCCAGCAAAGCGAGAGTTTCAATAACGGTCAAACAGGTAAGAACATTTCATATTTATTAAATATTATTATTATTTGACCCTGTACTTAAATTAACAAGTGCTTTTTTCAAGTAACGTGTATAAGAATTGAATTGAATGTTCCTTTTTATCCTAAGCAGATTTATTTAGAAGTTACAAGTTTCCGACGTGCCCTGAAAATATTATATTATTTGATAAGCTCAGGGTATTTAAATATGACAATTTATATACAACCACTGGCATATCCCTGCGTACACCCTTATTTTTGCTTTAACAGCTATGTAAGTCAAGTTATCCCAGTAAAAAATTTGAAAGTGTCGTTTAAATTCCGATTGAATGTTGCAAAAATTTAATTAACCCATTAAGTACCCATTGAAATTTTTGAATTTTTGCAAAAGTCTACTTTCCTCTCTTTTTTCCTCTATTTTTTTCAAAAAATATTTTACTGCAAAAAAATTCTTAAAAGAATTCTAATAGTGACTGCAAAACAATTTTTTCAAAAATATTTTGTTGGCTAGCGAAGCGACCAGGCGGAGCCCCCTAGTATTACATATACATATACATTTCTTGACTTCTAAATTCTTTATTTTGACCAAAGCAGATTCTCCTTCTTTGAACAGAGTAATATTTCAACATTGACATTTTCTCACTTACCTTATATTCTGTTGTGTCAAACGTTAGAGTCAGTTTGTTGGTTAGTATAACGTTCTTTACAAAAATTTTTTCAACAACCTTTATATATTTTTTATAAGCTCCTCGGATATTGGCCAATATCTTTTCACAATATTTTTTTTGGTGGTTGTGAAGTTGGTTTGAAAATAGTTTCGAGTGGCTTATGGTCCGTTACTAATTCAAACGTTAGGCCTTTGAGATAGTAATAGACTCTTAAAATCTTAGTAAATGATATGATGTAAAAGTAGAATATATTTGGGATTCTGCCTTACTGTGATTTTAGGTCATTGGGTCCCCTTATACGAATTTGTGGTTTTCTTCCAGGAACTCTTTCAGTTTATTCGCTCGAGGAGACAAATCAGGAATGAGCTTTTCTACGGAAGTTTTGTAACTGAATAGACCTTTGTGGTAATTAAAGTGCTATCTATTCGCTGGATTTATCGAGCTGCAGCGTATGCGTTCTTCAAATCCAAACGAGAGAAGAACTTTGCACCTCGCAGTTTCGTCATAAGAGTTTTGAATGTGGGCAGCGGGTAGTTTAATCTGAGGATAGACCTGAGGGCCTGTCTCATATTGACACATATTAAACGTTGGATAGCCGTTTCTCTTCCCAGCAATGAATGTCGTCCATTTTCTGTTTACTGATATTGGGTCTTCAAGCTTAAAAGCTTGTTCGATGCGTCAGCTCAATACTTTTTGGTGGAGTAGGAGTTTACATAGGCCTCGCTTACGAAGTTATACAAGGATTTCGAGTCTATAATCATAAATTTGGTTGCCTCGTATGTAACAGCATATCAGGAAAAGGTGCCTCACGAAAGTCGAGCTACACTCAGGTCTTCTCATCGTAGGGTTTAATAGCTCCAGGAAGATGTGGGGCACAAAGACTTAGCAACTTGTTTCGCTTTACGCTTTACTACTTCCTGTAAAGAATATAATGAAAAAAGCAGTACCAATTTGTACGTAACTGGACATTCGTGGCTCTCATACTCGTATAAGGTTTTTAATTATGTATTATGGGAAAAACATTTCAGACATGCGGGTTTGATATTTTTTAAATATTAGTATTAGTATTTGCTATTTAACCCTTGCTAATTTTTTTAACCTTTGTCAGATGAGTGTACGCACGCACCCAGGATCTGCAGCGTTATTGCTTTGTCCGTGGATTTGCGTTCTTGTACTTCCTTCCTTTCTGGCTAACCGCCACATACCAACTCAAGAATCAGGAGTGCTTTTGCTTTTTCTAAAATTTCTTCATTTTTTTTAGCCATGAAACCAGCAGTGTTATTGCTGAGTCCTAGGCTTCTTCAAATACTGGCGGTGCTATTGCTCAGTATTGAAGTATCCTTACTAACAGTTTTTTGGTTTACTATGAAGTGTAATTGTATTTTGTGTTATATACTATAAATAAAAATAGGAGCAAACAAAAATCTGCACTCCGACCCGTTGGGACATTTTTTTATAACGGACGGCAGTGCAGACTTAACAAAAATAATACGCTGCATTAAGCTAGAAAAATTTTTGCAAATACGCCAAAGTACTGTCGCCTTTCAGTTCGAAACAGTCTCATACAGGGATGCCACAGAAATCGCTTTCGCTTGAATTTCATCTCAATTTTATATCGTTGTGCCACAGGTCAATTTGCAAAATAATTTTGTGCGGAACGAACTAGCGCTAAATTCGCTGGCGTCCGATGCTACCACCTAGTCCGATTATGATTTTCGAACTCAGGGTCAGGGATGCCAAATTTTTTAGTCAGATTTCGAAGTAAGATATTTAAAAACAAGTGAGAAAGGCTATAGTCTATCTCCCGACTATAGAATACTCGTTACTTACCTAAATAAATTAAACTTTTTTATTGCATGCTTTTAGGCACTTTTATTGCTTAAAAGCTTTAATCAGCCAGTACCACCTTTCTATTTGTCCGATCTTGTTGGGATTTAGTAGGATGATAGGTAATAGCAGTAGCTAAAGTAAACCGTTTAAAAAATCCAAATATCTTGAAAACTGTGCGTGTGGTGGATTTTCGCAATTTACGAAGGCGGAAAGGCGCGTGGAAAAATTTTGAAACGAACTTGATCTGC
This sequence comes from Drosophila limbata, assembly GCA_963924055.1. NCBI lineage: Eukaryota > Metazoa > Arthropoda > Insecta > Diptera > Drosophilidae > Drosophila > Drosophila limbata. The sequence continues at coordinate 28,819,227 of OZ001354.1, read as the reverse complement.
GTGGGGCTTATAGAAATCTGTGTGCCAAATTGGTTGCTGTAGCTCTTATAGTCTCTGAGATCTAGGCGCTCACACAGACGGACAGACAGACAGACGGACGGACGGACATGCCTATATCGGCTCGGCTGTTGATGCTGATCAAGAATATATATACTTTATAGGGTCAGAGATGCTTCCTTCTCCCTGTTACATACTTTTGAACAAACTTAATATACCCTCAGGGTATAAAAAGTTGCTAAAAAAAACCCTTGGGTAATTTAATCTGAGAAGGTGTCAGCCCTTAGCAGCCTAGTTCGAAAAGGTTTTTGAAATTGCTAAATTAAATCATTCGAAGTTCTGTGGCACCTCGGAAATTTCCGTGCGTAATTGTTTTCTGCGGAATTCTATTTCGATTGCTATTTTTGTTGCATCCCTGATATCTTGCCCTGTCGGTTACGGTATCTTAAACTTAACACTAGATTTACCAAGAAATTTGCATACCTATTTATACCAGAGCCAGTCAATTTGACTGGTTAAGAAAAGTCCTATTATTTTATATTAAAATTCTTAATCCTTTAAATGAATTGATGAGAAATAAAAAAATATAAATAAAAACATAAAAATGCATCAATTGTGTTTTAGTTTTAATCAAAATAACTTTTTTAGAAATTTAGCAAAAAAAAGGAACAACGTTTTTCACTGAACAGAATTGAACTCAATTAATAAATGATGTCTCATAACGGTTTTCAACAAAATTCCTGATATAAAATTTTTTTTTGTAATAGGGGAATTCCCGAAAAATATGCTGTCACACTAATTGATTATTACAGGGATGTGTAAACAAACTTACAAACAGTGATGTTTCAAACAAGGGAACGTCCTAAAAGGGCAAAATATAAAGCATTTGCATATCAAACATATATCCAGTCAAAATGACTGGTTACGGTATAAGTGCCAAAAACAAAAAAAATCTTTTTTCCTATGAACACAAAATAAAATTAACTTATCAAATTGTATGTATTTAGTGGTTATTTAAAAAGTCATAACATAATATCGAAAAAAAATAAAAACACTTAGTCAATATTTATGAAATAAAAAGTAAAACCAGTCATTTTGACTGGTGTGGTAGATCTAGTGTTAAACTTTTAAATTTTAAAATTTCAAATTTATTATTCCTATTATTTTTAAACATAGATAGAGTTGTAAAAAGTTTCACTCATTGCTTACTGGCATGTGTTGATAATTAACAAAATAAAGTTATGAATAATAAACATTTTCATATTTAAATACATAAAACACATTTATTACACATATTACATAAACTCATTACATAAGTAAAGTCAAATATTGTTGCTTTAACAATATTGAAAAAATTAAGCTAAATATTATTTTTTGGTTATCTGTATTTCTTAATGGTTAATTTTTTCATCATGATATTTTCTCTAAGGCTACTTTTCATAACAGAATCTACAACGGTGGCCAAAAGTATTTTGGCACCCTTTAAAGTTAGTTCTAGCCAAATTGTGAGCTTACTTCATGGAAAGTTTGGTATCAATGGAAAGGTCTTTTGAAATTCTTTCGAATGATGTAGTACTTTCCTTAACCCATTAAGTACCCATTGAAATTTTCGAATATTTGTAAACGTCAACTTTTTCAACTTTTTTTCTCGATTTTTAAAAAAAAATGTTTTTATGCAGAAAGTTTCTTTAAACAATTTAATTAGTAACTGCCAAAAAATTTTTCAAATATCTCTTCGCTAGTATTTTTTATAATTTTTCGCCATTTCCAAAAAATTATAAAAAATACTAGCGAAGAGATATTTGAAAAAAAATTTTGGCAGTTACTAATTAAATTGTTTAAAGAAACTTTCTGCATCAAAACATTTTTTTTAAGAAATCGAGAAAAAAAGTTGAAAAAGTTGACGTTTACAAATATTCGAAAATTTCAATGGCTACTTAATGGGTTAAGGAAAGTACTACATCATTCGAAAGGAATTCAAAAGACCTTTCCATTGATACCAAACTTTCCATGAAGTAAGCTCACAATTTGGCTAGAACTAACTTTAAAGGGTGCCAAAATACTTTTGGCCACCGCTGTATATTTCGGTACAAGTATAAGATAGGAAATTTCGTTTACTGGATAACATGAACAATTAATCTAAAGAAAAGTTGTACATATTCGATTTTTTTGACAACTTAAAATTTTTTTCTTTGGTAGAACTTTTATATAATTATAGTGTATTTAAAATTTTGCTTTTTTTTTTAACTTTTTTGGAGGTGCGCTTACGTTTGTCATCATTTTTTATTATTACACGATTTTAAAAAGCCTTACATATTCTATTCGTAAAAAAATTCTTTTTTAGGGTAATTGGGACCTTCTGAAATCGTATATGAGGTCAATAATTAATTTTAAATTCAAATTTTTTAAAATTTAAATATTTTTAGCATTAAATTTTTTGATAAAAAAGTTCGGATGACCAGATTGCACATTTTCTAAATTTTCGCATTTTCCACTTGACATTGAACATTTTGGTTCACATAAAAAATCGCTTTGAAAATCTAAAATTATAATATCCTCAACAAGGAAATAAAGCGAAATTTATGTAATTGGTGTTATTCCGAACTGAACTGGTTTGAAAGGGGTACCGATAGGCTTTAGGTGGTGATTCAAATTTAAAGATCCCGATCCGAACCATCTCTAATAGTCTTAATTATGTGTACTTATTCAATAAATGCTCAAATTGTGGTAAACATCAAATAATGTTAATAAAGCAATCGTTACGTTAGGGCATACGTACTGTGGGGAGCAAAGCTGAGTATATGTTCACAAGCCTTGTATTTCATCGTGCACAAAAACTAAAATAGAAAAGCACAAATAAAAAATCCGTTCTCTTCATATTTATTTAATTCTCAACAGCTGACCGTAAATATATGAAATAAAATTATTTTTTTTTTTTGTATATTTACGCTAAGCTGTTATGAAATAAATAAATATTATTTGTAAATATAATATATATTAGAATAACAAAAACGATTTTTTGGTTTTGCCTCACAATTTTAGTTTTTGGGCCCGATGAAATGCAAGGTTTGTGAACATGTACTCACTTTTGCTCCCCACTGTACATACATATATAGTATTAACATACATATATACACATAAAATTTTTTAAAATCTTTGAAACACAAAAAATCGTGCCCTACAACTAAACAATTTTAAAATTTATTTCATTTAAGGTTAACTTGAATGCACCAGAAATTTACGCCAAGACATTTTCGAGCGTAATACTGAATTCAGACTCTTTTATTTATGGAATAGTTAAAGTAAACGACAAAGATATTGGTAAAAATGGCGAAATCAAAAAATTGGAAATTGTTGATGGAAACCCAGATGGTATATTTCAGTTACAACCTACAGAAGCGACAGACGAGTATTACATCGAGCTAAACAAATTTGCAAAGTTATTTAAACATCACGATGTCTACAACCTTTCGCTGCGAGCTGAAGACTTTGGCACACCCTCCAGAAATACCTTCAAAACCATAACAATTCAAATACTTCCTGAAATAAAAAATGTACCTATTTTTACACAAGAAATTTATGATGTTTCGATTCCGGAAACGTCTCCAATTAACATGCCAGTTATTAGACTAAAAGTAAGCGATCCTGATTTGGGAAAATATGCATTGGTATATTTGGAAATTGTTGGAGGAAATGAAGGTGGCGAGTTCCGGATAAATCCCGATTCTGGAATGCTGTATACGCAAAAGAAGCTTGATGCTGAAACTAAATCTATTTATACATTGACAGTATCTGCCATCGATCAAGCTGACGTTGGGTCACGGAAACAATCCTCGGCCAAAGTTAAAATTACTATCGAAGATATGAATGATAATGACCCAATATTTGAAAGCATGAATACAAATATAAGCGTAAATGAAAATGAGCTAGCCGGTTATTTTGTGACAAAACTAACAGCTAAAGATAAAGACTCTGGCGAAAATGCCTACATATCTTACAGCATTGCAAACCTAAATGAAGTTCCATTTGAGATTGACCACTTCTCTGGAGTAGTTAAAACAACTAACTTAATTGATTATGAAACAATGCGACGAACTTATACACTTCTTATACGTGCATCGGACTGGGGATTACCATACAGGAGACAAACTGAAATTTCATTAGAAATAACTGTGAAAAATATTAATGATAACAGGCCACAATTTGAGCGCATTAATTGTTATGGAAAAGTTATCAAATTAGCACCAATTGGATCTGAAGTTTTTACGATATCTGCAGTTGATCTTGATGTGGGAGATGTTATTTCATATCGTTTAATATCTGGAAATGAAGATGGATGCTTTAACTTAGATTCGAGCACTGGAGCTCTTTCTATTGGATGCAATCTTATGGACGTGGCCAATAATGATCGTGTTATTAAAGTAACTGCTACAGACGGAACTCACTTTTCAGATGAATTGAGTATCGATGTTCATCTTGTTCTGGATTATTCAAAGGAACACTCCAATATTGGATATGGATCGTTCGAGTGTCGGGAAACTGGGGTAGCTAGAAGACTAGCGGAAACATTAGCATTAGCTGAGAAAAACAACGTTAAAAACGTTTCAGTGTCGGAGGCGAATGATTTGGGACTGACTCCAAGTAGATATGGCCAAAATATACATAGACCTGAATTTACACATTTTCCCCAAGAACTTACTTTAAATGAAAGCATTCAATTGGGAACAACAGTAGCTATAATCGAAGCTCGAGACCGAGACCTAGGATACAATGGAAAGTTGGTTTTTGCGATTGCAGATGGAGATTATGATTCAGTCTTTCGCATTGATCCTGACAGTGGGGAATTGCAGATTATTGGCTACTTGGATAGAGAGCGGTTAAGTGAATATATCTTAAACATAACAGTTTACGATCTTGGACAACCGACGAAATCGGACTCGAAAATGCTGCCTATCACAATAACGGATTCAAACGATAATCCCCCCGTTCTTCAAAAATCTGTGGCCACCCTCCGACTAACCGAAAATGGTTTAAACGGAAGTACTATATATTGTGTGCATGCAACGGATGCGGATTTGGGAATTAATGCGGAACTTACATATAGCTTATCTGTTGACTATGATGAATTTGTTATTAAAAAAACTACTGGATGCATTATGCTAAATAAGCCTTTAGATCGTGAGCAGCAAGATAAATATGAAATACACATTATTGTGAGAGATGGTGGAATTCCCGTTTTATCAGCGGAGGCTGTTCTTTATATATTTGTCGATGATGTTAACGACAATGCACCGATATTTGGAGTGCAAGAGTACATATTCAAAGTTCGCGAAGACGTACCTCGTGGTACTGTAGTTGCTGTTATCGAGGCAATTGACAGAGATATTGGAAAAAATTCTGAAATACTATTTTCACTTCAAGAAGATAGTGAGGAGAAGAATTTGTTTAAAATTGATAAACAGTCTGGGGCTATACGCACAGCCGGCTATTTAAATTATGAAAACCTCCAAGTTCATAACCTTTTGATAAGCGCCATCGACAGTGGAGTCCCATCACTTACTACTGACATGTCAATAGTAATTGAAGTTATTGATGTAAATGAAAATCGATTTGCCCCAGAATTTGACGACTTTGTGTTTGAGGGAAAAATAAGAGAGAACATGCCAAAAGGCACCTTAGTTATGAACGTTACCGCACGGGACATGGATGGAGTAGATCTAAATGCCAAAATATCCTATTTTATCAGTAGTGGCGATGGTCTTGGTATTTTTTCTGTTAATGATCGAGGTATGTTATTACTAAGTCCTGTAAACAGTTTGAAAAACTTTTAAATTTTAGGTTCCATTCATACATTAACTCAACTTGACGCTGAATCCAAGGACTTTTACTGGCTAACATTATGCGCTCAGGATAGTGCTATAGTACCACTTAGTAATTGTGTAAAGGTAAGAACATATAAATATAACATAAATATATGTTTTTAAATATTTTGTATAACCTGTAACTTTTATTATTCTTTGAAGGTTTACATAGAAGTCGAAAATGAAAATGACAATATTCCATTAACAGCCAAACCAGTATATTATGTCAACGTAACAGAGGGCAGTTCTGGAAAAAATGATATTATCCAACTTAAAGCAATCGATCCAGACAGGAATTCAACGCAAAAAATTACTTATAATATTATTTCTGGAAATCTTGTGGGATATTTCGATATAGACCCTCATACAGGTATATGAGTAAAAATCAAATATGAAAATTTATGCATATATTAAATTTTCTTTAGGAATTCTTAAAACCACTGAGCGAAAACTTGACAGGGAAAATCAAGCAGAACATATTCTAGAGGTGAGTTTTAATAATAATTTAATAATTTAATAAATAAAAACAATTTATATACGTACATATATAATTTAGATAATCTTCCTATACCCGTCTGCATGAACACCTAGATCTTACCGATTCTGAAAGTTTGAGCAACTAACTACAATATACCAATATACTTTTACTTATTCATTTTTGAATTAAGAAAATTATTGTTTTGTTTTTCGTTATCTTTACCATTATCTGACTTTAAAATTCTGAGAAAAAAAGTTAGCATTTGGTTTGATCCTCTATTTACTTATCTTCATCATTTTGGCGTTGTTCGAATATATTTTTTCTGGCTGATTGATATTGTAATTGTATTAGATAACGTTCGTACATATCGTTCATTCAAAATAATGCAGAATCAATCGATTTAACCGATGTTACAATATATTCATACATCCAATAGAAAAGTTTCTCGGAGGTTTTGATAATAATTTGGGATTTCTGAAATGTTTATACGAACTTCAGAGATTTACAATTGGTTTTTGTCTTACATTTCTGAGATCACAGGACCAAAAATTAAGTTTGACTTTAGCAAGGTATAAGTATAGGGTGAATTAAATACAAAGTTAGAAGACTAATCCACTTGATTGAAAAAATATAGAGTAGATCGGCTGCGCTGCCATAGGAACAATCGGTTAAAAATTACCTTTAGAATGAAAGACTTTTTTTTTTTTTTTATATATATATATCTCAACCAAACTCACAGATTGTACATTTGGGACTGACTGTCTCTTACATCCTGACCAAATTAGGTCAAAGTCGGAATACTATACTTTAGCTGTCATAGGAACAATCGGATGCTAATTAAGCTTTAGTATGAAAAACTTGTTTTTGTTTAAAAATGCTAGATCATGACAGTTAGGCCTAAAAAATGTAGTTAAAAAACTATCCTGAATCATGATGGACTTTAATCTTTGGGTGGAAAACTAAGAAAAATTTTGTATCCTATTTTGATATATATGTTATCTTTTTTTTTAGGTTTCTATATCGGACAACGGGAGTCCTATATTGACGTCGACTACGCGTGTTGTAATCTCGGTACTAGACATTAACGACAATAGCCCAGTGTTTGATCAACGTGTGTATAAATTACAAGTACCTTCAACGATTCATGTTAACGAATCCATATTTCAGGTACGTATTAATATGATATTAGAAAGACCACTAGCTTGCACTATATAATTTGTTGACAATGATGATTTCTTATTAATTATTGTTATATCGTATTATATTGGCAAACATAATAAAAAATCATATATTAATTTGATTTCATAGCCAGTTAAGTGTTAGCACCTTTGCTTCACTCAATTATCTTAAAACTTATTTAAAAAATATTAATCATAGCACATAATCGTATTATCATTTGATAGCGTAGATAAATTAATTTTGTTTAATTTTTGTAGAAATATAAGCATATTTTACTCTCTACCTATTCTTTAAAGTCTATCCTTTTTAAATTTCATCAAAAATAAATTATACCTAATGTGAGCTTAGATAAATTGCAGGTTTTTTTTGCTTTCTTTATGCTTTTGACGAGGCTTTCGAAATTGTATACATATTTTCCATAACATTTTTCAGGTTCATGCAATTGACAACGATGATGGAGAAAATGCTCGAATAACATATTCAATCAAATCTGGAAAGAAAAAAAACAAATTTCGTATCGATAGCATAAGCGGGCATATTTTTATGACAAAGCCATTAGAAGCTGACTCTGAATATGAAATTAGTGTAAAAGCCGAAGACAACGGAATCCCCAAAAAGAGCCAAACTACACTAGTTAATATAGTTGTCATTCCTATTGCGGCAAATTCTCCGAACGCTCCATCTATACTGACGAAGTCGACAAATAACATTGTAGATCTGACGGAGAATGACAAACCTGGTTTCTTGGTAACTCAAATTCTGGCAGTTGATGAAGACAACGATCAATTGTGGTTCAATATTAGTGGTAAGTGTGTTTTTAAACTATTTAAGCTTCAATAATTGTGCTGTCTACTATTTGCGTTGATGTGCTATTGTGCGCCTTGATCTAAATTCATATTTCTTGTGTATGGTTCTGTAAAATAGCTACAAGTTATCAAGTTCACTTTGCAGAATAGGTACTGCTTTCTTTGACCCAACCCCAAGAACAATTGTTTCTACAAAAATTCCAAGTTTGTCTTCTGATCTGATGAAATTTACTGGACTTATCGAGACTACGGAACTTATGCCCCTCTTATAACTTTTGTAATTAGTTTTTTATAGGCTTGTAGAGCGTTTTAAAATTTTGTTATCAAAGGAGGCATGCTAGACTTAACAAGTTTACATATTCACCATTAGGACGACGAGCAAAATTAATAAAGCGATGTCGGTCTGTCCGCCTGTTTCTCTTAGTCTTTAAGCTGTAGGTGCAGGCAGCAGAATTGCCAGATCGGATCACCGCATAGAAAATTGGTACAAAATCAGCCTTTATTATAGGAAAATTTCATAACGAAAAGGTTGCCTTGAACAAACTGCAAACTAAACAGAATTGTGTAATTTATTTTAATATTAGAAATACTTTGAACCAAAAGCAACAGTCCACTAAAATCAAAAACTAACATTTTTAAAATTTAAATTAGCGTTAAACTATCTAGAGAATCTCAAACAAACTCACAGGATTCTACAAGGATATAAAATCTTTGGCGTGCCAATGAGGACCTTTCGACCTTATTCATTTTTGTTTGAGCCAATTCGTTTTTTCTTAATAATCGTTTTTCTTTTATCCATATTTAAATTTAGGAGGAAATGACGGAAACCATTTTTATATTGGAAGAGATACCGGAAATGTGCTGCTATCTAAATACTTGGATTATGAGACACAAACATTTTATAATCTATCAATTAGCGTGACTGATGGCTCAAATACAGTACATACTACTCTACTCATTAAAGTTGTTGATACGAATGACAATGTACCACAATTTACAAAGGAAATATACCATGTAAATATATCAGAAAATATCGAAGAAGAATCTGTAATCATGCAACTTCACGCAACTGATAAAGATGAAGATAAAAAGCTCTTTTATCATCTTCATGCCACACAAGACCCATCATCTTTAACTTTGTTTCGCATTGATTCAATAAGCGGTAACGTGATAGTTACACAGAAACTGGATTTTGAAAAAACTTCGCAACATATGCTAATTGCATTCGTTAAAGATCAAGGAACTCCAGGGAAAAGAAATTACGCGAAGATAATAGTGAATGTACATGATCATAATGATCATTATCCCGAATTCACATCAAAACTAATTCAAAGTAAAGTTCCCGAAAGTGCTACGATAGGCTCCAAACTTGTCCAAGTTACAGCCATAGATCGAGATAGCGGAAAAAATGCTGAAATACGTTACTCTATTATTACCGGTAACGTAGGGAGTATGTTTGAAATCGATCCAACATTTGGTACTATATCTTTAGCTGACGTTTTAGATATTAATAAAATGCAGGAGTATATGTTGCAAATAAAAGCTGCAGACCTTGGTGAGCCCCCGCTCTCATCTCAAGTGCCTGTACATATCATCATAACTATGTCAGATAATGATCCCCCTAAGTTCTTCAACAGCTTAATTTCACTGGAAATTTTTGAAAACTTGAGTGTTGGATCTTTTGTAGCACAAGTCGAAGCGAGATCGTCTTCCTCAATTTTCTATGATATCATTGATGGTAACGACAATGATAGTTTTCGGATTAATCCTTCAACGGGAGTAATTGTAATTAACAACAATGTCGACTACGAAATGAACAAGTAATTATCCCCCAATATATATGTAAATTGTATATTCTCAATTTTTTACTAATGAGTATATTTTTAATCGTAATTATTACTATTATTTTTTGTTACTTTCAGATTATTTAACCTAACTATTAAGGGAACTAACATGGCCTCTGAGTCCTCTTGCCAAAACATAATAGTGCATGTTTTAGATACGAATGATAATACTCCAAAATTTCTTGAAAGTGAATATATTGGAACTATTTCAGAGTCTGCCAACTTAGGTTCATATGTGCAAATGGTTGATGATAACAAAAAACGGTACGGAAACGACAATAGATGTTGCATATTATATACTAATTTTCCAATTAAAATATAATTCTTTTTTAGTCATCTGGCCTTAAATGTGTATGATCCAGATGTTGGATTCAATGGAATGTTGCAATACAAAATTATTGATGATTTCGCGAGTAATATTTTTAAAATAGATTCTAGTACGGGAGCTATTAAAATTTTACGCAAATTGGATTATGAAAGGAATACAAATTATTCATTTTTTGTAACGGTAAGTCCTTTCCTTAAATATTATTATGACAAGTACATATGTACATATATCAATAAACTAAATAACTTTAAATGCTCATTTCTTTAGGTTAGTGACATGGGTAAACCTAGTCTGTATTCAAACACAAAAGCTCACGTAGTAATACTCGTGAGTAATGTAAACGACTGTCCACCAGTATTCAAAAATAGAGATCACAATGTGACTTTGTTTTTGCCAACATTTGAAAATGTATATGTTACTCAAATTTCTGCGGTTGACGCCGATAACGACGTAATTCGTTATGACATTGTTGATGGAAATAACCAAGAATGCTTTCAAATACATCCACTTACAGGAGTGTTAACGACAAGGTAATCTTATGCTATCTTTTTAACTTTATTTTCCTTTGCTGAAGAGAGTGAAAAAATTCAAATGGTCGCTTAATAAATTAATCAATAAAATCCAGGGAGAAACCGCTGACTTATTTCGATATGAGAAATCCCGTCCCAGTGAATATAGTCTTCTAGTCTTAAATTAATTTTGACATGTTAATTATATCGAAACGAGTTAAAGAATTTGAGTTTCGTTAAAATATCTTTAAAAAAATTAGTTTTTCATACAAAGGGATGATTTTTGACCACTAGTTCCTATGACAGCAATATGATAACAGCAGTCCGAGATCAACCAAAATTGGTCAGGATAAATACAAAAAATATGAGCTTGGTTGAGATACTTTAAAAAAAATAAACAACAAGCATTAGAAACTTAGCAATAGTATGTTTCTATATTGCCGTTTATCAATCGATTTTAATAAATTATATCTTAAATGAAACCAAATTTGATTTTAAAATTGCTTTGTGTCATCCAGGGCCCCATGCTAGAAGAAAGAGTTTTTTATGTTGCCTAGTGTAATCGAAAGTTTTTTCTTTTTATTTTATACAACAATTTACTAACTATACTATATATTCTTTTTTTTTAGAAATTTGGAATTTAATTATAATGATTATGTCTTGCAAGTTCGCGCTTCTGATGGATTATACTCCACCATTATTCTCGTAAACATTAAATTATTGCCTGTAGTAAATTCAAATTTCGTATTTCAAAAGAAAATATACGAGTTTTCGGCTGTTGAAAACACTACCAAAGTGGTGACAATTGGATTGACTAATGTCATTGGAAATACCTTGAATGAAAATGTTGAATACAGAATTCTCAATCCAACAGATATGTTTGAAATTGGAATAACATCTGGAGCTATTAAAACTACTGGACTTATATTTGACCGTGAACTACAGGATATGTATAAATTGTTCGTCGAAGCAAAGTCATCAACTGATGATACTGGTGTTCGCAGAGCAACTACTTCAGTTTATATTTCAGTATTAGACATAAATGATAATTGTCCCTTATTTGTCAACATGCCATACTACGCTTCCGTATCCGTTGGGTATACGAAAGGATCAGTTATTATGCAGGTGAAGGCAATCGACTTAGACAGTGGTGAAAACGGAGAAGTTCGCTATGAACTGAGAAAAGGAAACGGTGAACTTTTTAAAGTAGATAGAAAGACTGGCGAGTTGTCAATTAAACAAAGTATTGAAGGCCATAATCGAAAATACGATTTAACAGTTGCAGCTTACGATGGTGCTGTAGTTACATGCAGCACAGAAGTTCCCGTTCAAATTAAGGTATACAAATATCAAAGCTTATTTAAATTAAAAATAATTTTTTTTAATTTTTTCTTTAATAGGTGATTGATCGATCTATGCCTGTATTTGAAAAACAATTTTATTCTGTTAGCGTCAAGGAAGACGTCGAAATGTATTCCGCATTATTTGTATCCATTCAAGCCGATAGTCCGTTAAACAGGAAACTAATTTACACGACCTCATCTGATAATGCAAATCAATATTTTGAAATTGATTATAGAACAGGTACACTATTACTCTATGATAATATAATTTTGACATGCATGTATATTTGACATACATGTCTTAAATATTTCTCAATCGGGCTAATTTGTAGATCTTTCTGAAATATTGAATACAAATTTTAATAATAAAAACAGAGCTCCCAAAATATGCTCAACAAAATTTTTATTAGTAGTCTGTGCATTAAAATGAGCACAGAAGTAAACAGAACAAGAGGAAAAATGAGAGCACGATTCCATTTGATTATTGGATTGTGCTCTTTGCTTCGTATTGAGTTCAAAGTAAGAGAACAAACCGTTCGCACAAAAGCACATGCAAAGAAACTTTTATTTAATTGTTTTAATATTTTATATTATTTAAAAACTAAAAAATCAACCAAAACCAATGCCACAGCTTATTTCAAACATACTTAATGACATACATAACATACATAATGATCCGCTATTGTTTCTTTTTATATGCAGGAAAACCACAAATTACGAGCATTGTTTTTTATGTACTTAAATATTTTTTTTAATTTAACAATTAATAGGATGTTAATATTTTGTGTACTTAAAGAGCAGCGCTTCTCATTTAAAATAAAATTCAATACAGAAAATGCTCTTTTCACAGACACTTGTGTGGCCGGAGTACCTAGTACCACATATACTAGCTCCGCCAAATGTGGTGCTTTAAATTAACTAATCGATATGAATATCAAATTGCGAGTGAAGCTCATACATCAGTCACGCTATTTACACACACGCACTCATAAATTCAAAAAGAAAACTGCCTACTTTTATGAAATTTGTTTTGTTAAGCACGAGAGTAAAAAGGAAACGAAAAAACTTGCTTTGCTCTTTAGTTTTGCTCTTTTGTTCGAGAGCTAAATATTATCCCAGTCCGAGCACTTCTAAAAGCGCTTGCGAGCAAACACTTTTTTTGGGAGCCATAAAAAAAATAGTGCGATTTTCGGGACCTCTAAATAAAAATAAACTGTAATTGTAGTTTTTTATAAGAAATATCGTGATTATAAGCGACGGTTATTTAACTTAATTTATTTCAGGTTCTTTATACGTTGTCAACGAGCTAGATTACGAGCAAAATCACACACACGAGATTTTGGTACGAGCAACGGATAGCATCTCTGGAATTTATGCAGATGTTTTGTTGTCTATAATTGTAATTGATGTAAACGATTGTTATCCAGAAATCGAAAAGGATAATTACAACATTACCTTACCGGAAAATATTCCATTTGGATCACAAGTTTTACAAATAAACGCAACTGATATGGACTCTGGTGCAAATGGAAAATTATCTTATTTTATTGAATCCATTAATGGTCGAAATGATTCTGATACTTTTTATATTGACGTTGTCGACGGAGTCTTATATTTAAAAGCACCATTAGATTATGAGCTGGAAAAGTCTCATCACGTTGTTGTGCTTGTTAAAGATCATGGGTCACCATCATTGACTTCAAAATGCAATGTTTTTATCTCAGGTATTTTAAATGACATTAATCTTAAATGACTATTAACGACAATTCTATATAAAAAAAACACATTTAAAATTATCTTTGGTAATTCCTTTTTGTTAATTTTTATAATCTGGTATTTTTTCTTTAGCTGTTTTTCAGAGGTGAGCTTGCTTTTTTGACCATTTCTCGAGAATGTAAAACCGATTTACACTTACTGAAAAATAATAAATATATTTATACATTTTTAAATTGAATTCGGTAGTTTTAGATATATATTTGTATTTTAACTAGTTTTATATCCTATTCGACGGTACATTTAGCTTGTGTGAAGTAAGTAGGAGGCGATAGAGAAATGACAGCCCTGATAAGTAAATATATTTTTTATCAGCATCAAATCAATACATTACATACAATACAATACATTAAATTGGACATCAATAAAGTACATTTAGACTTAACGCTTAGACACAAGAACGTTTAGACAGACATCAGAACTATAGTCAAAGTAACGTAACTATTATCACACTGTAGTTGAATATCCATATTTTTTAATATTGTTGTTTAAAAACTTTTATCCCTTCGAAAAAAAAATTAATAAAAAAGATAATGGTCTTAACATTTTAACTTATTACTTATAATTATTATTTGTTATTTATTTATGTATTAATGTTGATGTAATTATAATTATATACCTTTAAAGCAATTGACTAAAGTTTTATACTGAGATTAGATTTCAGTGAGTGTAAATCGGTTGTGACATTCTAGAGAACTTTTAAAGTTTTCTAAATTCTGATTTTTACATATACACTTTTATTATTTTATTTTTATTAATCAGGAAGGGTTCTTTGAGGCTCGTTTCTTAATTTTTTTTTGTTATTCCCCCATATATTTTTGATTAGGCTGATTATTTACTCTTTGACGGCAAATCTAGGATCTTAATTTCCTTATGCTGCAGCAACTTTTTGATTCGTTTTGCAGTGTGCGTTGCTGCATGCAGGATACATCCTGCTGAAATGTGAACTCACCACAGTCTGACAGTTTTGGTATAGACGGCAGCAAACTTTTCTTTAAAATATCAATGAATTTTTTACCCTTAACAATTCCGTCATTAATATGCAGTTGTTCAACTCCTTTACAAAACATAGAAGAAAGTCGTTATGGTAAGATTCTTCATTCTTACGGATGACTCTTTTTGCGAATCACCGACACTCACTTCAAATTTGTCTTCATCGCTAAATATGATGGTGTTCCATTGCCTTTGGTACAAAACATCCTTTCTCGAGGCCATTGTGGACGCTTCATCATTCGCTGAAACGTATGCAATGGTTTTTAGTTGACCTACAATGTAATTTAAGCTATTACGAATGTAAAATAACAATTAGTAATACATACTTTATAGAAGCGCTATCCAATATATGTATCTCAACTGGAGACATCTTTATTAACACTTAATTTATTTCAAATTTTCCCGGACCACTCAGATACCTAATTTCTTAAAGATTGGTGGCAATCAGTTGTAACAATTGTGGCTAGGGCTCTTTGGTCAAGAGCGGTTATTGCTGATATTCGGCCTCTATCAGCGATTTTATTGTTAATATAACCATTTAACTCAAAGAATATTATAATTCCTAGCAACGACGACTAGCTAGATTTAATTGCTATTTAATATTTTTAATAGCTATTTCACAAAAATTCTGCCCCGATTTAAAATTGTTATATAAATAAGCTTCTTATTTCTGTGCAAATAGGCTTGCAAACACGTCATCGTTGTTAAACTTGGAATTGTTTCGAGCAATTTTATTTTTCACATTCTGCATTGGATTATTACTTACAGAATACGACTAGATAGTGATAATGTTAGTGTTTGCTTTTGTTTTGAACTTCGTCAGATCCTAAGCTAAACTTACTCAGCGTACGAATTAATAGTGGCCAAATTTTTTTGGTAGTGGAAAATAGTAATTTTGGTCCATTGTCCAAATGTCTTTAATTCTTTAACTAGCTCGAAATATTTTAATATTGTGTTCATTGGCCAATATTTGTAACAAACTTTTTATTTTAATTGCAGTTAAAGACCTGAATGACAACTCACCGAGATTTATTGAGCCATCTTTCAACACAAAGCTATCTGTAGCAGCGACTCGCGGTCAATTTGTTGCATTACCAAGAGCATACGACATTGACTTATCTGACATCGATTATTTGCAATATAAAATTGTAGATGGAAACGAGTTGCAAACATACACTATTGATACACAAAGTGGAGTTATTTCTCTACAAAATATGTTGAATTTTACCGATAAATTGAATACAATTTTAAATATATCAGTTTCTGATGGAATTCATACAAGTTTTGCCCGGTTAAAAATCACATTAGTTCCAGAAAATTTGCACAGTCCTCAGTTTGAGGAAATGGTATATAAAGCAACAATTTTGGAAAATTTATCGAATGGGCATGAAATTATTACTGTACGTATAAATGTCAATTAATGTAGTGTCTTACTAAAAATCTTATATTCCAGGTAAAAGCAAATGACAATGATTTTGGTCAATTCGCAAGAATCTACTATGAAATTGCATCTGAAGAAATGAAGCAGTATTTTGATATTGACCGCAATACTGGATTAATCACATCGAAAATAACATTTGATCGCGAACAAAGAGATGAGTACACGCTTCAATTAAAGGCAACTGATGGTGGTAGTAAATTTGGGTTTGCATCACTAAGAGTGTCAATAGAAGACGTCAACGACAACAGCCCCCAATTCTTTGTAAAGGAATATAAACACGTTATAAGTACTTCAAAAAAGCTTGACGAGACTATAATGACTGTAAGTATATTAATATATGAAAAATGTACAAACGTCTTTTAAATTTTTCGGAAGCGTAGTGTGCCTAATTAAAGATAAAGATAAGAAAGACCATTGAACAGCAACCATGTTCATTTAACCATGTCCGTCTGTGTGTCTATATGACTTTCTATATTTCGAATACTAATAGGTGTATTAAGTTTTGAAGCAACGCATTTGCCAAAAATTTGCCAAAAAGTAAACACTATGAACACTTGTTTTATAAACCGTAAACTATCGGGGGTGCCACAGAAATCGCTTTCGCTTGAATTTCTCTTCAATTTCATTTCGCTGTGCCACAGGTCAAATCGCAGAATAATTTTACGCGTATTAAACTAGCGCTAAGATCGCTGGCGTCCGATGCTGCCACCTAGTCCGATTCAGATCTTCGAAGTCAGGGTCAGCGATACCACATTTTTTAGTCAGAATTCGAAGTAAGGTATTTAAAAAAAATATATGGAACCACTTCAGTTTTCTTTAAATTAAGCATTACAAAAATAGGTCTTTTGAGGTAAATCCAGTTTTACCGCAAAAATCCTTTAACTTATTGTGCAATTTGTGAAAACATTTTTCACGAAGAGCTGCCAGTCTAATGGCAGACAATTGCTAGAGTTGTCGAGTAATTTTCATTTTTTCGCGCCAAATACTTTTAAATTTTTTTCACCTAAACAAATGCAATCATTGCATAAATAAATAAAATTATTTTAATTAATTTAAAAAAAATTAAAAACCTGTTGTACTGCAATTATAAACTTAAAAAAGTTGGTAAACAAACCCTTGGGTAATTTAATCTGAGATGGTGTCAGCCCTTAGCAGCCTAATTCGAAAAGGTTGGTGAAACTGCTAAAAAACATTAAATCATTCGAAGGTCTGTGGCACCTCGGAAATTTCCGTGCGGAATTGCTTTCTGCGGAATTCAATTTCGCTAGCGATTTCTGTGGCATCCCTGTATATATATTTTTTATAAGGACGACAAGCTGACTAATATTACAGAATGTTATCTTTTTTTTTAGTTATTTGTTTTAAATGAAGCAATAATTGTTGTTCTGCTTTAGTAGAACCATAATTTGTTTCATAATATAAGGTTGTCAAAAAAGTCTTGCGGTATTTTTATTGAATTTTCAAAAGTTCATAAAATTGGTTATAATAATGCGATTTAAGTCAAATATGCGCCGTTTTGTTCGATGACGAGTTCCCAACGAGATGCCAACTTCATAATGCCCCTCTTATAGAAGCTCGCTTCCCTATTGTCAAAAAACTCGGAGAGCCAATTTTCACAGGACTCTCTTGTGGCCAACTTCCGACTACCAAGCTCGTTCGCCATGGACAGAAATAGGTGGTAATTACTTGATGCGAGATCCGGACTATACGGTGGATGCAAAAGAACCTCCCATCCGAGCTCCCGGAGCTTCTGGCGCGTCACCAAAGATGTGTGAGGCCTGGCGTTGTCCTGATGGAAGACAATTCGGCCTCTGTTGATCAAAGATGGCCTCTTCTGCATGAGTGCTGCATTCAAGCGGTCCAGTTGTTGGCAGTACAGGTCCGAATTGAGCGGCCATAGGGGAGCAGCTCATAGTGGATGATTCCCTGCCAATCCCACCAAACACACAGAAGAACCTTCCTGGCCGTCAATCCAGGCTTGGCCACCGTCTGGGCAGCTTCACCGCTTTTCGACCACGACCGTTTGCGCTTCACGTTGTCGTAAGTGACCCACTTTTCATCGCCAGTCACCATCCGCTTCAAAAACGGGTCGATTTTGTTGCGATTCAGAAGCGATTCGCATGCATCCATACGGGCAAAAATGTTTTTTTGCGTCAAGTCGTGTGGCACCCATACATCGAGCTTCTTTTTGAATCCAAGCTTCTTCAAATGGTTTATAATGGTTTGATGACTCATGCCCAGCTTTTGGCCGATGCTACGGCTGCTACTATGCCGATCTCTTTCGATCAGTTCAGCGATTTTATCGCAATTTTCGACGACAGACCTTTCGGACCGTGGCGCATCTTCGATCACCTCTGCACCAGAACGAAAACGTTGAAACCATCGTTGTGCGGTGGAAATGGAAACTGTATCGGGTCCATAAACTGCACAAATTTTATTGGCAGCATGAGATGCATTTTTGCCTTTATCGTAGTAGTACTGTAAAATATGCCGTATTTTCTCTTTATTTTGCTCCATGTTTGCGACGCTATAACTCACGAACGACTAAAAACAACAATAAATCAAACACGTGTTAGCGCGTGAAAAGAGCTTTCCAAAAAGCTCTAGCGTGAACCGATGCGACGAATACAACTAGAACTACGCGCTTGCAAAGACAAGCTTGCGGAAATACCTCAAGACTTTTTTGACAACCTTATATATTCTTATCAGAACTAAATATTTAGTGTGGTGTTGAAAATCAACAAAATATTTAATGAAGATAAAAATCTCAACTAAATATATAGTGGAGATAAAAATAATTTCTGCTCATTTAAAAAGTAATGGAGAAACAATTAAATCTCAAAGGAATTTAGTGATTTGTGAAACTTGAGTATTAAACTATACTATATAATAATCAATGAAATAAATTTTTTAATCGATTTTCTAGTTCTGTATGGATTCTAGTCTCTCAGTTTTAAAGCCATTCGGGTGAAGCTTTTTAAAAGTCCGGATTGGATTATTTTATATCATATGGCTGGCTAGATTCATTAAAACTGATAGCCGAATCATTCAAATCAGTGCTGACATTGGTATTAAGCATAGTTTCAGTTTTAAAAAAAAAAGTTACAGGATCTTTCACAGTCGGACTACGTCGACAGTTGACATTTCTACATATTTTTATTTTACTTATTTTATATGTTTGTAATTGAACCTATTTAATCATTTTAGGTAAAAGCTGTGGATAAAGACATAAATGCAAATGGAGATGTAAAATATACGATTATCCCGACCTCCATGAAATCTATTTTAGAAGGCAAAATCCATTTAAATGAAAGTAATGGCAATATCGTTCTTAAAAGTGTTCCGGCAAATTTGGACAAAGGTCTTTTTCAATTTTTTGTTCGAGCATTTGATTCAGGCAAGCCCTCTTTACACAACGACATTCCAGTATCTTTCGACATAGTTGACTCCGATGTGATAATTCCAACATTCGAAAAAAGACATATAAGTCTTAAAATAATAGAATCTACATCACCGGGAACTGTATTAACAAAATTGCATGTAAACGGAAATTATTCGCTAAAATTTACATCTTCTGAAGAATCATCAATTTTTGCTATATCTGAAAATGGAGAATTGATTCTTATGCAAACTTTGGACCGCGAACAAAATGATTCGCATTATTTAGTTATCGCAGCGGAAACAGCGACTCTACCAGTTCTTTATGCATATGCTGATGTGTTCATTCATGTTACAGATGAAAATGATAACTATCCTAAATTTGATAATACTATTTATAGTTGTGATGTAGCGGAAAATACCGATAAAGTTGTATCTATTATGAAAATAACGGCTACTGATGCTGATACTGGATCAAATGGGGATGTGCGATACTACTTTGAAGATGAATCAAATAGTGTACGGAATATATTTGACATCGACATATACACCGGGTGGATCACGCTTTTGTCTTCCTTAGATAGAGAAGTACAATCTGAGTTTAATTTGAAAGTAATTGCCACTGATAATGGACATCCCAAACATGAATCTAAGGTGCCTGTATCGATAAAAATTATTGACTACAATGACAACGGACCTCAATTTAAGTTACCTATTGAGCATATCCATATTTCCGAAAATGTTGTTCCAGGTACTGTATTAACAAATTTTTTGTTAATAGATCCAGATATCGAAAAGCAAACTATAGACTATTATATCATATATGGAGATAGTCAATCGCAATTTCAAGTTGGAAAAACAGGAGAATTATTTGTATCAAAACCTCTAGACAGAGAACAAATATCATTTTACAACTTAGGCATCTTAGCAACTGATGGAAAATTCACTGCCGAAGCAAATGTACAAGTGCATATTAAAGATATTAATGATAACATGCCATTCTGTTTAAAGCCCCGTTACCACATTATGATAAATGAATCAACACCAATCGGAACAACAGTAGTAGAAGTAAAAGCAATGGATTTTGACTCGAGTAATGATTTTAAATTACGCTATTATATATCTGGCAAAGGATCAGATGACTTTGTCATTGGTAAAGAGAGTGGTATTTTAAAAGTAGCTAAGCTCATTGACAGAGAACAAACTCCGAAGTATAAAATACTGGCACACGTTCAAGATGGCAAGGAATCTATTCGAGAATGCGTTTCTGAAATAATAATTACTATTAATGATATAAATGACAATACACCTATTTTCACTATACCTAATTACAGAGTAAGCATACAAGAGGATGCCCAGTTACAAACTTTGGTTGCAAAAGTTCATGCAACTGATAAAGATTTTGGCATGAATAGAAAAATAAAATACTCCTTATTAGGCACAAATAGTGAATATTTTGGAATTTCAAAATCAACCGGAATTATAAAGTTGGAAAAAAACCTTGATCGGGAAACAATTTCATTATATAATCTGTCAGTCATGGCCGAAGATTTTGGTAAACCAATGTTGTCTTCAATGTCAAATATTGTTATAAACATTTTGGACATAAACGACAATCCTCCAGAATTTAGCTTACGAAAGTATACAAGCAATGTATTTGAGAATGCAACAGAAGGCTTCGAAGTTTGTAAAATTCATGCTACATCAAAAGACATTGGAGTAAATGCTGAAATTTTATACTACATAGTTAGTGGCAATGAGCAACGTAAATTTAATATTAATTCAAGTACCGGAGTATTATGGGTTAATGGAACATTGGACTATGAAAAAACTAAATTTTATTTCCTCACTGTTCAAGCTATTGATGGTGGGAGTCCGCCTCTTAGTAACATTGCCTATGTAAATATATCTATACATGATGTTAATGATAATACCCCAACATTTACACAAAACATTTATCGCGTTAATGTGAAAGAGGATTTTTCAGTTGATTTTCCAATAATAGATGTAAAGGCCACAGATGAGGATTCAAATGTTAATGGGATTATAAAATATGATATTGTAAAAGGTGATATTTTACATCAATTCAGTGTTAATAAAAACAATGGAACAATAATCTTAACAAGGCCACTAGATCGAGAAACTATTTCGGAGTACACATTGGAAATTGAAGCCTGTGATTTTGGGATTCCAGAGCGATGCAGTACTGTGCAAGTGAAAACTTTTATTCTAGATGCAAATGACAACGCTCCAATTTTCTCTCAGTCAAACTACAGCATAGTTTTACAAGAAAATAGACCTTTAGGATATGTTTTTATTACCTTTGACGTGACAGACGCTGATGAATCACCCAATTCTACCCCTTTTACTTACGACATTCGCTCTGGAAATGATGGAGGGTTATTTCGTCTAGAACAAGACGGTTCTCTTAGCACAGCAACAAAATTCAACCATAAATTGCAAGATGAATTCTTAATACAAATCCGTGTGTTTGATAATGGAACCCCACCGCTTTACTCGGATACTTGGGTGATAATAAAAATAATCGAAGAAAGTCAATATCCTCCCATCATAACACCTTTAGAAATTTCCGTAAATTCATTTGAAGATGAATTTTCCACTGCTTTTCTGGGAAAAGTTTTTGCGTCTGACCAAGATCACTATGATGAGCTAACATTCAGTATGTTATCTGGCAATGACGAAACATATCAAACATCCAAACTGTTTAAAATTATTGAGAAGACTGGTGAAGTATATTCAATATCTAACCTTGATATTGGTGTATATAAACTTAATGTGTCAGTCAGTGATGGGAAATTCACCGTATTTACGACAGTGAAAATAAATGTCGAACTAATAACAATGGACATGGTCAAAGAAGCGACTATCATCAGATTTAGCAAAATTGCAGCATCAGAGTTTTTATTAAGTCATCGAAAAGGATTTATTCGCTCTATAAGAAATGTTATGAGATGTCGCCAAAAAGATGTGATTTTGATATCTTTGCAAGAGAAAATTGAAAAATCGTTGACAAAGCAAGATGAATATTCCACCGACTTAAATGTTGTGTTTACAGTACGCAAACAACAAATAATACCAACTTCAGATGCATTTTTTAGCAGTGACGAAATACGTCTATCTGTCATCAGCAAGGAAATTGATATTGAAAACGACACTAATCTTATCATAGAAGAAATTGTTCCTAGTTTCTGTCAGAGCAAGGAAAATATATGTGTTCATGGAATTTGCAAGCAATTAATTAATTTGGATTTAAATAATATAACAACTATTTATACTGATGTGATAAGTTTTGCATCGCCCTCGTATAGCTTAGTAAAAAAATGTGTATGTAAATCAGGATTTGATGGAAAAAACTGCAATGAATCAGTTAATGCATGTTATTCAGAACCGTGTCCACCTCAAAGGAATTGCCTACCTTCAGAATCTGCAGCTCGATATCAATGTGTATGTCCGAAAGGTTATTCGGGATCATTTTGTGAAATTAAATCATCAAAATGTAACAATGGAACCTGTGATACCAATTTTTCAACATCAGTTTCATTTGGTGGTAAAAGTTATGCACACTACAAAATAAACAAAGCAAAGGCCAGAAATACTTTAGAAAATCAGTTCGCCTTGTCTCTACAAATTAGAACCGTACAACAAAGTGGAACACTTTTGTATGCAAGTGGAAAAATTGATTATAATGTTTTGGAAATTGTAAACGGTGCTGTAAACTACAAATTCGATTTAGGCTCAGGAGAAGGCGTTGTAAGCGTGTCAAGCATTTATATTTCGGATGGAGTCTGGCACACTATCACATTAGAGCGCACTCTTAATAGTGCCAAGCTAATTGTAGATAATAAACATGTCTCTCAAGGTAGCGCTCCTGGAGTAAATGGAATATTAAATATTCAGTCAAATGATATCTTCGTTGGAGCTGAGGTTCGACCACATCCGTCAATTATCGGTTATGAAGATATTCAACGTGGATTTATTGGTTGTCTGGCAAATATTAAAATAGCTATGGAACCTTTGCCTTTATATATTTCAGGAGGTAGCACAATAGCTGCGCTAAAAAGATTTACAAATGTTGAGTTTAAATGTGATCCAGCTAATGTATTGATCAGCTTGGGAGTTTGTGGTACTCAACCGTGTATGAACAGTGGCATTTGTACGGATCTTGGAAATGATATATTTAAGTGTATCTGCCATGCGCGATTTACTGGTGAATTATGTGAGATTGATTTAGATCCATGTTTATCAGCGCCGTGTTTATTTGGCGGTCGTTGTGACAATCACGAGCCAAATAATTATACGTGTATTTGTCCAATGCATTTGTCTGGAAAAAGATGTGAATATGGAAAATTTTGCACCCCGAACCCCTGCAAAAATGGGGGAATATGTGAAGAAGGCGACGGAGTATCACACTGTATGTGCCGAGGGTTTACTGGTCCAAATTGTGAAATCGACGTTAATGAATGTGAAAATCAACCATGCGGAAACGGCGCAACTTGTATTAATGAAGCTGGTAGCTTTCGGTGCATATGTCCCTCGTTTCTTACCGGTGCAAGCTGTGGAGATCCTCTTTATTCAAATTCTATTTCTACCAAATTGAAAAACTTATCAATTGAGCATATCAGTGGTATAATATCAGGAATAACTATTGTGCTGATTTTGGTTATAATTTTACTTTGCTGCTTTGTCTTTAAAAGAAACTCATCTACAAACGCTAGAAATCGAATCGACAAGAACAAAAATAAACACTCTCACAAACAAGCAACTCTAAACTCACTTCTTGACAAAGATAATCTGTGCAAAACAAATGCAAAAATTAGCAATTTGGAAATAAGCCAACGACCAATAAGCTATTCACCTCCAACGAACGATAGCCTTTTCATTAGTAATACAAGCTTTGTAAATAATTTGGACATATTACGAAGTTACGGATCAGCTGGTGATGAATTGGAAAATATCCCATTTGAGTATCAAAAAGTAAACCGAACTAATCAACATGTTAATATAAACACAAGTAACTTGATGGATGGAGATAACGTACATAAACAAGAATGGTGTGAGCAGATGCATTTAAAAACATTTAGTGAGAATAAGTTAAATAACGGTAAGTATAACATCATGAAATTCCATTAAATATGTCTGGATAATAATTATAAATATTTGTATCTATTTTAAGAGCGAAGAATTGATTATGGATTACCACTTAACCGTTTCTCTAGTGGAAAACTTATACAGGTTGCAATGCCCAATGTGTGTCATACTACACCAAGTGCAAATTTTGTGGATTCTGCCCTTAGCAATGGGCAATATCACTGGGACTGTTCGGATTGGGTTCGCAAAAGCCATAACCCATTACCAGATATAACAGAAGTTCCTGGTGCAGAAGTTGCAGATTCATCGAGCTTCCATAGTAATGACAGTAATGAGTCTCAATCGAAACGAAAATATTTAGTTCATGGTAAGCCTGCGTATTTTTATCTTTTGTCAAAAACAAAATGTGCGTAACTAACATAACCCATAAAGTATATATATTTTTGTCCATGTCCGTCTTGAAAGCTATCTTAAATCATATTACTATATCATATAGCTGACATTAAAACAAAAATTAAGTTTTCTTATGGAAAGGTAGCTGATTATGTGTTATTTTTATTGATCTACAGTGCTTTAAGGCTCCGCTTCGATATATAGATAGATATAGTAGACACTCCATCTAAAATTATAGTTTCAGCTAGGTCAGTGTTCAGATGAGATTAAAAGGGTTGTTGAAAAAAATGCTTATTTTTTTCCAAAATGCTTAAACTCTTTACAGGCATCAGCGAAAAAATTCATACAATTACAGAAATAACATTTGATTACCAGACGGCAGCTAGAAAAACAGTGGAGCAGGGTATCAAACAAATATCGGTTTCAGTTACGGTTTCGGTTATGTTCACTGTTTACGGGTATCGGTTCAGGTTTTTTTGTATGTTCCGGTTTCGAAATACCGGTATGATTTCGATTTCAACACGATTTAAAAATATAAAAAAGATATTTTAATTTAAAAACAAATATTCAAAAAGTTATTTTCTTTTTATTGAGATCAATATAAACTTATAGCCGATTTAAAATTAAATTTAGTATTTAAAACCGATTTAACCTTTACAACGTAACTTAATTATGCTTGACCGAACCGAGATTAACGGTTAAGCATGAATCGGTTTCTTATCGGTTATTTCTGTTGGAACATTTCGGCTTTTAAGCTTTGGTATAATACAAAATTTTTGTTTCGATTACGGTTTCAATTACGGTTACCAATTTCATTCGGTTAATACCGGCTAACGATTAAACACGATTAAAAAACCGTGTTTTAACACTGATTATACAGTTTTCGATGTTTTTTCATGTTTCGAAGCAATTTTGAATGTGTTATCGTACTCCGATTAAGGTGAAAATTTATTTCCAAGTACTTTAGAACCAAATGAACAAAACAAACTTTGCCAAAATAAGGGACACCCTAACGTATATGTAAGAATGAATGAATATTCAACTCTTGGATTGAGTATTTGAAAGTAGACGTACGTCGCCTACTAGGCCATACTACTACTTTCCCCATTAACATATATGCTGTTCGCGCCGAAGATTTGATGTCCATGCAAAGCGCTGCTTGTTTGATTAAGATATTTTTAAAGCTCAATGGTGTTGAAAGTTGGTGATTAGCTTCTAGGAATAATGGGCGTAGCAAAATTTTAGCATAAACTGATATTACCTGACACTATACGGAAACTTCATTCCAAATTTGTTGCTCCTAAAAATACCAAATTCTTTTTCGATCTCTAGAACACCAAACGTCGAAATGGTTGTTTTGGTGGTCTTTTGATTTTCGATTTTTTGATCATGTTATCCAGTAATCAATATTTCCTATCTAATACTTATACCAAAATGTAAATTAAGAATCTTTAGAAAAAAAAGTTATGATGAAAAAGTTAACCATTAAGAAATACAGGATAATGTTAGTTTTCACAACATTATTAAAGCAGCAATACTTGTCTTTACATATGTAAGGATGGCACATTCAGCGTATAGGCCTGGCCTTCTATTTTTTTCAGGTTGTTTAATATCCAATCGTTCCATATTTTTTAATGCAACCTAATAAATTGAAAAAAGCAAGTATGCCTTCTAATTGTTGTACATATTTTTATTTTTAGTAGAAGATGTCGATCCCACAAGAGATATGGCTGCTCTAAATGAGGACATGGTATTTGAATACGTGGAGTCTGACATAGAAAGCTGTATTCACCCATTTATGTTGCCGAATTTAAACAGTGAACCCCGTTCAAGACTAAGTTCTTTTAATAAAAGCGAGAATGAAGACTACAAACTTAATACAGGTATGTTTATACTAAATAAATTAGTTTCCGTTAATTTAGAAAAATTACTTACTTTCATGCATTCAGTGCCTTTCCAAATAAAATCAAATCGATTGCGTAAGTCTTTCATTGAAGTTAGATAATTTACATTTTATTGTATTGAACTCCATTTTAATAAGTTTCGTCATTTATTATAATTGGTATTAATTATAATTACCTACAAAAAATATAATATAATTGAAAATTTTTATAATATGAACTGTAAGCTTAAAAAATTGAATCTGCTGCATTTTGTCTACATGAAATAAATAAGTCTAAGTAATCACTGGGAACGCAGAAAGTAGACCCCAAAAACAAGCGCAGCATTGTGTGCTGGGCTTCAGGCCATTAGCTATATACACCCCAACCGCATATTTTCGAACAGAGATCGGGTAGCCCTATACCCAAATCTACTATCAATAATTTTATCTATCGGTCCAATATTTTTGAGATAAAGACATTTCCAACTTTGCATATTTTGCGGTTGGGGCATATAGCCTCATTGCAGTAAGTTTCAACTATTGAACACGTGTCGAACGGTACTTTAAGGAACCTCTTCATTTAAGAGGTTCCAAAGATAGATGGATTTCAGAATTCTGATGACATCTCTCACTAGTAGCTCACGTAGGATTGAACGCAAAAATTTTAAACATACTCTCCTTCCCGCAAAATGAAAATAAAAGAATTTTTACGGCTCGTACTGGTCATGAAAATGATTTTATTTGCACCAATGTTATAGTTTAGCTGCCTGTATGTGTTCCGTGTTTGAGTCTGCCGTGTAGAGTTTTAATATTCTGTCAAGCTCAAGTCAGTTTCTGATACACGCTCCAAGGACTCTCAATTTGCTTCTATTCTCCACCAGATATCTTCTCAACAATATCGTCGACAAATAGGGCGAAAAGCAGCTGGCTGAATAAGCATCCTTGCTTAACATCATGGTTTGTTGGGATGGATATGTTAAATATTATTGCTACCCACACGGTCTTTTCATTTTTGGTTTAAGGACTTTTTATTATCCTGAGCATTTAAGCCGAGACTCCAGAGTTGCATATCTTTTGTAAAAGGCTTTTACGGTCGATAATATCCAAATCAGTTTCGAAAAATATTACAACCTATATGAGAATAAAGATGCTGTCCACCGACTGATATTTGCTAAGCAACCTGTTGCCCTTAGCAAAAGTAATAACCAAGCTTAAAGGATCGAATTGAACAAACATTCAACATTGAACTGAGATGTTTTCTATTCAATTTATTACTAATACCAAAGAAAATAATAATTTTTGTATAGTTTTTACAGTTTGTTCAACCATTTTGTAGCCTTCATTAATGAGTTATGGAATAAATGCCTTATGGTTTTCGATTGATTTTCTATGGCAGCTCCATACAGTTTGTCAAGAAATTCTTTGCAAACCCTTAAAAATTTAATTCTTTGACTTTAAATAAGAAAATAATAGCATATTATGTATATTTGGAAAGGTCATTTAATTTTCGTTCGAATGATGCAAAAATTTCCTTAACCCATTGAGCACCCATGGAATATTTTGAATTTTTGCAAAAGTCTACTTTTTTCAACTTTTTTCCTCGATTTTTCACAAAAAATTCCAAAAATATTTTTGCTAGTATTTTTTAAAATTTTTATAAAATCCTAAAAATGACCATTTTTACCCATTTTTTCTCATTTTCATGCAAAAAGTACCTTTTTTGCAGTTTTCAAAAAATTCTAAAAAATACTAGAAAAAATATTTTTGAAATTTATTTTCTTATTTAAAGTCAAAAAAATTACATTTTTAAGGGTTTGCAAAGAATTTCTTGACAAACTGTATATGCTACATATGAGGTGCCTGTAGCAAAAAGGCAGACCAGTAGAAAACTAAAAGATTAGTTTTCATAATAACAGACGGACATATGGACAACGCTTTATCGACACAGCCTCAGAGAAAATATAATATCATTTTCTTCTTAAAAAGGAGTTTCTTTTAATAAAGTTTGAATATAAACACGCTTGTCTAGTGCTCGTTCAAAACCATAAGATTACAAGCACTGCAAATAGTGGTGAACCGTTTCCATGCGGTAACTCGATAATTTGATATATTTTATGATGCCAATATTTAATATGATTTTCTTCATTAACTCCTTAACTTCTCACCGTGCTTGCATACTTTCACTGTAAGCAAGAGAAAATGCGATCAGATTAAAACCAATAATTAAACAACATTTTTCGCAAGTGTATTAATTGACTAACTTTAAAAACTAAATATTTATTCAAATAATAAAAAAATTATTTTTTTTATATTTAATAAACAGGCAAAGTATATTTACGACATCCTGACTCATATTTACCGACGATACATACTCCAAGTGACACGGAGGCAGAAAGCTCAAATAACGAAGCACCAATATTGAATAAAGAGATATCAAATAGAAGAGTGATAAGCGGTAAATATTAAACATGTTTTTTTCTTAAATAATTAATATTTTAAATGTTTAATTACAGGCAATTCAGAGGAAGTATATCTGTTTCCAAGCGCGATTGGTGAAACTGGATCAGACAGTAATATTTCTGTTCGACTGTGTGAAATTGAAGATTCCGAATTAGAAGAATTTTTGCCGCAGGGAGGGAAATATAGTAGTGAATGACATATTAATAACATAAAATCATAGATTTTAACTTTGGCCATAAATCTGTTTCTTTTTCTACTGATTTTATATAAAATAAAGCTACTTAAGTGTAATTATATATTTTTAATAAATATTAAAATGTTGTTTTCTTAAATATGATTTTAAGAATAATCAAGGCAGCAAACCAGTCTTGAACCAAACCTCTCAAAACCGACTTGGTGCGGGCTCTTTGCGTTTTTTGGGATAAAAATAAAATCAGGTAAAATTGAAAACAATATTTTTTTTATACTAAATTAATCTAAAGCACGACCTAAGGTGTATAATATACACTGTATATAACTGGTCGACGAACCTAAATCTTGCCTCAAGGGTCTAACCACAAAAATAATACAGTTTTATATAGTACATCAGATGCCGAGAGTGATTCATTGCAGAAGACAGATGATTTAGATAAAAACTGAAATAGAAAGGGTTCGAGATGGCTTCCTTGTGGTGCCCACAAAAAACTTAAACAGGTGTAGATACAGGTTTAATCCCTTAAAATGAACTTATCGGGAACGGCAAAAAATCAGATTATTTGGAGAGGGATTAACGGAGTCGAAGGCATTGCAATAAGTTAGTGGTAGAAAGTTTATACGTCACAGACCCATCTACAAAGATATTGAAGTTGAGAAGTAATCAGTTTCTCAAACGTCTTAAGAATAGCAGACGAGTAGCAACGAATTTATACCTCTTTAATTTCTGAGATTGGACTTGATTTTTCTTTTTGATGGCGAGGAATAATAAATGATTCTTTCAAATGTTAGGGAATGAACACAACTCCACTGCAAGTTTAAATAAGATATACAGGGGTTTCAAAAGGCATTCAGCGCAGTACCGAAGTACATTACGTAAATGACATTACGTAACGCTAGCAATGATAGGCAAAATGAAAACAAATCAAATGAAAACAAATCAAATGAAATAAAAATGTCAAATATGAAAGTAGATCTAAAATATCACCTCTATCAAAATAATGGCCATGTTAAAAAATATTGCTTAATTTTTAAAAGACTTCAAATTAACAACAATTACACTATTACTTTCATTAAACTTTTATGTTCAAAAGAATGATTAAAAAATACATTCAGCAGAAAAACGAGTTGTTCAGTTGCAGAGTGTCAATCCAACGAAGTTCACCCTCGAGAACGTGCTGTTCTGGGAGCATATACCTCAGAGATATTTCTCCGTCAAGAAAATGCAAGTTGCTGGCATTGCACAGTGGTTGCGTCAGAAGACAAAAATAAAAAAAGTGAATTTCAATATATCGACTTCAAATTAATTAATTGTGTTTCTCAAAAGAACTAGTTATTTGGTAGAATTGATTATTTCATTAAATTTTACGCGGCTCATCTCTAATTGGAGTCAAAAGAGCGCAAAATTAATCACCTTGATTTTTCTGTGCAGAAAGCTGCAAAGCACCTAGTGCAAAGGAATAGAAAAATATTAAGGAAAAAGGATTTTTTACTGAATAAATCAATATGAATATTGAAAAGAAAGGTAATAACTTTGTTTATTTGCAATTTAAAATAATTTTGTTTTGCGCTTTTGTCTTGTAGAACCCTAAGTTTGTGTGCTCTTTTTTTTGTGTTTTACCATTCATAAAAATGATTTTCTAGTAAGCTCCAATGAGACTTTTTGTGTCGTGTAAGTTAAACAATTTAGATTCTAAAAAAGTAATGTTTAGCTGCTGACTTGTGCTGATCGTCGTTCTAGAAGCTTTAAATCAAGCCTTCCTTTTGCTCAAAATCTTGTTTTTTCGTTGTGTTCTCATGAATCTGTGAACACAAAATTCACCGTTGTGAAACGTTATTGAAAGCTTTGGCATCAGGATATAATATTAAAGTAAAAAGTTTAACAAATATATCCTAGATACTGCTAAGGAATTGATAAAAACATATCCATGGAATTTTT
Source organism: Drosophila limbata (assembly GCA_963924055.1). Lineage (NCBI taxonomy): Eukaryota > Metazoa > Arthropoda > Insecta > Diptera > Drosophilidae > Drosophila > Drosophila limbata. The sequence continues at coordinate 28,787,322 of OZ001354.1, read as the reverse complement.
TTTACCTGCTTTGGTCATAACAGGGCAGAGAGAACTTCGAAACAGCGAAAGATCAAAGTAACTGAAATCTGTTAACGACTTAATAGATCACATATAGTAGAATGTTTTTTTTTTGTCTTTTTTTTTTTTTTTGTTAACTTTAATTTGTTAAAAATTGTGATTAATTGTCATTTTGAATTTTGCTTTATTTCTATGATTTATTAAACTTTAAGCTTTTTATTGATTATCACAAAAAAAGAGCTTTTTTATTAATTAATGCACATAATTACAAAACTGCATCTTAAAATTTGTATTTTTCTTCTTTTTATTTTTAAAATTGGGCCATGGGTTTGCTTGTATGTGAAATGCTCTCTCTAAGTAAGTAAGCTCCGCCCTCATTTTTTCACCTTCCAAGTTGCCGATTGCTCCAATTTTTTTAGCCTATGCTCACAACATTTCATTACGATATCTTAACGGGAAGTATTTTTGGCCGCTGTCCCATACAAGCGCAACCACTGTGCATTGAGGTTGCATTTTCGTCAGGAAAAAACCGACCAATCTTTGAAAGTATGTATTCTTTCAATGTTCCTATAATTGAATTCAAACTATGCCATTGGGCGTATATTATAAATAAAACAATCGGGACCGTCTATAGGATACCCGTTAATTATTTACTCCAAGCATTCAGAGAAACTGCTTCAGTTTAACAATTGTGAAATACTGTTATCTTAAACAAACTTTTCAGCAAATATTTTCAGCTAACTAATCAGGTGTATACAATTTTCTATTTTTCAAATGTTTTTGCCATTTAGAACCTTATTCAGGTGAACAACGTCTTTAGGTTAAAAAGTGTGCAATCGCTAAATTAAGACCAACCTATCAGGTAATGAACTCCTTAGGCTTAAAATTATACAAAGCTTATATTTTGAGCCAACCTTTTATATATACGTAATATTGTATTGAATCCGATTGTTGGGAGCGGCCGAGCTTTTTCGGCAACTTTGCGCATTTGTCTTTAGATAAAAACGAGGGTGGATATCAATTAATTTCTGTTTATTAACAAAACTTAAAACTATGCGAGATTGAATAACATTTATATAATTTTGACACGCGCCCGTGGTCTTATTTTAGTTGTTTTTAGAATTAATCTATCGTGCAGCTGTTGCAATCCGATCGGTTAGCGAAAAAGAATGTGAGTTGCAAAGGTAAAAGGCAAAAAAAAAAACAAAATGCATGAGTGCAAAGCGCACGAGTGCAAAATGAGTGAAGTTAGAATAGCGGCCTCAGAAATAGATCGCATGAGCGCGAAAATGAGTTAAATGCAATAACAGATTATTGCTTGGTTTTGCAGCCTTTGGGATCAACTGTTGCTCCGAACACCAATGTTTCAGATTCACTTTTGAGAAATGCTTGTATTTTATACAAACTGTTGAAAGTAGAAACTGTTTCAGGTTACAAATTTTTAAGTTCTTATCAGGTTTTCAAACCGAAACGAATTTCGGTTTTAGTTAAGGTTTTGGTTATGATCTCATTTAGGTTTTCGGTTTCTAAAAATTGTTGTATATGAGCTACGTAACGGTTACCGGTTTTTATGAGTTAGTTAAAATGTTAAAAGCATGTTAATTTGAAAAAAAAATAAATAATTTTAAAAAATGAACATCTTTTTATTGAGATTAATATAACAAAATATAAATTAAATTTACTTCCGAAAACCAGGATTACCCGTTAATAACATAATGCTTGACCGAGCCGAAATAAACCGATATAGATAAAACGATTTCTTAACGGTTATTTGAATAATTTTCATTTTGAATAAATTCGGTTTTTCGGTATCGGTATTGTATAAAAGTTATTTTTGTTTATGGTTTTAGCTACGGTTACCAATTTCAATTTCAATACCGGTTAACGGTTACGGTTATGGTTTCGGTTTGAATCCCTGGTTCTTATACATATATCGAACCTGTTGCAATTCTGTACGAAATCAGCGAAATATGTTCGCATTCCATTCAATCCATTCGGGTATGAATTTCATTACTTTCAAGCTTCAATGATAAAAAATTTATTGCATCTTTTGGGCGCGTCACCTTCCTAAAATCAGCGATTACCACCCTTAAATTTGTTCGGTCTTGTTGGGATCTATTAGGATGATAGCTAATAATCATAGTTACAGTTAATTAGCAAAAAAAAAAACGTAATATCTTAAAAACTGTGCTTGCGGTGGTTTTTCGCGAGTTTTGGAGACGGAAACATGATCTTCGTGGGGCTGTGTACCATTTGATTACTCTAGCTCTAATAGACTTTGAGATCTAGGGGCTTACACAGACGGACGGACATGGCTATATCGACTCGGCTGTTGATGCTGATCAAGGATATATATACTTTAAAGGGTCGCAGATGCTTTCGTCCCTCTATTACATATGCACACTGCAACGAATACAATATACCCTTTACTTATTTTTTAAGTATCGGGTATACAAACTTCATGAACATTAGAACAAGCAAGACACATGGAAAGGGGCGCATGCAAAAAAACTCGTGACATGCGAAAGGATGCGATACGCGGGAGTATTAGAAGAATCTCAACTACAATATCGAAGAAAACAACGGTATTAGCAAAACATCAAACATTTTTAGAATCGGAACAAAAACTCTGAATCTCGGATAGCAGATATTACATGTAAGAATCAATGGCCGTGTTCACCAGAACTAATCAATCAGTAATCATGTATTTTGTTTGTTCGATAACAAAGCATCACATCACAGAATTTCAGCGTACTATTTTGGTGATGAATTTTCAGTCATCATACGTCACAAAATTTGAAATCATGATTGCTAATCACTGCATTTCACCAGAATAATCATGCAAATTTCATCGATTTTCTGTTGTCGATTTGTTCTGGTGAACACGGCCAATGAATATTAACGTCTTAGCTCATTTTACTTTGCAAAAATCTTATCTTGTGTGCCACGCCCCCTAGATACTTACTTAGGGGGTATCAAAGTTGAAATTTGTGAAATTTGTGAAAAAAAAAAATTATAAGGCACCTAAAACAAAATATTTTTTTAAATTTTTGTCTTTGTTTGTTTTATTTTTAAGGTTTTTATATTTAAAAATTACTTTTGAAAAGTTTAAAAAAAAATTTATTTTTCGGCGTGAATTATCAGAGTTGCATATATCGACCTAATTCCTATTGCTCTATATAAAATAGTAGTCCGATTTCAACCAATCTGACATATTATGAATCTGGGGTAGTCTTCTACATCCAGACCAAATTTGGTTGAAATCGGAGCAAAAATCTTTCGAACTATGCAATTATGCTGCGTGCTTTTATTGTGAGGTTGCAATAATTTTTTTAATTTAACTTAAAACGGTGGACTTAGGTGGATACAAAACCATATATATTTATTTAGAGAAATTATATCTGAAGCGTTTTTAAGTTAGTGTACTGCTCGACAATGCTCGACATGAATGTTATCGTCTACCAAAGTTCAAAAATGGGCAAAATCTAGTGTTTTGAACGGCCGCAGGACGAACAACTTGGCTAAAATAATTTGTTTAAGGTAAGCGTTCGAAAAAAGTAATAAAATCATTCAATAGAGAATTCTTCAAAGATTAAAAATCCAAAATGGATTCTTAGATCAAGTATAAATTGTGGGTAGTACAACCTTTTAAGGTTGTCATGGTTAAGGTTAAATTCTAAAAACACTAGATTTGAACTATTTTTGAACTTTGGTAGACGATAACATTCATGTCGAGCATTGTCGAGCAGTACACCAACTGTTTTTTAAACTTTTCGAAATTAATTTTTAAATATATAAACATCTAAAAATAAAATGAAAAAAGTCAAAAATTTAAAAAATATTTTGTTTTAGGTGCCATATAATTTATTTTTTTCACAAATTTCAACTTTGATATCCCCTAAGTAAGTATCTAGGGGGTGTGACACATTTACATTCACATTTCTTAAAGGTTAGGTTTCATAGGTTAAAAAGTTATCTATCATATGCCATTAAAATTATTCAATTATCTCATGTGGTTTAAAAGTTATGATTTTTGCAAAGTAAAATGAGCAACGGCCTTACTGTGCGGCGCCTCCTTTGACAATGGTAGTACATGCACTCTATGTAGTCTAAAAGTAAGAGAGGATATACCGCATTTCTGAGAATTAAACTCGGCGGTACTAGCAAAAGAGCAAATTAGACTTTACTTGCTTAATATGTTTGGCTCTATATGAATTACATAAACAATATTGTATCAAAGTGTAAGTGAAAAACATTTTTTTAAATATTTTTTTTATAATTTATGTTTAAACGTAATGTAACAATTAAAGTAAGGTAGAAAAGAAAAAGGAAAGAAATATACAATAATTGATTATGATGAAACATTTGCGCCTGTAACACGGACTACCAGTTTAAGGTTTATTTGGTCTTTATAAAATCAGTTAGGTTTAAAAATCATACGAATGCTTTTAAATGGACAAGTTAAAAAATAAACCCGTCGTCCTGTGGCAGTTACTGCAGCAAAAACCATCACTGATGCAGGTGCTTGCTTTCGCAGAGCAATTCGTTGGTCTAAATTGTCGTTTGATATGTCCCTTAACCATCAGTGGAAAGGTCGTATAAATTTCGTTGGAATGATACAAATCTTTCCTTAACTCATTAAATACCCATTGAGAATTTAGAATTTTTTTAAAGGTCTACTACATTTAACTGCACTTTTAAATAGAGTAACTTTTAAATAGAGTAATAATCCTCACTGAAACTACATTTCAGCATTTTAGGAGTAAATGCTACTTTTTTCCTATACATTTCATTTGGGAACTAGTGGAGAGAGAATAGTACATTTCTGAGGAATGTAACTGCATTTTCAGAAAACAATGCGATACTCATCGGAATTCAATTGATATTTGGCATTTTTTTTTTAATTTTCGAAAGTACTATCACTAGGTTTTTCAATTTCTGGCGCCAAATTTCAAATGATAAAACCCTGTACTTTATTTTTAATTTATTGAAGAATGTAGTAAAGGTAAAATGCTGCAGTTAACAACAAACGAAATCAAAAACTGACCCGAAATGCCCACTGGGCCGAAAAGAGTTAAGAACCGATTTTTCAGTTTCTCAACAAAGTCAAGCACAACAATAGTTCACATTAGAGATGGGCACGGGCCTCCTTCTCAAGGCCCGGCCCGGCCCGGGCCCGAAATAAATCTTTCTGGCCCGGTCCAGGCCCGGCCGGTCAAATTTTCAAGAGGCCCGGCCCGGCCCGAGCCAGGCTATATAAAATTTTTTTTATTCATAATTTTTTAATGTCAAAAATAGTGTTTATTTTATTTACTATTTTAGGACAACCGCGCCTGGAAGTTGCTTTCTAGACGTCTGCGGTCGGTTCTTACGGAGGATAAAACAATTTTATGTTTATATTTTTATTGATCGATATGAAAAATTGACTTTTCGGGCCTACCGGGCTTCGGGCTTTTTGCTTAGGCCCGGGCCCGCACGAGCAAAAGCCCGTTTTCGATTTTTATGCACGAAGCCCGGTGATTTTTGGAGAGGCCCGCGGGACACGAAGCCCGGCCCGGCCCGTGCCCATCTCTAGTTCACATAATATTACATGTAGAATTATGTGTTTTATCAGAAGCATCCGTTTTCAATAAACTAATAAAATTATCCCCGTGGAGCGTGAGCCACGCAAAACTCTCGCAAACTGGCTTACAAGCTTACAAGTTGCGGTCAAACAACGAGCAACGACCGAACTATCCATAAACATTCTTTGTCGAACATAAAAACGGATCAAAAAGGAATCATTTGCGATAGAATGTATGTAGAAGCTCCGCTTAACACTTGCCAACGAGCTCATGAGCACGAAAAAGCGAGGAAAGTCATGCCAAGCCGCAGAAAAATTGGTTCGCCTCAAAAAAAAAATAAGATTCAGCTCACGACACAAAAGAAATTGTATGGCCATTGTTTTTGTTGAATTTTTTTGTTGCTCTGCCTTTGTGCATTTCGAGCTGTCTCAATTGCCGGCAATTTACGGAATTTTTTCCATGACTTTTTTATAAGAATTTGAATAGCTCAATTAAATATTACTCGATTTTAATAAACTAAGTGCAGAAGACGCAAAATTAAATGATTTTTGAAACTGCATACCACAAGTAAATAACTTTCAAAAAATTTTAGTTATTAATTTTAATTCAAAGTACGGTGAAGACGCAAAAACTGTAAAAATCCATATATTTTTACATGTATCTCCCTCAATATTTATCCGAGATTGCAGTGTAATACACGTTAGAAAGATGTTACTTTTCTCTTACACGACGTATTATAAATTATTGTTGGATGCATTGTTTAAGACGTAAGATTTTTTAACTTTTTCAACCTCGAAAAAACGGGTTTCTTTACCGTAATTTAAAATTACAATGTGCACCAAAAAATTCTAATATGCCATAATGTTACACTTAATTATATCTACAACCTACTCTATGACGCCTGCTTTTAGTCGACGTTAAATAAATAAAATGAATATTAGTAGTCTATCGTTTGTAATATAAACGGTATGCAAAGGAAGTCATAAAAGTCTCGCAAACAATACATTTAGTATGAGCTATCGCGTTCGAGACTTTTGCAGTTACGAGCTATCGCTTTCGAAAAATTTACAGCCACAACCTGACTGACAAATGATTCATTTGCTTATCGTTTGAAATCCGTAAATCCACTGGGAGGTCCCATTAGGCCAATATGTCAGATGAAGTACCCAATAGTTCTAATATACCACATTTTTTTTTTTTTTTCTATTTTGATGTTGATGTACTACATTCAAGTGGTCCAAACGACACCAAGCACAAAGTAAAAATACAAAAACAAATATCAGCAGGCGGCAATGCGAATGTGCAAAACAAACAGATTGTTGGGGCTGCAATTTATTTTTGTATTTAAACACAATTTGTTTTGTTTACGTCCGTTGGCTAAAGCAAATGGGACGAAATTGGGGTATTGAACATTCGAAAATCCTGTAAATTCAATATCTTTCGTCACAGAATTGGATATCAGAAATTTTTTGCTTGTGTATACTTTCGTCACTAGGGACTCGTGTAGAAGTTTTTTTTAATTAAAGTAATATAATATTTTTTTTTTTTTTTTATTGTATTTTTAATTAAAGTAATATAATATTTTTTTTTTTTTTTATTGTATTTTTTATTAAAGTAATATATATTTGGCAATTTGCAAATAGTTCAAAACAGTATTATGATTAATCCAAATTATAAATGAAAGTGTTCGAAATAATTACAATATTTAAGCTAATTATTATTATTTATTTTATTTACATGAATAAAATATAATTTTACGTTTTATAAATAATACAAATAAAATTATAACAGTTAGGCTCAGTGATATCATAAATAAGACTGATATATTTATATTAAATTCAGTTTCTTGTGCTGAATGCTTATAATCAAATAATGCTAATTTGGCAATTTCAGTATTTAAATTATCAATTACGTTGTCTTGACTCCCTGTGGAAAAGAATAATTTTTTCTTTTTAATTATAAAAATAATATATTTAGATACTTTACCTTCCGTAGAGTCCAGTTCTAGCTCTATCCTCTTGCTGTCATTATATGTTGTTTTAGTTATCCATTCTATTTTTTCGCATCGTAATTTTTGATTTTTTCGATCAATCATTACTTTTGAAAACATTTTCAAATTACTACTTGATATCCTGACAGGTAATGACTTTTTGTTTAGGTCTTTAAATTCCGAAATTCTATTTAAATTATTTAATAAGACTGACTTATGAGAGTTCATTACAAAATCTAAAATTGTTGTTAAAAGCCAGAAGCACGCTTTTTCCATATGGGAAGAATCTAAGCAATTAGAGTCACCATAGACAGCTATACGACCCTCAGTATGCTTATCACCTTCATCATATAGTAAAACTCTATTTTTTAAAACTGCATTATTGAGTGAGGTATCAAACAATTCAATGTTACCGACTGAATTCGAATAATCACGAAAAAATGTAGATTTTTTTATTGGGTATCGAGATTTGCGAGTTGTTTGAAACAACCCCATAATAGGTAAAAATGGTTTGAATTCCATATTAATTGATTTCCCATTTGCCATAACCTTGTAAATATAAAAATGAATAAACAAACTTTAATAAATATTCAATCAGATATAGTTACCGATGCTCCTTGATCGTTTAAGTTGGTTCCAATCACAACATCATCAGTATTATTTGGAAATGTAATAAGCGTTGTACCACTTGCGTAATACATTGCATGATCTCCAAGTTTGAAATAACCTTCTCCAACAAAATCTCCAAATGTTATACCAAACTGACCCAACAGATCGTTTAATGCTGGAATGTTAGTTCCACCAGTATCTGGAATCCACCACTGTCTACTGTTCTCATCAAAAAATTTGATGTGTCTCATTACTGTTGTGTTGTACCAATCGGCAAATACAATTACACTCAATCCTTCTTCATAAACATATTGTCCGAGTTTTAAAATCTCTTCATCAAAAAATTCATCTTCCGGGTCCACAATTAATAAAACTCCATAATCAAGAGGGTTAAAGCACGTGTATGGTTCCCTTAAAACATCAATATAATAACCCGAGTTTCTTAGATGAATATAAGTATCTCGAAAATTAGTATGGATGTGGTCAGCTCTCCAATCCAAAGGATCCGTTTTTATTTTTAAATTGTCTCGTGGTATATAGCCAGGTGGATATCGCAAACTATGATATTGATCCCATAAAATTCGTTTATGCCGGGGAGGTCTTGGAGTGATTTTTATAGTAAGTGGCAAGAGTACTTCACTTTCATGGGTTTGATTTGAGCCAAAAGGAAAGCTTTCTAGTAATAAAATTAAATATCCTTTAGCGATACCTTCGTAATTTTCTCCATCCTTATTAACAGCTGTAAATAAAAGCAAATGTATGGATTGATTACACTAGTTTACAGCCAAATGCAAAGTAAATCAAAGTATTATGGACTTTGGCCCGCTAAACACGAAAATGGTACTTAACATTTTTTTAATGGAAGCGTTTTCGAAATAATCAAATTTTTTCGGATTTTCGGGGATACTCCAACACTTTTGAGTATATTTTCATTTCTATTTATCCGATTTGGCGAAGCAAGCACTTAAATTAAAGATAAGTTAATTCTCTTCACCTTCAACAGTATAAAGATCGGTTCAGCAGTGTAGGTGCTAGCCATTTTAGAAAAATCGAAAATGCTCTTTTTTGGGCTCGAGGTGTCACAAATCGCCCCAGAAAAATATAGTAGATATCGGAAAGGTAAATAAAAAAATAAAAAATTTTTTTTGATTTTGTAAACTAGTGTTATCATTTTCAACAGATATTGAATAAATTATTTGCTGCAGCTAGCTGGAAAATAACAGTTACGGCTCATTTTATTGAAGCTTTTCAAACTTTTATTTTATCTTAAGTAATTGTATCAAAGGAGTTAGAAAGCACCAATCAAAGTAGAAGGAAGAAAGCGTGAAATACTTTAAAAAAAATATCCGGCAAGTATTCTGACAGTTTATGAGCTGGTTGAAGATACCTTCGTCCCGGCACGATTTAAATAATATAAAGATAGTTCCATCTCACTATCTTTCGGATCAAAAAAGCTGTAGTGCAATTTTAATATAGGGCAAACTTCAGAAATTTATATGGGTCTACTCTTACCAATGTATACTGACATCCATCCAGTCCAGGGCCAAATCGTTGTGGAAAATGTGGTTGATATATTGAGGTACTGCCCGTAACTACCTAGATCTGGAATCCATTTTGGATGACCAACAACCTTTCCAGTAACGGATATGCCATTCAGAATTGTAACATTTACAATTGTGGCTACGCTTCCGTAGAACAAGGGCTGACTACTGTACGGCCACATGTAATTTGTTGTAAAATCCAACGAAGATGGGATAAGACTTATTTTTGGCTTGTAGCTTAACAAAAGCTGCATGCTCTTTAACAAGTTCAGTTTTCCTTGTCCTTGCTCGAATATATTGTAGTTCGGCAATTTTTCAGCTCCTTCGATTAAAACTTGTTTTAATGATGATGGATTGACCATGTTAATTTTATGCGAAGCACCGCTTCTCAATAAAGCTGCCACTCCTGCAACGACAGGTGATGAAACTGAAGTTCCTGACAGGCGTCTGCAACCGGTATGCACGTCACTTCCTTCCACTTGACTGCCATAAGTGACAATGTCCAATCCGGCTCTTCCATAACCTAATGGAAGTTCCCAAGTCGTCATACCCCTAGAACTGAATCTGGCAATTTTATCATCAAAATTAATACTACCTACACCAATCACATCACTTTGATCACCGGGGTTGTTAAGAGTGCCATATATTGGACCATCATTTCCTGCGGCCGATATCATTATAATATTATTGGCGGATAGTTCTAGGACCTTATCAACGAACGGTAAATCCATGAAGTCTGGGCCGCCGATACTTAAATTGATAATATTTACTTTTTTGTAAATAGCATAATTGAAAGCATCGAGAAACCATGAAGTATACGACACCTGTATTGAGAACGTATTAAATAACATTGCACTCCATAATTATGTATTTGTCTTTTAGAGAATCACCTGGGAGTTTGTGAAAACTTTGTATATGTGCAACTCGGCGTCAGGAGCCAATCCCAAGCATTCTTTCGACGAAGCTATCACTCCTGCAACGAAAGTCCCATGACTAACTCCATCATCCAATGACTTTTCGTTTGTCCAATTTGATCGCTCTTTGACATTCCGAAAATGAGGATGATTCTGTGTCAAACCAGTATCAAAAATAGCAACTTTAACACCTTTTCCCGTAATGCCAAGTTTCCAAAGAACGTCTGCATGTAAAGATCCTGAGACATGATGAGAATTCACAATATTTGCTTGCTTTTTTCGAGCAACCCCTTGAGGCTGACGAATGTTATAATTAAACGAATTGTTGCCAGACGCCAAAAATCGTTGAACACTGCGTTGAGGGACCACTGCCTTAACAGCAGGATGAGCTTTGACTGTGTTGAGGGTATTTTCAACTAAGGTGTGATTAGCATTGAAGACACGCAAAGTATCAAAATCACTCGGATAATGACTAGCTAAATTATTGCGAGGTACAATTGTCCAGGTCACCTAAATGAAGTTTATGTTAGGTTTGTTATATTATTACCAGTTTTGTTCAATTCATACATACATTTTGGTTGTTGAGCCTTTTTTGAATAAAAGATTCTCTAAGTTTTGAGTAGTACTTTGAATGAAATTTTACAATAAATTCATTGGGAACAGTGTTTACCACAAAGCCAACATTCTCAGAGGACGATGGCTCTTTTGGAAATAATGTGCATTCAGCAAGTGAAAGGGCAATAACTGTACTAATGAAAAATAACGTTTGTAATGCACTCATTTAACGAAATAATATATATATTTAAAATAAAAACAAAACATTTATGACAATCCTAATATAAATTTCGCATTAGTGACAATGGAATGAAACATATGTTTCATTATTGTTATCGGAATAATAATATTCGATTAACTTTTAATTTGGTTAAAATTATCGATAATAAATGAGCTGTTTATAGCTCAGTACGCAAGCTAGATTAATTTTTAGCGGCGTAAAATGCTCAATATTTAAGCATAGTACTCAAACTCAAAAAAAGGCCTGGCGTAAGCCCAAACTCCATATAAAAAAAATGCTGAACTTGACATTTAGCTACGCCCGGGTGTCCTCAGACTCAAGAAAATAACAGAGCTGTTAAGTAAAGGAACGGAATGGGCAGCACTGTTTGAAACAGCTGACAGGCCCAGCGAAACATCGAACTGTTTAGAGTTTCGCTGGGTATATAGGAGATAAATGTCTGGCACAGAAGTGAAAACGATGAAGACTAATTGAATTTGGTCAGTAACGACGATAATATTGGTAGATTATATTCTAGAACGAAAGCTTAAATGGTTTTTATAGACATAAATTCGATAATTTTGTATTTTTTCATTAATATAGAGGGAGAAACCACGTAAGCAGTTCAAAAGCGATGGGTGCACCCAATACGCTCTGTGCTTGCGTGCCATCTCATATTTCTCCTCTATTAACTTAAATTTACATTCTCATTGCCTATTCTCTCCTCTTTTTATCCAAATTTGTTTTGTATGTTCATATTTAAAATAAACCGCTGTTTACGCATAGAGTTACCACTCAACTTTTTGTTATTTTTCCGTGTTGCATTGGCAACACTGGATCGACAGCTAAATATTGAGCACTTTACGACGGGTAAAATTTATCTAGCTTGCGTACTAAGCTTAAAGCTTAAAGCATAGTACTCAAACTCAAAAAAAGGCCTGGCGTAAGCCCAAACTCCATATAAAAAATTGCTGGCGTAAGGGGAAGAAGAAGAACTTGACATTTAGCTACGCTCGGGTGTCCTCAGACTCAAGAAAATAACAGAGCTGTTAAGTAAAGGAACGGAATGGGCAGCACTGTTTGATACAGCTGACAGGCCCAGCGAAACATCGAACTGTTTAGAGTTTCGCTGGGTATATAGGAGCTAAATGTCTGGCACACAAGTGAAAACGATGAAGAGTATTTGAATTTGTTCTATAACGACGACAATATTGGTAGATTATAATCAAGAACGAAAGCTAAAATTGTGTTTATAGACATAAATTAGATAATTTTGTATTTTTTAATTAATATAGAGGGAGAAACCACGTGAGAAGTTCAAAAGCGATGGGTGCACCCAATACGCGCTGTACTTGTGTGCCATCTCATATTTCTCCTCTATTAACTTAAATTTACATATTCGTTGCCTATTTTCTCCTCTTTTTATCCAAATTAGTTTTGCATGTTCATATTTAAAATAAACCGCTGTTAACACATAGAGTTACCACTCAACTTTTTGGGATTTTTCCGTGTTGCATTGGCAACACTGGGTCGACAGCTAAATATTGAGCACTTTACGCCGCGTAAAATTTATCTAGCTTGAGTACTAAGCTTTAAGCCAAAAGGCCAATGTTATGCGATTTAACTAATAACAAGCATTTTGATGCAATTTTTATAAATAATGCTTGGGAAAGTGTGTCCGAGACGCTTAACAGAAGCGGTAAATTTTTTGAATCACATAGACATTGAAAAGCTGTTTAGTAAAACATTTATATTTCAGTAAACGATTGCAAGTTAGCATGGAAGAGCCTGCGCGTCAGCTACCGGTACCACTGAAAGGTGGCAGCCAAAAAGCGGAAGAGTGGTAGTGCCGGTGGAGTTGGACCGGAGCAGCCCAAAGCAAAGGACGAGGTTGAGTGGCAATTGGCCCCGTATATGGCGTTCCTTCCAGAATTGTCTTCGCAAAGGCGGTAAGTAGAAATGCCAAAGTTACAAAAATAATGCTAAAAATTTTCTTTTAGTACTTTCCGCAGTGGGATTAATCCTTCAAAGAGCCAGGATAGCTTTGGGCAGCTGAACGACTCCAGCTGTTCGTTAAACAGCACCGTTGAGTTCGAAGCAATTCAATTAGATGCAGATGCTAGCACATCATGAAAAGCAACATCGTATTCATATGTAAGTATATAAAAAATTCAGTATAATAAATACATAAAAGTAACATTACTAATTTATGTTCAAGGCGACACCTAATAAAAAGAGGAAGCTGGAAAAGCCAAAGGCAAAGTCGAAAGAGGTTATTGGCATGCTGGAGAACGTGATTTTCCGGCAAGAACAAATTTTAAATTCTGGAGAGCCAATGGTCCGGTATTGGGATGAAGCTCTTAAAGAGATGGACCCTGAGTAAGCAAATAAGACCGATCAAGCGGTGACACAGGTGCTGTGGCAGCATTAGGCTGCATACAAAAAAAAACATAAAGAACTTGTAATAAGATAAACCATTTGAAATGGTAAAAAGCTGTTATTTTGCATTATTAAATAATAAAACAAAAATTAAAGGCAATATATTATTTTGATACTTAAAGTTTTTATTACATGCATAAGTATCTACTCTGATTACACACCAGCTGCTTCATTTTGCCAAGAAACTGAACCTGTTGGAAAGTTTACATACTCCATTATGCTATCCCGTATGTGTTTTGGGTAGTCCTGATGGCAACCACGGAATTATGGAAGCTTGGCGAGTTTTGTCTGCGCTGCCAGATCCTTTGGCACATAGAGATCTGCGGGGCTCGTACGCATCAAAAAATTATGCAGTGAGCAGCAAGCTGCAACAATTTTTTGAGTGAGCAGCGAGATGCAGTATTTTTTTGAGCTCTGTCAGGATTGCTCAACAGGGCGCGTTGCACTGCCATCCACTTAGCGGACAAAATACCAAATGTATTTTCATTACAACGTCGAGCTCGGCTTAAGTGATAATTGAAGATGCGCTTAAATTTTGTCAGCTTTCTTGCTCCGAAGAGAGCATAAAGTATGGCAGCGGTGGGCACGCATGGGCTCCGGGAGCAAGCGGCTGCTCCCTACTGTGTTTCTGTCAGATTTCGTGCCCACCTCAGAAGTATGGAGTCGACACTCCCTTTAGCATTCGGTTCTCAGGAAACTCCAGTTTTCCTGACAACACTGCCTTTCCTAACGTACTGTGTGAAAACGCATTCATTCGCCTTCGCTACCGTACATCAATGTATGTAAAACGGTAGTAAGCGTCGCATATCGCCATCAAGCGATTCGCATTAAAGTCCCTTACTTTGTAATTATAAAATGCACTGCCATTATTGGGTGGACTTTTTATTGTTTTTACAGTTTGGGAAGCTCCACTGCTTCTTAAAATCCTCTGACCACTTCAACATGTTTTCCTTGTCCCGCTTCGGAAACTCTACAGACAGATCAGAACAAATGGCAAAGCATACCAAGTTAATGGCAGTTCCCAAGCGCTGCTTACTGATACGGTAAGTAGATGCAGCATGGCGTTGCACAGTTCCGGATGCAAATATGCAAATGCAAATATATTGCGATAAAAAATAAAATTTATAAATTTACTTCGGTAATGGTAATTTAAAATTCTAAATTAGAGCCTGATTTATGATGAATTTAGGTGTAAAAATTATTTTCGGGTCTTTTATAGTTTTTTTTTTAAATAATTTTGAAATTTTAATAAAAATGAGCTATTTTTGTTCTTTTTTATCATGCCGCTAACAAAGCTGCGATTGCAACATTTGATGCTACCATTGCTCGCCTTTTCGCTTTGAAATCCATTTTGAAAAATGTCGGATATTTGTTGCCTTTTGTTTTTTTTGGTTTGCACAGCTGACGCATAGAGTTACCACTCAACTTTTTGCTATTTTTCCATGTTGCATAGGCAACCCTGAGCTTATGCTCGTCGACCGCTAAAGCTTGGTACGGAGGTGAGATAAATTTTTAGCGGCGGAAAATGCTCAATAGTTCGCTGTCGACGAGCGGAAAGACAGTGTTGCCAATGCAAATCGGAAAAATAACAAGAAGTTGAGTGGTAACTCTATGCGTCAACAGCGGTTTATTTTAAATATGAACATGCAGAACTGATTTGGATAAAAAGAGGAGAGAATAGGCAATGAAAAATGTAAATAACAGTTAATAGAGGAGAAATATGCGACGGCACAGCGCGTATGACTGAACCCATAGCGTTAGAACTTTTAAAGTGGATTCTCCTTTTATATTCATGAGAAAATACCAAATTATCTTTTTTGTGTCTATAAAAACAATTTTAGTTTTCGTTCTTGCTTGAAATCTATCAATATTGTCGTCGTTATTGTTAACTTCGCTATTTTTTGTCAACGTTGCGGTCATTTTTTTTTTAATTTTTGTGAGTGAGCGAGAGAGATATATTCAGCAAAACTCTAAACAGTTCGATGTTTCGACAGGCCAGTCAGCTGTTTCAAACAGTGCTACCCAGCCCCGTTCCTTTTCTGGCAGCTCCGTTTATTTCTTGAGTCTGCAGACACACAAGCGGAGCTTAATGTCATGTTCTTTTTCTTCACATTACGCTAGCGTTTATTTATATGGAGTTTGGGCTTACGCCAGGCCTTTTTTTAAGTTTGCGTACTATGCTTTAAGCTAGGTACTGACGTCTAAAAAAAGGACTAGCGTAGTCCCAAGCTCCATAAAAAAACCCTAGCGTAATGTGAAGAAGAAGAACTTGACATTCATCTCCGCTTGTCGTTCCGGAGGAAGAATAAAAACGGAGTTGCCAAGTAAGGAACGGGCGATGGGCAGCACTTTTTGCATTTAGCTGAGAGGCCTCGCGGAACATCGAACTGTTTAGAGTTTCGCTAGGTATATCTGTTTTGCTCACTCACAATAAGCTTTTATTTACATTTTTATTTATTTTTTTCAAATCAGTTCAGCATGCTCAAATTTACAATATACCGCAGTTGACTCATAGATTTATCACTCAACTTTTTTGTAATTTTTCCGTGTTGCATAGGCAACAATGTCTTTCCGCTCGTCGACAGTGAAATATTCAGCACTTTACTCCGCTACAAATTTATCTCACATCCGTACCAAGCTTAATATCGAAATATAAAAGTCGAGATGTTGATATATCAGTAAATAATACCGATGTATGGCTCGACATTATTTCGTGAGGCTATTTCTAAAGCGTTGATTCCAGTACCTAAATTTACTTGCGTTTTTCAGCACTGTAACAGCTGGTAGCTTTTTGTTATACCTTTCAAAACATCGTTTGTTTCAGTATTTCGACAAGTCGAAATATTTTTGAACAGAAATGGCGACCAACAAGCAGCAAAATAAAAGCAACAAATTAATCATTTTTGAATCAATAATTAGTGTATTAGTCGCATCCACTTCTCTCATCATGTCTATTTGGTCAATTTTCTCACTGTTACTATTTTAAATTTTTAAATTTGTTTGTTGTGCAGAGCTGCGGCAATAGTGTGACCACTCGACTTTTCAGAAATCTTTGGTGTTATCCTGTGACACTGAAGTTTGCAAGCCAGACATCAAAGTATTGAACATTTTTAATACTTTGCTTCATAAAAACATTTTTTTAAAGAAAATGTGAAAGTAAATATTTTTCCCTCATTTCTTCTGCCACAGCGTTTTTAGCCAGTATTTACACAAGGTCCCTGAAAATAGAGTTTGTCAGGGGAAAGTGCCGAAAACCTTCATTTACAAGGATGGCGGCGGGTAGCCCTCCACTCAAGCGGTCAAAGAACAACTTACATAAGTCGCTACTTAGTTTAAGGATAAAGTCAACGACTAGCCACATTTGTCTCGGCACAACCCCTCTAGCGGCCTCTCTTGATTCGTGATTCGTTTGGTAAAGGCTGTTGAAGCCGAACTACCTTGTGTTTACGCACTGGGTAGACCGCGAGGAGCACTTCCAATGACTCCTGACATAGCTACAGAAACGTCAGTAGGGGTTGCTCAGTTGCTGATGCTCATCTGCTGAGCGCCGAACGACAATCTCCTTTAATGCTGCTATCGCAAGAGATTTGCGTGTGCTTCTATTGCCGTGTGCTTCTTTTGCCTAGGCTTGTGACTAATGGCTTTTCCAAAGTCCGATACCTTATGTTACTCAGTACAGGTCAGGAGCAAAATTAGTGCTCGACGATTCTGCTTCTTTCTTATCCCTACAGCTCCTACACAAGTGATTGTATCTTATAAAAAAAACCTCTTTACGAGGTAAAAGTCTAGTGACGAAAACATTTGTATGCCCCAAAATTTCTGATATACAATTTTTTGACGAATAATATTAAGTTTTACAAATAAAATATTTTAAAAAAATTGTTGGCCGTGGAATTAAATTGTCTATAATATATAAAGTATTTAAAAGTGATTTGAAACGTAAATTTCTCGTAAATCTCCAAATAAAAATTTGTTTCACCTGTAGCTTTTTATCTTTGTACTCTAGAAAAAAGCCCTTCAAAACAACTTTTCAACGATATAGAGATCATATCTGTAGCTTTTATCGTTTGGATACTGAGGGATTTGGATTTATCAGGTTTTAGCGATTTCCCACTAAACTAGCAATTTTTCGAAAACAACAATAGTTTCTAGATTTTTGATAGGGATCAAGTCCTCATTCAAACTTTTAAGCTATATCAACGATTTGATCCAAACAAACAAACAGGCAGACAGACTGACTTTTCATTTCATTTTCGGAAGGCGACTAAAAATTTCAAAATAAATTTTCTTTTGAACCAATGGTCGGATTTTGATGATTGAGGTGGTATTCCTGGACGAGCTACAGTTGAACAAAAGTTTCTGTTCAGATTGTACAAAGCAATGGATCGAGCCTTGTTTATAGGTGGATGTAGGATGGATGAAAAGCGTCCGTAAAAACTTTTTACTAAGAATTAATACATACATTCGATAGAGAATTCCTTAAAGATTAAATTTTAAAAAATATTTTTAAAAACTCCTGTTTTTTTATTATCTAGGCAAATTCTTGATTCTTGATGCAGTTTACAAGTTTTAAGAAATTGAGGGTGTTATGACACTTCTATCCAAACTATAGAAGCTACAGATGTGATATATATGTATATCGTTGAAAAGGTTTTTCAAAAGGCTCTTAGGCATACCTTTAACGTTTTTTTATACCCTGAGGGTATATTAAGTTTGTTTTAAAGTATGTAACAGGGAGAAGGAAGCATCTCCGACCCCATAAAGTATATATATTCTTGATCAGCATCAACAGCCGAGTCGATATAGCCATGTCCGTCTGTCCGTCTGTCTGTCGGTCCGTGTAAACGAAAGGATCTCAGAGATGGTAAGAGCTAGGACCACCAAATTTGGAATGAAGACTACCTATAATGTCAGGCAGAACAAGTTTATGTTAAAATTTTGCCACGCCCACTGTGGTGGGCGTAATTCATCAAAAACTTTCATCACCTTTAATCTAGGGTTTTAAGTTAAAATTTTAAATATTTTTTACACCAACGCACACTGAGCCGGATTGCCGAATAAGTGGCATAAAGTCGAAAATTGCATATATCGAGCTGAAACTTGGCATATTTATTGAATATACCACTCTAAATTTTTAAGCAATATTTTGAGTCAGCTTGACCACGCCTACCCCGACTGCCCATATAAGACAACATGACGTATACGTGATTTAAATTATATTTACATATTACAAACAAGCACATCTAGAAAATACAGCCATCGGAAAAGCCGCAAAAAGCCGCAAACCGGATTGTTATTATATTTTTATGAATAGGTTCTACTTTTTTTCAACATACATTACACATCGCAGAAATACGCAGAAGACTTTTGTTTTCTCTACAGAAGACGAACACTTTGGTTAAATTTTTTCTTATTGAAAAACACAAAACAATACACATATTATCACATATAACAAGTTTTGACACAAAATCTTTTCATTCAACTCCAATTTACATACCTCGGTCTTCAAAATCCATTTTTAATAATAACCAATTTGCTTATCGTGTGGAATTGCCAAGCGCACAAAGTCGAGAAAAGTTTGCCGCCAATTTTGTCACATAAGTCAGCTGTTTAATCGGCTGACTTTGGAGCTTGATAAAAAATGCCAGGGTTGCATTTTTAGCAAAAATATTTATTGATGCTTTCTACAGAGGGAATCTAGTATATATATGTTAAATAAAAATGTAGATTTGCTTCAATTAAATGTTCGACTTTATGCCACTTATTTGTCAATCCGGCCCAGTGTGCAACGGGTGTAGGATCATGTCAAGAAACTAATCACCAACTTTCATCACCATAAATATTAAAGATATTAGGCTATAAAGATTGACAGCTTCATATGTATATAAATCGAATAATTAATTTTACATTTACTCTGCCATAATGTACGTCGAGAATGTAAATCGAATTTGCCAGCATCAGTCTAAGAGGCGGAGTGGTCCAAGTGATAGGTGCGAGGCACGCGAAACGGGAGATCGGGTTTGGAGTCCCGGTCCGGTCGATGCAAATGATTTTTAATTATTTAGTAATTTTCGTTTATTTGAATTGCGCGAGTGCGTGGGTTCAAATCCTGAATAGGTCAACGAATTTTTTTCGTTTTTAAAAATATTTTTACTTTGAATAAATTTTTAAAATTTAAAGATAATGTATAAATTGGTTAAAATAACTAATTTATATTATATTATATTATATTATATTATATTGAATTTCATGGGCATCAAATCTTCGGCGTGCGGAGGCCTAGGCTCAGGGTATATTACTGTCGAGTGTACTCGACTGTTCCGCTTGTTTTCTTTGCAACAGTATCGGCTTTACGTTAAACACTTAACCTTTTAGATATCTATCTACAAAAAACTACAATTTTTTAACTTATTAATATTCTAGTGTTATTAGTGTATTTTATTCTGAATGTTTGCTTTTACTGATGAGTTAAAATTATTTATGAACTTTGAAAATTTGTTTAAGTTAAACGGTTGAACAAACTTACCACGATTAAACTTTAACTTTGCAACTAGGCCTATAGGGTATGCTCCAGTCACCTTCGAGCAGAACATTTTTGGTTGTTTGAATGAAGTGTTGCGGCCCACTGTGCAAAAACTTCATATAAAGCTTTTTTAAAGCTCTTAACGTTAAAGCGCTTTAAAGTTGGACATGCGCAAAGAAACTGAAAATGTTAAGGATAAATACAATTATACTTGTCACCCAGAATCATTGGTGTATTTTATAACTGATTAAGATAACTGTTTACTTTTAATTCAAATCATATAAAATTGGTGATAAAAATACATAAAGGTTTTTGTGAAATCGGAAAACGGTCCGTTGATTTATGAAATAATAGAAGCAGCATTTTAACTAATATTAATATGGTAAGTCTTTGCAGTCGCTAACTCTACTTTTTAGAGCTTCTGAGGAATACATACATACATATGTACATTTATTGTATGTACATAACTGCAAAAAGGAATATATTACATAAATATGCACTACCTGACATATCCAAGAATTCTTTTACTTATTGCAATTAAATTTTGCTCTGTATACTGTACGTATATTCTGGATACATACAATAACATACGTACAAACATATATGCTAATTCTCTAAAGTATATACATACATATGTATGAATGTTTGATATCTATACGAAAACTTTACTAGTTAAAAAAATAATTTTACTTTTATTACCCTTTGTACTTATACATATATGCAAAAAATGTACACATACTACAGAATAAATGTTCATATATTTAAATTATTCTTACATAAAGTTTAAAAAGACTTATAAGTAAATGGAAAATTATTTACATATGTATTTAC
Organism: Drosophila limbata; assembly: GCA_963924055.1. Lineage (NCBI taxonomy): Eukaryota > Metazoa > Arthropoda > Insecta > Diptera > Drosophilidae > Drosophila > Drosophila limbata. Next base: position 28,766,136 of record OZ001354.1, on the reverse strand, counting down.
GTATACATATGTACATATATCCATACTTACATATACGTACACATAAATTTAAGTATAAATATTTGTATATGCATGTAGATAAATATATGGATATTAAAATAAATGCATGCTTGCATCCTTATATACATATATGTATATGTATATTTAGTTTTCACACTAATTTAAGGAATGTTCTTTCAAAATTATTATTTGAAATTATTATTTTAAGTCAATGCTTAATATGATTCAACAGAGGTATAAAATAAAAATAAACACAAAATAATATTGCAGGTGAGAAAAGTAGCAGAAGTAAGTTAAGTTGCTTGCTTGACTGAAACTTTCTACTATGGCAGCTAGTGTAAGTTAATCTTTAGATTTTGATGTTCCGGCTTTTGCGAACTTTTGCGATTGGCGTTTTTGTGTTTATTCAAAATTCCCCTTCAAATGCCTGTCAAAGGAACAATCGGTTGAAGATCTATCTTAGTATGACAATCGCTTTTGCTATTCATTATATCTCAATTACAATCCTAGATTAGGAATTTTCTACAGTCTTATACAACCTGACCAACCTGACCATAGAAACTATAGTCGAATAATAAAATTTAGTTTGAAGACTTTTGTTTCGTCTGGAGATATCTTAGCCAAACTCGCAGGGGTATCAAATCCGTTTTGTAAAGGGTCATTTGTATGTACATATGTATTTGTTAAACCCACTTAAAAATTCGATGGACTTTTGATCAGAGTTTAATATCTTAAGATCAGTTCTTTCATGTGCTGAACAGTGTACTTATAAAACTGATCGTCGCAATTCGGTTCGCTTTGGTGCGCATTGCAATTGGAGTAAATTTAGTCTCAATACTTCGGGATACAATTATAGTATTTATTTAACATTTTTATACCCGTTACTTAAAAATTAAGTAAAAGGGGATATTGTATTCGTTGCAATGTATGTAACAGGGAGAAGCAAGCATCTCCGACCCTATAAAGTATATATATTCTCGATCAGCATCAACAGCCGAGTCGATATAGCCATGTCCGTCTGTCTGTCTGTCTGGCCCTGTGAGGGCCTAGATCTCAGAGACTATAAGAGCTAGAGCAACCAAATTTGGCACACATATTTATATGAACCCCACGCTGGTCAAGTTTGTTTCAAAATTGTGACACGCCCCCACGCACAGTTTTCAAGATATTAGTATTTTTTTACGAATTACCGTTAGCTACTGTTATTACCTGTCATCCTACTAAATCGTAACCAGATCGGACAAATAGAAAGGTGTTAATTACTGATTAACGGTTTTAAGCAATGTGAGTGCCTAAAGGTATGCTACAAAAATCTTTTACATTTATTAAAGAAAGTAACGGGTATCCTATAGTCGGCAGTTCGACTATAGCCTTTCCCCCTTGTTTATTTTCGAAATATACTGCTGAATAGAACAAGTTGAGAATTGTAAGGCGCAAATCTTGAAAAATATCTGCAAAGCTAATCTCGCCCTTCGTGTGCTGTCGTTTTTACTGTTACTGTTGCTGAGGCAAAACACCGTTATTTTCTGTCCAATAAAAGAAAAATATTTTTAAGAATTAAAAAAGGATCATTGTTTTTTTTAATTTTAAAAAAAAATATAAATATATTAACTTCGATAAAAATAATAGTGGGGTTCCGGTAAGCGTTTTAGATTTGGTTTAGATTTCGCAGTCAGCTGTTCACAGCTGCTCCATACAAAATTTTCAGTGTGCCCAGAACAAATTAGGGAAATGTGGTCTTACTAATGGATTTCGTGAAATCAGCTCTGAGACTGATTTCGTTTTGATTTTGATTTGGTTTCGTTCGAATATTCAATCAAAGCATATTCGATAAGCAAACTTTCATTTAATGCGTTTATAAATTTCCATTTATGGCTTTCTCTTGGCATTTTGTGCAGTTGCGACCTTTTTTGTGTACTTTTAAGCTGTCAATCAGCTGTTCGCCAGGCTGTTAGCTGTTCACGAAATCTAAAAATAATCAGTGTGCAAAAAGGGTCGTTCCGTCAACTTTAGATTTGGTTAAAAATAATCTAAACCAAATCTAAAACGCTTACCGGAATCCCACTAATGTTGTTTAAAAAAAATATTAAAAATGTTCTATATCTTTTATATTTTTGTTACAGATTACCTACATAACCTATCAATTGCCGACGTGGCAGTGGCTTATTTATTTTTGTGTCCTTACAATTTTGCTTAAAGGTGAGTACCCAAAAAAGCATGAGAATGTAAAGATATGTGTACTAGGGTGGGTCAATTTTTTTCACTACCAAGCGGTTGTCAACATAGTAATGTACGACGAATTTTAAGAAGTTTTGCCCAAGAAACCATGGGTCTAAAATGAATTTGGAGCTTCCGATTTTTATCGAGAAACTTTGAGTATTATTTTGTCAATTTAAACACGCTTAGATACCTAAGCGAGTGCATAAAAAATATTTTGTTACTCTTAAAATTTTTTCAAGAAAATTAAAAATTTGTAAAAATGTAAATATATAGTAAACAAATAAACCCGATATCTCGCTTCGCTCGCAAATAAGGTGTGGAAACGAGGAACACTCATATTCTTATTTTAAATACATTTAACAAGAGAATCGAAAACAAGCCCTTCTTTGGCATCATTAATTACAGTAGAGATGTGCTAGTTGAGACTACAGAATTTGCGGTCATTTACAAATTCCAGATCGAGGATTCTATCTAAGTTATTTTAAATGGAATTCATTTGAATCAAAGAATAATCTTAAAGACTATCTTAACTAGGGGGCGGTCAAGTGTGTTCGATAGCCTAATATGTATTTGATCGCCATTAGGAACGCCGAAGGGTTGATGATGCCGCATTAAGCTTTATGATCTAGTGAACCGTTTTAATCCAAATTCGATAAAAATATAAAAGACATAGAATATTCCCAATCTATGAGTTCGGTTGAGATACATATAGTAAGTATATCTCCAAAAATGGTATACTAAATCTTTATTTTCGATCAATCGTTCCTATGATATATGATGAAATCTGGTTTTAACCAAATTGGTTAGGATGAATGGGACCATCCCATATGTATATTATGCCGGTTTGATTTAGATATCTCAAACAATAAAAAAGGTTTTCGTACTAAAAGTGAAATTTTAACTGATCGTTCTAATGGCAGCTATATGATATAGTGGTCCGATTTCAACCAAATTTGGTAAGGATGCATGGGACCATTCCATATGCATATTCTGCCATTTTTATTCAAACCTTGGTTAATTATTTCATTTTTTCATACGGACTCGGAAAAATTAGTAAAAAAAGGAAAACTAGAAAAATAGATGCTCGCAGGGTCCAATGGTTCCCGCTTGCCCCTCCAAGGGTTAAACCAGCAATATGCAGCAAATATAAACTTAAATAAAAGAAGTGGGAGGGATATATGAGCAATAGGATGGACTTTTAAAAAAAACGTTTGATATCAATGAGCTCCGGGCTGAAAAATATTCGTTTTTAGCCCTAGAATACACCTGCAAAAGGAGTTCATTTGATGGACCCAAAAACAGGTCAAAGGTCAGCACAAGGCATTTGTATGAAAAAAATTTGGTTTTGTATGGAAAACTTTTTTATTTCTAAAGATATTTGTACAATTTGGTAAAGTTTTGTAAAAATCGGACTACCATATCCTATAGCTTCCATTGGAACAATCGGATGAAAATAACCTTTAGTACTTTTTGTTTCTGAAGATATCTCAGCCAAACTCACAGATTGCATGTTTGGGACTGTTTCTTACATCCTGCCCAAATTTTGTCAAAATCGTACCACCATATCCTATAGCTTTAATGGGAACAATTCGTCGAAAAACTAGTTCTGCGACAAAGCAGTGGACCCCAAAACGATAGATCACATTGAGTTTCAATACGGTAAAGCTTAAGTACACACTGATTCGTAGCGACTACAAAGAGCTTTTAGAGCTGACAATTGCATTTTTGACGAAAATGTTGGTGCTTTTCGAACTTGTGGGGCAGCATGTCATGCAAGATTAAGACAAAGGTAATTTACAGATTAAAAACCTTTCTGTTTCGTAAGCATTTTAAAATGACGCCGAGAGAGCTTGGCAGCGTTCCAATTTTCTACGATCGATACTATCGTCTCTGAAATGATTGTTAATAAAATGAAAAATCACTTGTGGTACTTAACACCTGATGCAGTGGGCTTAGCATCTGATTTCGTGTCATACAAAACGAAATATCTTAATTCCAGTTTCGAGCTTAAAAGTCGTTTTCTCGAGCTTGATCCATCCAAATGGTTTGATAATGACGGATATCAAAGTGCTTTGAGTTTGATGTCGTTGAGCGTGGAGTGAAATTTATAAAAGATTACACCCGAATTTTAACACAAGCAGAAGCACAATTCATCTTGCAAGTTGTCGATCAATTAGTAAGTGAGTTTTAGCTGACTTGAGGTCTAGTATTGTCGATTTGACACTATATCAACAACAAACGAAAACACACAAAACACTTTCAGAAAGCAAGGAGCAAGGCTCGGTACACAGCTGTTTCAAGAGTGTCCGATCTCTATCATCAGTACAATTGTGCTGACTTGACCAGCGATCCAAGTCTATTGTCATCTTTAAGACGCGAGAATCAGTTGTGAATTCTAAGACGCAAAAGTAACAAAATAGTTTTAAAGCTGATCTAGCCCTCAGTGTGTTGTTATTACCTATATAAAAAAATATCAGGGCCATAAAAAATCCGAATTGACTTAAATCCTAAATATTGTATTTGTACCTATGTATATTACTCATAATTATGCTCTTACCTAAATAAGAGAAATAAATATATATTTAATAAATCAAATTTATTTTTTTCAAGATTGGCTAAAAAATCTCTTAAGAAATCTCATACCAAGCTAATTTTTCGACCGATTTCTCCTATGGAAGCTATAAGATATAGTTATCCAATTTTGAACAAATTTATTCAGGATGTAAGAGATATTCCCAAACATGCAATCTGTAACTTTGGTTGAGATATCTTCATGAAAAAAAAAGTTTTTTATACTAAAGGTTATTTTTATCCGATTGTTCCTATAGCTATTGGATGTGGTAGTCCGGTTTTGACAAAACTTTACCAAATTGTTTATATTAATAAAAGATTTGTGTGTAGTAAGTTTAGTACAAATATCCTCAGAAATAAAAAAGTTTTTAATACAACTTTTTTTTTCATACAAATGCCTTGTGCTGACCTTTGGCCTGTTTTTGTGTCTATAAAATGAACTCCGATCGGGCTCAAATTTTGAAGGTGTGTTCTAAGAGTAAAAACGAATATTTTTTAGCCCGGCGGTCATTGATATGGTCAACTTGAAAAAACTCCATTCAAGAATCGGCCAGGCTAATGTTCACTGTTAACAGCGTCATGCTAGAACATACTTGCTTGCGGAGTGTTGATTTCTGCTTGCCGTAGATAAAACATTTCAGGATTGGAATTACTGCAAGATCGGTATATATTTAGAAAGGGGACTAGCAATATATACAGGAAGAATATAAAATATGCTATGACTGTCCGATTGGGTCAAGTTACATACCGATCAGAAGGTATAAATTTAACTTATAAATGTACATAATAAGACTTTTGAAAACTCACCTGGCTCGTGAGATAAACAGGTGTAACCACTTACATTTTACAAATTTAAGAGATTGGAGCAAAAGGGGCCGTTCGAGCCTTTTGGTAAAATTTAATATTTTACTTTTTCGATCTGAAATACGTGTTGAATGACATCTTGATCATCAAAATCCGACCACTGGTTCAGAAGATAATACATTTGAAATTTTTAGTGGCCTTCCGAAAATGAGATGAAAAGTCTGTCTGTTTGTTTGTATCAAAGCGTTGAAATATCTTAATTCGGTGATTGAGGACTTCTTCCCGATCCCGATTTAGAAACGTTTGTTTTATGACTACTTCGAAAAATCGCTAGTTCAGCTGGAAATCGCTAAAACCCGCTAAAATTAAAACCGTCACAGTATCCAAACGATGGAAGCTACAGATACAATCTTTAAATCGCAGAAAAAGGTATTTCAAGGGGCTTTTAGGCATGCCATGGTGAAATAAGGTATTTTTCCCACACTTTGGCGGTTTTTGAGAAAACGCCGCTAACGATTTATTTTAATGTTCAATATATTGTAGTTTGTAAAATATTGCGTTTTCTGATATATGACTGAACAATTTTACCGATGGGTTTGAAACAGGTAATAGTTAACTGAATATATACGTTTTACTTAAAATTGAAATAGGACAGCAGCAACAAAGGGTCGTAGCAGCCAGTGCTTAAGAGTGCTGTTAGCTTTTGCGCTAGACAGTTGTGTTTGTAAAAATAATCTTTCTTTTTTTGACAATGAAGACAAAAATATATTATTAAGAAAAATATTGCATACAAGAGAATTGACCTTATCTTGGCCATAGGTTAGAAATAACGAAATTTAATTGTATGCATAATATCAAACACACATTGGAAATAAAAAACTAGGTGACCCTGTCCGCTAGGCCACAGGAGTTTACATCAGCAAGCTGCCAAAATGCAAATACGTCAAATAAATATTCTGCCAACAGTCCTTTACATAGAATATCATAAAAGGAGCAAATGGGCTAATCCAGCGTAGCGAATGTTACATTTACATGCATATTTTTGTATTAAAACTGATACAAATCGCGTTCAAATTTGTAAATTTATATGAAATTTTCTGAAAAATGCAGTTCTGTAGGATTACTTTAAAACCTATTTTAAGTAAGGCTTTTCGGTAAAATTTAAAATTTGTTCGCTGACGTTACAACAAATTAAAGTCGGCTTTGAGATTAATGTGCCCTTACACATTTTTGTAAATTAAACAAAAAAATCTAAATACAAATCTTAATTTTTGGTTATATGCAGTTAGCCATTTTACATAAAATTCTTATTGTACACATATTAAATATCTTTTCAATATGGTTTTGTCTTAAATAAAAGAAAATTAAATAAAGTTTAAGATTTTCTCAGCGCTTAAAACTCAGACGACTTTTTCTGCACACTTTTTGGGCCATTAAAAATACCCTTTTTTTACAAGAATTAATGAAAGCAAGAGGCAAAAAGAGGAACTAGCAGAGGGCGGAGACCCCTAGTTTAAATATAAAATTTTTAATTTAGATTTTGGGAGCGTTAAACTTACCATGCTTGCAATATAGAGGATCCTACATACCAAGTTTGGTGTCTTTATCTTTTAATTTTCCTTATTATTAAATACACAATTTTTTGTTTAGATTTTGGGATCGTTAAAGGGGCACAGCCAAATTCTAAAACAAACTTGATCTGCTCGCAATTTAGTGGAACCTACCAAATTTGTGACTCTCATAGTATCTGAGATCTAGGTGTTCATACAGTCGATCGGTACAAACAGTTGATGCTGATCAAAAATATACTTTATGTGGTCTGCCACACCTCCTTTTGCCTCTTATGCATTTTTTGTTTGGTACCAAAGTTAATAGACCCCTGCACTGTTTTTAGGTACAAGGTCTAAAAATACTTTTATTGATATAATTTTTCCTAAATTATTGGAAATTAAATTAGTTTTGAAAATAAAAACTTCATTCTTTTTTTTATATTTTAAATTAATTGAATGAATTAAATATGATTTTTATTCCGGTTACTTAAAAATTAAGTACAAGGGGATATTGTATTCGTTGCAATGTATGTAACAGGGAGAAGGAAGCATCTCCGACCCTATAAAGTATATATATTCTTGATCAGCATCAACAGCCGAGTCGATATAGCCATGTCCGTCTGTCTGTCTGTCCCTGTGAGGGCCTAGATCTTCGAGACTATAAGAGCTAGAGCAACCAAATTTGGCACACATTTCTATGAACCCCACGCAGGTAAAGTTTGTTTCAAAATTTTGCCCCTTTTCGCCTCCGTAAATCGCGAAATGCCACCACACGCACAGTTTTCAAAAAATTAAGATTTTTTTACGAATTACCGTTAGCTACTGTTATTACCTATCATCCTGCTGAATCGTAACAAGATCGGACAAATAGAAAGGTGTTAATGACTGATTAACGCTTTTAAGCAATGTACATAAGTGCCTAAAAGCATGCCATAAAAATCTTTTGCATTTATTAATGTAAGTAACGGGTATCCTTAGTCGGGAGTTCGACTATAGCCTTTCCCCCTTGTTTTATTATTATATTTGTTATTTTTAATCGAAACATGAAACAGTAGAGCAGTATTTGAAAGCTTAAATTTATATAAAAATATTACAGGTTCGGTTCATGATCCGTTTAAGCAAATGCGAGCTTTTAAGAAATGAAGTACATTTTTTACACCGGAGTTTAAAATTCATAGATACAAGTAATATATATTTAATTTGAGTAGCTGGTATCTTATAGTTCGAGACTCGAGTATAGAGTTCTAACTTGTTTATATTTCTAACTAAAAAAATCTGTAGCTCCTCTTTCAGATGGATCGTTTGCAGTGACGGAGAATGAAGCACCAACAACAGCACCGAAATTCTTATCCAGGGGTCACCTGTACAAAGTTATAGTCGGTGAAACTATTGAATTGCCATGCAAGGTGCAAAATTTGGGATCATTTGTACTATTGTGGAGAAAGGGCTCATCAGTTCTCACTGCTGGTCATTTGAAAATCTCTCGAGATCAAAGGTTTAAAATTGTGGGAGACTATAACCTTCAGATTAACGGCGTTAAAACCCAAGATGCTGGCGATTATATATGTCAACTTGGTGACCAAGAAAATCGAGATCAAGTTCATACTGTTGAAATATTGGGTAATAATATAATTTAAATCTATTCAGTTACAATTAATATTTATATTTTTTATTATAGTACCACCAACATTAAGGGCACTCCCCCATAATGGGCAAGTAACTGCACGTAAAGGAAGCACAGTTACACTAGAGTGTAAAGCGTCGGGAAACCCAGTGCCAACAATATACTGGTTCAAGAAGGACGTTTATTCCGGGCCAACTCATTTATCTGACAGCTCAACATTGATTTTAGAAAATGTGGACAGACACCACGCTGGAACATATCAATGTTCAGCCGACAATGGTGTTAAGGAACGCGTGTCAATGGACATTCAGCTGACGATTTTATGTAAGTTTTCTTCAAACATTCGCAAGACGCACGACTTTTCGGTTTGAAATCGGCATCGTCTGAGTCCGCGAATCAATAAGCAAAAGAAGCTAAGTAAATAATTTCAAAGGTTAACCCAGAAGTCAGAACCGAATCGATTCTGCGGTGCTCAATTTAAACCCGATTTGCGGACTTGGTTTTGCCAGCTATGACTTGTTTAAAGTACAGCTTGACCCCGTTTTTTTCATAGTTCATGACCGCTTATTCAAAAAATATTAAACAATTTTGGGTCTTCCATTACAAACGAATAGGAATAATTCAAGAAATTTTGTGAAAAATGTTATAAGAAATATCGTTTAAAATTTTTGAACGGTAATATAGTTTTGATGCCAACTCGGTATTGTTTTTGGGGAGGTGGGTGGTGTTCGGCAATGTTGTGTTGTTAAATTTCGAACGCAGTTTATATTTTAATAAAAGTTATTCACATTTCGTAATAAAAAGTAATCGTTTTCATCAACACAATAAGAACAAGTCGGTCATGAATCACAAGCAAAAGTTCTTGATTTTTCTCGTTCATTTTTTTCTCAGTGTATATTTATTAATGATTAGCAATAATATCCGAGTTGATATAGTCTTGTCCCTCTGTACGACCGTCCGTCTGTGTTAGCGCCTTGATCTCATAGGCTTTAAGATCTGGCGCAGCCGAATTTGGCACACAGACTTATTAAACTATTTCCAAATCCCCTTACGACCCGGAAAATCGCGAAATCGTGATAGTTCTCTGTTCTTGGTGATTAACGTTTTCTTTAATTATTATACAGCAACTTACTTAATCGCGTTAAGATTAGAAAATTAAAGTATATACACGTAAATCTCGTGTCTTACTTCGTTCTTGAGTTGTTAATTAATTCCAAAATAAACTGTGAACACTATGCTCTCTTGATGAGCTGCTGTGACCATATAAGTCGAGGCTTGATTTGGCTTACTAAATATCCAAATCCATATACCTACCATACATTTTTACGCAAATTTACGCACAAATTTTGTTCATTTTGGTGCTATGGTTGTGATACAACAAAATTTGTAATAGCACCACGACGAAAAACATAAATTTGATCAAAAACTCACATCTTGTGAAATTTTATTCTAAAAATGTATTCAACTTATCTAATTAAGCAATATACACTAAAGGAAATTCAATAGTATGAACATAAAGTTTCTACATTGGAATAAATTGACTTTTTCCATATTTTTGCCCATTTTCTTAAAAGTGGACTTCCAAAGTGGACCTTTTGTATTTTAACGATTACACTTAGAAGGATAGTAAGATTGTAACATGAACTATTTTAGTTCTTAGAAATATATTGAAAGTTTAATTTAAAACAAGTTTTATAAGTTGTTTTCGATACATCGAATAAAATTTGATGAACAAATTCTTGGCACAAACTAGGTGGAAATCTTGTCACGTTCGCGATGTCGCGTTACAAATTGCTAATAAAACTTGTAAAATAAATAATATGGTAGTAACATATCGAAGTTATTTCTATTTATTTGTGGTTTAAGAGTATCTTCTTCCAAATTACTCGCCACATTTCGCAGACCTTCGCATTTGTCAAGATGAAAGTAAACATGACTTCCATTTTTCGTCGCGTTCGCGATGCATTGTTTTCTATAAATAATTCGAAAGCGACAAGTCTTCAAAGCTTGTCTTTTATAATAAAAACAGTGTTAATAAAATGCATTAAATACGTGAGAAAACAGTTTTGAGAATGTCAACTTTTGCCATTTTTTTTTAAATTTAAAGACGTACAAATGTCGCGTTCTCAAGCCTGGAAATACACATATTCAAAATGTAGATAATTATGTGTACTGCCAGATTGTTACTATGGGAGTTCGACTCTAATAATTTTATGCCAAAGTGTTGGGGACATAAAAACATACTAGACTTGCAAGTTTGATGCGAATACCTTGAGCAAACAAAGTAATTCGTGCAACGGCCAATTTATTTAAATTGAAGAAAGCATCACGAAAGTCCAAAAGCAATATATACAGGAAGAAGGGAAAATTTGATCCGACTATGCGATAAGATCCGACTTATTAATTTATTTTTTTAATGTCAACTAAGCACAGTTGACCCAAATTAATGTAAAAATTTAAGTAGAAGTTAAGTGATATAAAAAATTAAGTAATATTAAATAAATAAAAAATTAAATTTAACTGAAATGTAAAAAAAATTATAAATTAAAAACCTGGGGGTACTCAACAAAATTTTTAATTTATTTATTTATAAATTACTTTATAATTTATAAATTACTAAAAAAAAAATTTTTGTCACTCGGCACATTGTGCTAATTTCTTCATACCTAATAAATACATATTTTTTGAGCAGTGCCGAGTGACAAAATTTTTTTTTTTTGTAATTTTGAGGTAAAACTTAATATTATTCGTCACAAAATTGGATATCAGAAATTTTGGAGCATTAAAATGTTTTCGTCATTTGACTTTTACCTCGTAAAGAGGTTTTTTTTTTAAAAGATAATATGTACAAGTGTAAGAGTCATTTACATTCAAAAGGTCAGATATTTCTAGAAAGGTCGAGGAAAAGGAAAGGAAACGATCGAAAGAAATGGCCTTAACTAAGAATAGTAAGCCCTAAGATTTTTGATAACTCACCTGATTCATGAGATGAGGAAAAAGATCCAATCAGTTAAGTGGATCTGGCAACTATATTTGATTTCATTCAGATTGGTTTTAAGAATTCTTTATGCATATTGATGTCAGAAGCAGATGAGTATCAAAAGATTTCTGTTATCTTATTAGAAAAACCTTTTTACAAGATATATGTCTAAAACTTTATATCTAAGAATAACTCTTTTACGCAGTGCCGAATGTTAAGTTTTTGTTTGATTATATTTGCTTTTTTAATTTAAGCTCCTCCCGAAATTACTGTTGAAAAGGCTTGGGTTCATGCTGCCGAAGGATATGATATAGAGCTCGTTTGCGTGGTGCATGGTGACGTCAACTCGGAGGTAAGCTTATCTGAACCCTTAATGAACTTATCTTAATTTAATCATGTAATATGTTTTACGATCTATGATCCATGTATTTGCCATTCTCCTTTTTTCTTTTATCTATACTTCTATTCTTAGATGTTGTGGTACCAAAATTCTTTCTTACTGGATCCTACGGATCGTCGTTCAATGTATCCTCATGACGATCGATATAGTCTAATTATTAGAAATTTTCAACCTACCGATTTTGGAAATTATAGCTGTGTGGCTGATAATGCCCTGGGAAGAACTAAGAAATACATCGAGGTCTCTGGACGGCCAGGCCCGGCTGATTTTATTTCACCGGCTTTAAGTGGATTCCTAGACCATTATAACTTAACTTGGACAATAGAGTCCATACCACCCTTAGATGAAATTAAACTTTTATATCGCAGGCTTCTGGTAATGTTTATTAAATATTTTTACCTTTCAGTACATATATATTTATGTCTATATATATATAAATATATCATATTATTTATTTATTTTATTTGTTTATTTTATGTATATAAAACAATGCGATCATTGAATATTTCAGATGAACGAAACTTATCAACATCCTGGTAAATGGCATGAATATCATATTAAACCTATCCCGATTCGGACTGATGGGACACACTACTTAATGTCCTATGTTGTAAGAAATTTGGAGCACAATGCTGTGTACGAGGCAATTGTTCAAGCTAAAAATAAATACGGATGGAATGAGGTTAGTATTCTGTACAATTCTAGTTCTTACTAAATACAATACTGTAGAAGTGCTTAAAATCGGTAAAAAAGAAAGGTAAAGAAAATAATTGTGGACTTGGGCCATGTAGTGGAGATCAATGTCTCCTGGGTGATTTACATCTTTTGAATGATTGCTGGTCGACACAGCTGACCGAAGGCAAAAATAATTTAATTATCGCTACTGAACTTAGAGAAGTCCATTCACACATAACTAAGATAAAACGAATTCAGCGAAGAACTTGTTTAGCGAGATCCTGAGGACCACCTCCAGGTAAAAGTTTTTAAAATTAAATAACAGACAGATAAGAAACAGATAAAAAACGATTAATACAATGGAACACTTCCAAGTCTTAACCTAACATTATAAATCTGACAGTACTGAAATTGGGTCATCCATCCGATCGGAATACGGATAATAGGGCATTCAGTACAACATTTTCTTCGTAAAATTATAAATTAATTTTGTGTGTTACTCATATTTATTAGTGCTTGAAAATAGTATTCTTTCCTTGCATAGGAACTAGCTTTCGAAACAAACAATTTAATTAACAATTAATTTTAATGCCAAATATATTTTAGATCAGCGATATTCATCAGTTTTATACTCGAAATCACGATCTTCTACTTGACATCGACATGGAATATAAAATGGGAATTTCATGCTGTAATCGAATATCAAAGACTATGGCTGCAATAATTCTACCTTACTCTCTGCTAGCAACATTCACGTTCATAATCAATACTTAAATATGTTTAATTTCTGGCAAATATGAGTTCAATGGTGCCTTACTATATATTTAGAATGTGTACATATTTAAAAAATGAGTAGATATTAAATATTATGTTTGTAAACAATTATGTATAAAAATATAAGTATTTAAATTGCTCTAGTATTAAATAATTAAACTAAGTTTCTTTAATACAATAAAATATCAAAATGTCACAAATAAATAAAATAGATTAGTAGTATTGTGTGTCATCTTGAGTTTTAAACTATTTAAATATTTACGGAGTCGCCCTCACTATTGATGGCATCGGCATTTCATGACATAAACTGTATAACATCACCATAAATCAGAGAATACCACAATTGTAAAGTAAGCGTTTTACTTCGATAAGCAAAAATGTATAAATAATTTTTGATAAATAGTAGTTTTCCCATAAATGGGTAAATTGTTATTATAACCTAAGGCCAAAAAATCAAATCATAAATATTTATAATAGTTATTGATACCAAAGAAACTAAACTTGTTTACGAAACAAGACAACAAGACCCATTATCTAAATGTTGTAAAAAGCAGTAATTTATCTGTAGGACTAGGAATTTATCTAGCATGGAAATTAAAATTTTTCATAAAGAATATTTCCGCACTACACTATTTCATCAAAGCAAGCGCAACAGCAAAGCTAATACAAAAACGCACATATAAAACTCTATTATTTTTTGCTTTCTTATCTAATAATATTTAATATAAATTTAAGAACAGCAAAATAAAATCATTTTGGACCATTTTACGAATAGCCAGGATCTACAATAATTGAGCCCAAGGTAGCACACGTATTTCCTTAAATTAGCGTTATTTGATTTTATAAATCAACAAAATATCATTAGCTTTATAGCATTCGTTAAAAAACGTACATATGAGCATTCTAATGTAATTAAATGAAGAAATTAAGTATCTGTTTAAAGCAAACTTTAAAAAAACAGCCAATCAAAAAAAAATTTATTTTCAATTGATGAAACTAAAGCAAAGCATTTCAAGTAGTGTCACATTTTCAAGATTTCGAAAATCCCTGCGATCATCCAAATAAAGTCAGGTAGATCTGTTTATGTTTAGATGCGACTTTTACACTAGATTATGTTGATTTTTTATGTATGTATGCATAAACATATAGTGAAAAATGTATTATCTCACACCATTTGAAGGTTATGAAATTAATAATGTTATAAGTATTATACTAAATAACTGACAATTAAATTGAAACTCATTTTAATTTAACTAGGTAACAGCCAGATTCTAACATGAAGCATACTCACTCTTTTTAGTACATATGGAGCCCCATATGACGAGAAACCACTTTTTTTTTATCTAAGGTGCAATATATTTTTTTTAATTTTTTAAAGAGTATCTTTTCAAAAGTGAGCTTGCATTTGCAATCATTTCTCAAGAATTTCACAACGCATTTAAAAGACTTTAAATTTTCTGAAAGCAAAGGAATATATTTATAATTTATTTTCCATTTAAATTAAATGTAAGCTGGAAGTTGTAAAAAGTATCAAACTTTGAGTTAAACAAAATTATTATTATTCTAGGAAAAGTCGAAAAAGTTTATAAGATACTCTTCTCTTGTTATTTAACATATGTAAGTAAATAAATTACATATTGTTTAATTTATTTACTATTAAAATCTATGGAGAGACTGCTGAGTTATTACCATATGTGAAAACCTGCCCGATCCTCCCTATGGCATCTATTTGATATATTAGTCTGTTTTTATCAAATTTACCAATTCCAATCGTGAGACTTGTTGAAACTAATTTTGTCCTACCAAAAGCAGATGCACAACCGATCCCTCCAATGGCAGATCTATGACATAGGAATCCGATTTTAACCAAACATGATCAGAATATCTCAAAGCATCCACACTTTATTTAAAGAGCATATTTATCGAAGATATTAATTGTTTACAACAAAACATGGTAAAAATTTGTCATTTCTGCATTACTGAACTATATTTACATATTCTAATAGAACTTAAATCCTTAAAGGGCTAATCCTTTATACCTCTCACTAAATCGACAAAAACCTACCCAGCAATACAAAACTGGTATATTGCCATTTCTCCATATCTTTGTATAAACTATACTCGTATTAATGCTGATGACAAGTGTAAGCGTACCTTTGCGAAGAGGCAAGAAATAAAAACTAAGGCAAAATAAAGTTTACCTATGGGAAACTCTTTAAAGTTCAGAAGAATTGGGTTTCGTTCATGTTAGAAGAAGTTAAGTAATATTTGTTGCCTAGTAATATAAACTGATTTTTTGGAGAAGCTTCGCTTCGAGACTTAAGCCATTAAAATATTTCAGTTCAGTTTGTCGACCGGTCATAGAAATTTTTGTACACAAGGCCTTTTTAAGTTCAATATTATATTAGATTTTATGTTTATATATATATATTTTTTTTTAACCCTATATATTTTTTTTTAGTAAGAAGATTCTAAACATTCTTAATATCGAACTAATGTTAATGATTATTTGATTACTTGATCACTACTTTATAATCCAGCTAAAATCAATACGATAGTAAAAGACGGAGTTTTATTAACCGGTTTGAAGCTCTGGTGACTATATCAAAAAATTTTAATAAGTTAAATAGAACGTTTAAAAAAAAAAATCGAAATTTTATTTTTTTTTTCGAAAAATTGTACACCCCATAGTCATTTAATTACTTACTTTCATAAAAAATGAATCAATATATCCTAAGAGAGATATCTGCTTATCCGAAATTAGTGGTTCGCATCACACTGTAAATATATTTGAGCAATTACATTCATAAATAAAACCTGTTATGGAAAAAAAGCTATTTGGATTATAGCTGAATTTCTTACTAGAACTATACAATGTAGTTCGGCAATAAATAAAGCCCCCAAAGATTCATAGAAAAACATGATACGCAGATCATCATATACCAAGCAATTATCCCTCAAAATCATTATACCATAAATTTTATAGCAAGAATATAATACGCTTGGATATAGTAAAGGCAAAAAAAAAACAAAAAACGAAAAATATTAATTATACATAAATACACCATTTTAGATTAATAATAATAATGATAATAGTATAAATAACAAAGCCTGCAAGCAAATTGATTAAGAAGAATAGTATTGACAAAGAGAAATCTTTAAACTTAAGCTTTTTATATTAATTTCAATTGTAAATATTAAATCTTAAAATTATTATCCAAATTTTGTTTACGGACGATAGTGAAAATTCATTCACATAAGTTAAAATGTACTTTCGGTGAAACTTAAAATGTGTACATTTTGAAACTTATTATACAAATTATTTAATTTATTTGGGAAACCTTTTCTTACAATGGGTCAAACTGAACTTTAGGTTTTTGTTCAGGTTATTCTAATTTCGTCACGAAAAATTTAACATACATATATTTAATAATACTATTTTTGATCAGGACGATGAGCTGAGTGGGACTGGTTCGTCTGCTCGTCTGTTTCGTAGCAAACAAGTCATAAAAGCTTTGTAATAAGTTTGAAACATGTCGATTTGTTTGCAGGCAGCACACACGCATGTCGGATCCAGCTCCCTTATAAATCCTTATATCCTGATCAATTTTAGTCTTAAATTTGTATGAAATTTATTTAATTTTTCAAGTGAAAGAGTGTAGCACACCTGATAAAATAGTTTTCTTAATAGTTACTGAATGTTACTTCAAATAAGAACTATAATATTTTAAAGACTGCAGGGTTCTACAAGGGTATCAATACATCGCCTTGTCAAAGATAACCAGGTGTGTTCCACAAATCTCTAGAGATTTTGAAGATTGCGTAATATAAATTTGGTTAAATTACTATTTCAAAACCTAAGAGTAAAATTGTAATAAAAAAAATGTATTACACTTTAGGATTTTCCCGCTCGTTCAGAAAGTTTTTGTTAGAGACATTTGAATATTTTTGGTTTTCTCAAACTCATAACTCTAGTTTTTATGGATAATACTTTCGCTTTCAACCTAAATTCCTCAAGAATTAATTTCATTAGAGTTTGGAGAATAAGTTAAAAAAAAAACTATTACACCAATCAAATGAAATTACACGAAACAAGCATATTAATATTTAAGCAGTGGCCTAGTTATTATCATATTTCATACGATTGAGACACTTAATATATACTCATACTATTAAAAAATAACAAAAAATTAATTTAAAAACAAACTTAAAAATAATGTTAGAATATGTCAATGTAAATGTTTAAATAATAAAAATCATATCATTTCAATAAGTAAAAAATTACATTGCAGTTTATTTACTTCGATATAATAAATGTCTTACAGTTCGCCCTTGACCAGTCACTTAATTGCATATGCTGTCTGTGTTATTTCGGTTCTTAGAAAAAATGTGTTTTAAGAAGGTTAATGTTAATGCCTATTAAAGCCTTTTCACTGAAATAGTAAACAGCATCTGTTTAGAAGACTCGCAACGACAATTCATTTTGATAAGTAAAATGTTTGTCTACATTTTCCTGGTATTAAAACAGGACAGCAGCAACAAAGTTTTGTAGTAGCCAACACTTGAGAGTTCACTTTTCGGCCTGGCATCAAATATAAGACGCTTTTTACTCTGGCCCAAATCTCTGTTTACATTAAAAAACTGTGAGTACAGGGTGTGTGATTTAGTTTCTTTTCTAAATTCAGAAATCTCGTTAGGGCAATCTGATATGTACTGTGCAATCTGATATCTAATACCATCTTCGAACTTTTAAATGAATGTGCTACTTTCAGATAACCAGTTTCTAGCGGATTATCAAAGAAAACGGAACTTTTTTCCCACTTCGGCCAATTTGTGGTGTTTCCTCGTACATATCTCCTTGCTCTTGCAGCTCACTGAATATAGTACTGGGAGTGAGCTCGCACAACTACACAACCTCAGAAATTTCTGACGAGAAGCCAATTTTGTGCAAGTTTAATTTGACCTGCAACAATCAGATTAGAGGTTTATTTCTTTTATATACATAGCATTAGTTTATTAAAGCACGCCGCATGCTACTTAAAACCAAAGCAAAACGAGAAAAAGCTTGACTCTATGATCTTAGCAGGTGTCTTGCAGTAGCCTGCCTGCAAATTGTCGCAAATATGCCTCTGAACAAGTCTCCTCCTTCTAAAAGGCCTTTTAAGATGTGAAGCTAGAGAGCTGGAAAGGGCTACGAGCCGCGGTGCTCCCATCAGCGAACTTAGTGATCGTGGTATAATTCCTTACGCGACGCCCAGCATTTATATTCATTGATAAACTCTTGCACCATATTCGACGCAGTCCTCCTAAAGAAAACAAGGAAACTGAAGATCAGATTAAGGACCAAATGAACAAAACAAAAAAATAAAAAATTAAAAAAAAAATGTTAATTTTTTGTTGGCCCATATAATTTTAAAATTTTCCGATCCAAGTCGGCACGGGTTATCATACTCCAATTGATGTAAAACTTTTTTTACAAGTGCTTTAGGACCAAATGAACAGATCTAGCCCGTATACGTTTAAAAATAACAACTTTGCCAAAATAAGGGACACCCTAGCATATACGTTATATAAAACTGGGTCAAGACACTGCCCTGAGGGACCCCAGCGCAAATTATCCTGGAGGATGACCTTAAATAGTAGACTTTGAAAACGAACGAGAATCCAAATAGGAAGGATCTTAATCGTGTCAGATCCGGTCAAACTCCTGCTTGACACTCACGAAGACACCACAACAATACTTCCTTCCTTCAAAGGCCTTCAGATTGTGATTAACTAGCTATAAAACCGAACTGATGGTTGGGGAGAAATGTCTTGGGACAATGTTGGGAGAAGACTGATGTGATGGAAAGCATCAGCAATGTTATGGCTCAACCCCAACTTGTTATCATGACATAAGCGCCGATTTCCATAGCGGTGAAAGTGAGAAAGCTGAAGCATGACATTAAAGATACCCGCAAGTGCAGCAACAGCTTCATTGGGCATAGCTTTAATAACTTTAACTTTACCATCCAGGCAGGTAAAGGGTTTTTAAAGCGGGCCATTGGAAGGAGTCTTGATCAACCGAGAGGCGGCTGTGATAAGACTGGTGCTGTTCACTACTTAGGGTGTGAGCTGGGCGGTCAGGATTGGAAAGATTCCAGACGTCTGCTCGTGGCAGAAGTGGCTGGGCTGGGCGCCGCATCGGGGCTGATTTCCGTTTTTTAATGGCTTCCAGGTACCTCGACAGCTGGCGGCCCACCGCAATTGGCACATTTAACAGCTTTTGAACAGTAAGATCGCGTTGCCCGACCTCCCGAATCCGATAGCATCTCGGAATATCCTCGCACATATTGGGTGGTCAATAAAAAATATATTGAGTTTTTTGTGTGAGGTCTGGGAGTCATCCTCGACGGTGAGCCTAGCTAAGGAGCTGTCAATATTCTAAAACTTGAAGCTATTGGTAACAGTTTTAACTAGATTGGTCATGTCACGAAGCCCGATGAGTCCAGCTATGATAAAAGAGGTAAGTCAGGAGGAAGGTCTGGATTGGGTAAGCTGTTTGCGAGGGACCGCCAGAGTGTGAGATGTACCTTGAGAGCCAGAGGCATCATAATCATTGTGACAGCAGAGCAAAGCTGTTGCCGTGGCCAGCAAACAACTGAGGGGCAATTTGCGACTTCGGAACACCAGTAGAGAGAGGAGAAGACACTTTCTTAAGAGTTGCCGGATTACCATGGATGTCAGTTCTTACGTCAGACGAAGTTTGCGAACACGGCGATGACAGATTCGAAACATCAACTGTGGAGCTTGTTGTTAACAATTGAAGTACAATAGACTTGTTAGTGGACGGCCTGGGAAGGGAGTGTCCAGCTATTTCTTATTTCTAAAACGCTTGAGCTTATCAGAACGCTAGCAATCGGCAGCAGATTGACTGATCCAGGTAGGCGCAGGGGTGTCGGAAGTCATCAGGGGTGTCGGAAGTCATGGCAGAAGACATTTCAGTTGTGATTCCAGTAACAGAACTTGCTACCCTTTTTAGCTGCTATAGGACCAGAAACAAACCCAGCCGCAATGGCGGGGAAGCGATTTAAAACAGCTAGATACTGCTTATCGTAGCTTGGTTCTTCAAAGGGCTTGTTTGATGAGCGCTTGGACAGCTTAGAACCCAGATGAGAACCAGAAGTTAGGATAAAGAAGAATTTATATTTATTTTTTGTTTTTTAATTGGACTATGTCACATAAAGCAAGTAATGCATGATAACACTTATAATATACCTTCAACTTAATTTTCCATTTTGATTTTCTATTAAATTCGACGTAGATTTTACTTAATAAGGATTTGAAATGTATTCTTATTTGCAACCCGAACAAAGTGAAAGCGTGCGGTAAAATTTTCGTTGACTTTCAGGGCATCGTAAAATCGCAGGACTGCAATTAAAATTGTAACACTATGAATTTCAAATGTTCCAAAAAGTTCCTTATTGGAATAAAATATTGGTTTTGCATAAAGCCTAGTACCGACGTGAGATAAAAGGCCTAGCGTAAGTCAAACTCCATATAAAAAAACGCTAGCGTAAAGCTAAAAAGAAGAAGACGACATTTATCTACGCTTGTCGGTCCGGACGTAAAGTAAACTGAAACTAAAAACGGAGTTGCCAGATAAGGAACGGGCGTTATCCAGCACTGTGTGAAACAGCTGACTGGCCCAGCAAAACATTAAACTGTTTAGAGTTTCGCTATCTATCTATCTATCTCACTCTCTCACAATAACTCAAACGAAATGGCCGGAAAATTATCAAGAAACAGCAGATTGTTTCTTTTTGAAACAGCAGACAAAATTCTGCTGATTAACGAGGTGGAGAAGAGGCCGATATTGTGGGACCTCACAGATAAAAAACACTTCGATTCAATTTGTATAAAAAATCCTTCTTCTTCACTATATAATATACGGCTAAAGATCCTGAGATTGCAAGATTTGATGCTGCCAATGCGCGCCTTTTGGTTTCCCAATTCATTTCAAACAATTATTTGTTATAATTTGTTTGTTTGTTTTCGTTCTGCACAGCTGACGCATAGAGTTACCACTCAACTTTATGTTATTTTTTTGTGTTGCGTTGACAACACTGTCTTTACGCTCGTCGACAGCGAAATATTGAGCATTTTCCGCAGCTAAAAATTTATCTCACGTCGGTACTAGGCTTAACTCTTAAAAAACACAATATAATTTCTGCCCAAATAATATAAAGTTATGAGTGTAGGGAGGGGGCAACGCCTGTATAACGCCTTTATGTATTGTTTGCTTAGTGGTAGTACGCTCTAGCTGACAATATGTTTGTCAGAACTCCATATAAAAAAAAGGGTGGCAAACTGGCTCGAAATTATTTTGTTTTTTTTTCGGGCGTTTTACAACACTGTTTGGAAAACAGGTAGCAGTTTTTATTTTACCTTTCAAATCATCGATTGTATCAGTAATGGTATTCCGGGAACCGTTTTAGATTTGGTTTAGATTTCGCAGTCAGCTATTCATTGCTGCTCCATACAAAATTTTCAGTGTGCCCAGAGCAAATCAGGGAAATGTGGTCTTACTAATTGATTTCGTGAAATCAGCTCTGAGGCTGATTTCGTTTTGATTTCGATATGGTTTCAAATGAAAGTGACATTTGGTGTTTGTTTACATTCTGTTATAATATTAATATGGAGAACGTTCATATATTTTCTTCTCTGGCTTTCTCTAGGCATTTTGTGCAATTGTACCCTTTTTTGTATAATTTTTAGTTGTCAATCAGCTGTTCACGAAATCTAAAACTAATCAGTGTGCAAAAAGGGTCGTTCCGTCAACTGATTTAGATTTGGTTGAAAACAATCTAAACCAAATCTAAAACGCTTACCGGAATCCCATTATTGAAGCTATCCAAGTTTTTCCTGATGAACTGCTTAAATCTATCTATCTATCATTTAGGCACAGAATTCCCGATATTTGGAACTCCATATCGGTACAGCTCAGCAAGAGTGTTGAACGTTGCTAGTTCCTCGACAACTTCATCCTGCCTCTTTCTCTAAAGATCTGCAAAACTGAACAAGGGATTTTACATGACCATAAACAACAAATAAATATGACTCACCATTTGAAAGCTGCGATTGTTCAATTAAAACATAATCGATGAGCAGACTTTCGTTTAATACGTTTATAATTTTCCTTTTCTGGCTTTCTTTCGGCATTTTTTGCACTTACTCCCTTTTTTGTTTACTTTTTAGTTGTCAATCAGCTGTTCGCCCAGGCTGACAACTAAAACTAATTAGTCTGCAAAAGGGGTCGTTCCGTCAACTGATTTAGATTTGGTTAAAAATAATCTAAACCAAATCTAAAACTGTTTCCGGAATACCATTAGTGTTTCGACTAGTCGAAATCTTTTTGAAAAGAAATGGCGACCAACAACAGCAAAATAAAAGCCGAATTGAGATCTTTAAACACAAAGAGCGCATTAGACTGATTAAAGAGGTGCAACAGAGGTCAATATTGTGGGATTTGACCGACAAAAAACATTTAGATGGGACTATGGTACAGCGCATATGGGTTTAGAAATGGCCATACAAAATAATTTCGAGCAAGTTTGCAACACTTTTTTTATATGGAGTTTGGACCTTACAAACATATTTTTAGCTAGAGCGTACTGTGCTTAAATTAAAAAAAAAATTATTTATAAAAGGATTAATTATATTTGTAAAAGGATTAATTAGAATGGGGCCCAATATTATTAGAAAATGTTTTATTTTTTTTAATACCTTTAATACCTCAAAACACCTTAAAATACCTTAACCTGAAATCTTCATGCTTCTCAGCATAGGCTAGGAATTTTCTTAGAACTTATTGTAGATTCTGATTCAGGTGGACGATTACCACGTTTTTTTCTACCAGAACAAATTGACCCGTCCTAGTAGACACACTCTATTATATTATCCCGCATGTATTTTGGGTAGTTCTGGTAGCGATACCAGATCCTTCGGAACACACAGGTCAGTAGAGCTTGAACGCATCAAAAAAATTGTACAGTGAACAGAGAGCAGCAGTAAGCGATAATAAGAAATTCGCTCAGGTATAGTTAGCCTTCTAGCTCCGTACGGTTTCATTATTCTTGCATGTAATGATAACCCATTATATCATATCCTCTCAGGAAACTCCAGACCTCCCCTCGCTGCGTAAGCACCTTCATCAATGTATATTATACGGTCGAATACCGCTATTATGACAATCGAGTGGAAGCCCTAATGTGGTGGGTTAAATGTTACTACTGAGAAGCGATTCGGGTCAGCAAAGTCAAATTGTAATTGTATAAATCACTGCCACTATTGGGTGGACTTGCGATTGGGATGTCTTTACCGTTTATGGCACCAATACACTAAGCGAAGTTCCTATCCTTTTCAAAATCCTATGCCCCCTTTAACATATTTTCCTTGTCCCACTTTGGAAACTCTCCGAACAGCGCAGATTAAAAACTTCATTGCATACCTCCCAAATGTTGCTTCCTAATCCAGTAAGATGAGGCATCAAGGTGTTGTAAACTTCCAGATGCAAGCATTATAAAAAAAATATAAAGGAAGCATAACGACCCTTGACTTTCACGAAAATATGCGTTCACCCAATGTATGGGACGCTTCCGTTCAGGACTTCTGCTCCTCCTCCTCTTCCTTCTTCTTAAGAACATTTTTTGTGTAATATTTGATTAGATTTATTAACGCACGAAATATTTTCGGTCCCATTTTGCATCCCTTTTTTTATATGGAGTTGACACCCTTCAAACTGGATTTCGAGCTACTGGATACTATGTCTTCAAGTAGTAGGCATTTGGACGATACATAAATCCAATGGAAATAAGACGTGTTCTAAAATCATCGGTGAAAAGCCGACTTCTTTTAAATTCTGAGTGTCGGTAAAAAAAAACGCTCGTCTGAGGGAACACACAGATAATTTAATATTTTTTATTATCTATGCTCTTTTTTTCCAACAGTATGATCACTAGGCAAACAATACTTAGAGGAGTCAAACAAGAATTTTTGTGAGAGCAAATGTCTTTTATGCAATGCGACCCCAGGCCTTCGGCTAAAGCCGAACACTCTTTTCAATAAAACCCCAGACCGGCAGATCGTTTGCAGAGAGAGAGCACACACAATTGTTTGTTTGGTATGATCGCACTAGGTTCCTTTAGCCTGCTTTAAGTTGTTGAATACTTTTCGCTTTCGCACAGTTCTGATTCACTCCGTACCAAGCTTATTGCCTAGCTTATAAAGCTTAGTACGCAAGCTAGATGAATTTTTAGAGGCGAAAAGTGCTCTGTCGACGAGCGTAAAGACAGTGTTGTCAATGGAACGCGGGAAAATAAAAAAAAGTTATTAATGAAAAAATACAAAATTATCTACTTTATGTCTATAAAAACAATTTTAGTTTTTTTTCTTGCTTATAGTCTACCAATATTGCCAACTCTGCGGCCATTTTTTCGAATTTTTGTGAGTGAGTGAGAGAGATATACCCAGCGAAACTCTAAACAGTTCGATGTTCAGCGAGGCCAGTCAACTGTAGCAAACAGTGCTGCCCAACTCCCGTTCCTTATCTGGCAAATCCCTTTTTTTTCTTGAGTCTGCGGACACATTTATTGTGCTAAAGCTAGGTACTGACGTAAACTTAATTTTAAGCGGCGGAATATGCTCATAATTTTGCTGTCGACGAGCGTAAAGCCAGCGTTGCCAATGCAACAAAGGAAAAACCACAAAAAGTTGAGTGGTAACTCTATTTGTCAGCGGCATTTGATTTTAAATATAAACATCAGAACTGATTTGGATAAAAAGAGGAGATAATAGGCAAGAAAAATGTAAACTAAAGTTAATATAGAATTTTTACGTGATTTCTCCATTTATATTAATGAAAAAATACAAAATTATCTAATTTATGTCTATAAAAAAAAATTTTAGCTTTCGTTCTTGCTTATAATCTACCAACATTGTCGTCTCAATATCGACGACCAAATTCAAAAAGTCTTCGTCGTTTTCACTTGTGTGCCAGACATTTATCTCCATATACCCAGCGAAACTATAAACAGTTCGATGTTCCTCTCAGCTAAATACAAACAGTGCTGGATAAAGCCCGTTCCTTATCTGGCAACTCCGTTTTTAGTTTTAGTTTGTTTTTCCTCAGGACCGACAAGCGGAGATAAATGTCAAGTTCTTCTTCTTCACATTACGCCAGCTTTTTTTTATATGGAGTTTGGGTTTACGCTAGTGCTTTTAGTTCACGCCAGTACCAAGCTTTAGTTATAAAAAGCAGTTGGTAGCTGGGCACAAAAAGTTTTTAAAATTAAAACTCATTTATTATAGCAACATTATTACTGTTATTGAACATATATTAAATATTAATATAAATGGAAAGCAAATTAAAAGTTCAGATAACTAACATTTAAATTTTGTATTTCTTTAGGATGTCTTTATATTAAAATAATTAATGTAAATGTATATTTACAAAAATATTGGGGAAATTGCACGTAAAAACTGATCGTCGAACTCTTTTTCGGAAAACCTCTCAACAGATGACCTAAAATATATAGAAATTATTATTGTTTAATAGAAGATAAACTAACAATGTACTCACCTTGCTGCACTTATAATGCTTTTGTTTGTTTCTATGGGGTTAAGAATAATATTCAATATACTCCCGGCATATTCGATAGCATCCGTTGCAAGGAAACCATTCTGGGAACCCTCAGAAGTCTCAATAATATCAAGTAACGGACCTCCAGATTTGTGAGCTATCATAATGAGGCCAGCTGCCATACACTCAACAATTCCAATTCCAAAGTGCTCATTCCACATTGTGTGTATGCCAATTTTGGATTGTTGATATATTTTTAATAGTTCGTCATATGAAACATTTACTTTAAACTCAATAGAATTCTCAAGGGACAAATGCTTGGCAAGGTCCTGCATGTTTTTTAGCCTTTCATAATCTTCATCATTTCGGCAAGATCCCACTATGACAAGTTTAATACGATTCCACAGAGCTTCATTTCTGGCCAGTAGGGTTCGCAACTCATACAGTGCTTGTAATTGCAAGGGATGGTTTTTTTCTGGGCGAAACTGCCCCACAGATACTATCAGGATTTCGTTATTTCTTTCTGTATGTTCAAGCTTCTTAAGATGTGCGATTTCACAAGGCGGATACACTCGGTGAGTTATTAAAGGAACATTAAATAAGTCTACGATATGATTTTCCGTCCATGATGAATTCACCATAATAGTTTCTGAACAGAGGCTTACCCATTTGTACATCTAAAAATTAAAAAAGATATTTTCATTATTGTACGTTGTTTCAGATGATCCCCATTCTCGGTTTCAAAAAGTCGTTTTTTTTTTTATTAATTTAATCGAACTAGTTATTTTTCAAGAATATTCCTTTAAAATTTCCACTGAAAATTTCAAAAACTGTTGAAGATATAGTCGATTAACGGTGGAAGTGTTAAGCTTCGCCGACAAATTCTCAAAACTTTAAACTTTCTCAAAACTGTGTTTTTAAGGCTTGCGCATGAGGTTACTCGAAAGCTATTCAGCAAATCAGTCCGAAAGTTTAATACGGTATTCGAAGTACATATGTACATATGGGCATTTCCAAACTTGCGCACATTCGTACACATTCAAAGTAAAAAAACGGTAAAATGGAACCTTTTTTTTTTCTGATGATGGGCTTAACATATAGCATTTGATTAGCTCTTTCATTGGTGCAAAGATTGATTTTGGGTAATTTTTCATTTTTAAGATAATAGAAAAAATTTAAGTGATTCGCACGGGACACGAAATGAAAGTGACTTGTGAGGTCAACCAATTCAAACGCCAATTTCAGCGAATCCAGAGGCAATATTTTAATGCAACTAATTTTAAACTCTTGTGCAATGATGCCTCTTTAAAATGGTTATGATTTTTTTCAAAGATGACTTGCACTTTTTATACCCGTTACTTATTAAAAATAAGTAAAAGGGGATATTGTATTCGTTGCAATGTATGTAACAGGGAGAAGGAAGCATCTCCGACCCTATAAAGTATATATATTCTTGATCAGCATCAACAGCCGAGTCGATATAGCCATGTCCGTCCGTCCGTCTGTGTGAGCGCCTAGATCTCAGAGACCATAAGAGCTAGAGCAACCAAATTTTGCACACAGATTTCTATAAACCCCACGCAGGTCAAGTTTGTTTCAAAATTTTGCCACGCCCCTTTCCGCCTCCGTAAATCGCGAAAATCCACCACACGCACAGTTTTCAAAATATTAGGTTTTTTTAAACGGTGAACGTTAGCTATTATTATTACCTATCATCCTACTAAATGCCAACAAGATCGGACAAAGATAAAGGTGGTACTGGCTGATTAAAGCTTTTAAGCAATAAAAGTGCCTAAAAGCATGCAATAAAAACAAAAGTTCAATTTATTTAGGTAAGTAACGGGTATCCTATAGTCGGGAGCTCGACTATAGACTTTCCCACTTGTTTTTTGTTCAATTTGATGCAAATTCGCACGGGACCCTTTTACCATCACTATTTTTATATTGTTTCTGTCTCTCTTTCTTAAATTGTATATTTTGAAAACAGCTCGAAAAACCTGTTTTAAATTAAACTTTCATTATTTAAATGATTTATGTTACAATCTTACTATCTTACTTAGTGTAATCGACAGAATGCAAACTGTCCATTTTGCTAGTCAAGTTTTAACAAAATGGGCAAAAATATAGAAAAAGTGAATCTATTCCAATGTAGAATCTATTTGTTCATTCTTTAGAATTTCTGTTAGCGTATATTGCTTAAATAAATAACTGGAATACATTTTTGGAAGAAAATTTCACAAGATGTAAGTTTTTGATCCGTTTTACGTTTTTGGACGCGGTGGACCTTTCTGTAGAAATGCCCATATATATATATTAGGGTGTCCCTTATTTTTCAAAGTCATTATTTTTAATCGCATACATATCGCATAATTTTATAACACTTTTTTTTAACGAAGTTATAAGGTGTATCGAATCCGAAACATAAAAAAAAAAAGCGGTAACAGTTCCGAATTAATTTAATTAACTTCACAGTTATCTATAATTCTTCCTCTTCGATTAATAATCTTAGCATGACATAAATCATAAAATCACTCACCTTTGAAAACAAGCGATAGTACGTAAGCTTGGCCCATGTGAGGAAGGGGTTTCTCGCAACAT
Source organism: Drosophila limbata (assembly GCA_963924055.1). Taxonomy (NCBI): domain Eukaryota; kingdom Metazoa; phylum Arthropoda; class Insecta; order Diptera; family Drosophilidae; genus Drosophila; species Drosophila limbata. Next base: position 28,737,321 of record OZ001354.1, on the reverse strand, counting down.
AAGCTTTATTATTGTGAGCCGATTGACGAAATTGCACCTTCTTAAGCATGTCTGAGTTTATTACGGGGTAATGAACGTAGCATCCTATTCTAGAGCAAGCCAGAAAACGAAACACAGGATATGTAAATGCATATCCCATTGTATCAATAAAAATATCTGGCGGAAATTTGCATACAGCTTCTAAGCCCATAATGATAGAGCCTAAGCTTTGTCCCAGCAATGTAAAATGGGGATACTTTCGCGCTTCTATCCAGTGCCGTTGCTTTAAGAATACAAAAGTTATTTGTTCAACTTCGAGAGTAATATTAAATACGTTCTTTGCTTTTTGCAAAATCGAACTCGGCGTAGAATCAATGTCCCCTGTGTATATAACTATCTTGATATTATCATACTTTTTCTGGAATAAAATATAAAAGAACCTCAATTAACAGGGAATGCAAGATCACTTATGTGTATTCAAATACCTGTAACGCTCTTACTGCACACCATAATACACGTTCACCTCCTCCACCGGCATTGCAATATGGATGAAAAATGCCAACATGTAATCTTTTATCCGATGAAGAGCAGTGCAATTTGTTCTTGTAGTGTAGAACCCATTGCCGAAGACCGAAGAAAATAGCAGATGCTATACCCATCAGCCATATTAACATCCAAAATCTGTAGTCAAGTAAGCTTCTGAAAATTAGCAATTCAATTTTATATTTATTCTTACATGAAAACAATCACCATCTCGCTTTGTTGATAACGTTTAGTAGAGATGTGTCGTTTCGTTCTGATAAAGTTCAAATGAACGGGTCATTAAGATGATGGAATGAACTTATTCAGTCAATCATGAACTAAATCGTTCATTTCGTCAGTTGGTCAGTAATTTCTTTAAAAAAATTGTAAATTTCTTGGAGAAATACAATAAATACATGGATTCAATGTCAATGTAACAATGTTTCAATTTCATATATTTTTAAAATTTTAACAATGTGAAAGGTAACTAAAGCCCAAGATTAGAAACCAATTTACTCTTTTTTAACATTTTCAATAAGTATAACTCAAAATAATAAGAGATTATTCGGAATCTAGTTGGCAGATCGGTAACATATTCCAGTGGACGCTCCGCAAAGCATTTTGGCTGGCACATTCATTTATATGGGATGAGTTCTCTATAGGTTATTTAAAAACACGCTCGTGTGAAAGCAACTTTCGTGGTTTCGTTTAGTGGACGCGTCTATAGTGGGTAACAAATTATTCGATTACTTTGGTTTATGAGACTTAGATATATTTATCGGAAAAGTAATATCATTAATCAATTTATTGAGGGAGTGCCCTTACAAATATGTTTTTTTAATTTCCTCGTCACTAAAAGTTATAAACAGAATATTATCAACCTACGAATGGATTATATTCGTTCAATTTTAGAGTGTTTCGCTTCGCTTTGCAGTTGCTGGCACTGTTCAGAGGACTTGGGGAGCCAGGTAAAACCTAAACTCATACTTTTCTGGATTATTTTTAACTACATATATAATAACTAGGGGATTGAACCAAGCGAAAGAACACATCTTCTGGCAGACTCGGTTAATCAAAGTCCAGCATTACGAAGAAGTAACTCAGCTGATTTAAGCAATGAATACTCCCAGTCGCTGCCAAAGAAGGACGATCAAAATGCACTGTCCAGATTAGTACAAAACACTGCAATGTACGTTAACTCTTCGTACACTCAAATCAAAGTATTGCTTATGAGGTTTTTCTTGTTATTGAAAAATTGTATTTTATTTAGAAACATGATAAACGTCGGTGCCATGGACTCTCACACTTTGGAGCATCAAGAGTATACGGATAGAATAAAATTATATTCACAACGTCTTCAGCAGCAGTGGAACAATGTTCAACACCCCTGTGTCGTACTGAAAGGTTTGATATTAAAATTCAAATTAATATAATTTATTCTATGAAGCCAGCCGATTATAATTAACACTAAGCTCATGGACTTACTGATAGTGAGCAATTAGAGCTAAGTACCGCAAAATAAGCTTAATATGGTAGTTCCCGATGTAAGTCTCGTGAAGCGGTTTAAAGCTGTGGTGTCCAAAAGCACACTATAAAATATTTCTTCCTATTCCATGGAATAGGGAAACACAAATTTTGGGCACAACTGGCTTATAGCTAAATTGCTAAAAATTTCCTTGCCCATATTATTGACTTGAGATGCATATCATCAGGAGTCATTTCAAAGCAAAGTAAAGCACATCGACGGAAAAAAAAACTCAATTTAATTGATTTAAGTAGCATGTATGTACCACAAATAATTATGTTGCACAATCAGTTCGAACAGAAAGGTGACAATTAGAGCAACGCGAAAAAACGATTCCAAAACGAATCAAAAAAATTGAGGTGCCTGTATCTTCACTAGGAAAAAGTAGAATGGCGGTCAAAGGGGCTTAAGAAACATTTTACAATTGGATAGAGAAAGGACTCACAAACTAGTGAATACATATTTTATACAATACAAAGAGTTTTATATATACAGCTGCGATCAAAATAACAGTAGTGCTACCCAAAATTTACAAAAATTACTAAAATTTAAGCTTAGATATTTTATTTCTAAATAAAAGTTTCTGTCTTTATCAGGTCATAGTTTCGGAAAAGCTTTTATAGAAATGTAACATTAGGACTTAACAACTTATTCCATTTTTAAGTTTTTCCGTAATTTCGAAATTTATGCTATATTTGCTCCGGTCAAAATAAGCAGCACTTATAAAAAAAAAGGAAGATGTTTTGCGGAATTATAATCTGACAGAAAGACGCCCGAGAAAAATTCTGTTTCTAAAAAAAATACCTGCCCAAAAGAGATTTCGGTTTGCTAAGGAACATCTGAATTGGCCTTGAAAAATAGAAAAACCTCTAGTGGTCGGATGTGTGCAAAAATTATTTTGTTTGGTGGTCGAGGACCTCGTCAACATGTAAGGTTATGGATACCTTTAAAGACTTTAATAATTTTAAATCGTTTATAAAAGTCTTTTTTAATATCTTTGGTAATACTCAAGATAAACATTTCAAATTTTCAACATATTTATATTTGGTTATCATCTTCCTGGGAAAAAATGGAAGATGTTAACCTTATTTACATGTGTTGATATCTTATGGCGGAGTTGATAGAGCCAGAGAGAAAGATATACTCAGTTAGCATTAAGACTCAAAGTATATCGTGCTGATATTATTATCATAGCATTCATTCCTTAATAAACTTAGAGTAACATCGCATGTACAGGTATTGTAATCATCTAAATCGGATTAATGAGCTCTTAATATGGATGAGCTTTGAAATGTTTTTATTCAAATCAAATATTGAAGCACGGGACAGAAATTTATTTATTTGAAAACAAAATATACAGGTGTGCTACAGAGATCACAAGAGAAAGCGAATTCAGAGAAAAGCAATTCCGCTTCGAAAATTTCTTCGTGCCACAGAACTTCGAGTAATTTATTGTTCAATTTCCCAAGGGTTTGTTTAGAAACTTTTTTAAGTTTATCATTGCAGATTAATAGGTTATTTTATTTTTTCTTTAATTAATATTATATAATTTATTTATGTAATAATTCAATTTGTATAGCTTAAAAAAATTTAAAAGTTATTGGCGCGACAAACAATGAAAGTTACTCGGAAGCTCTGAATTCGAAAATTCGGACAAAAAAAGTGACATTATTCTCATGGCATCGGACGCCAGTGGATCGAGTGATAATTTCGTTTCACTCAAATATTTGCAGATGATTTGACTGTAGCACGGAGAAATGAAATTGACGTGAAACTCAAATGGAAGAGATTTCTGTGGCATACCTGATAAAGTTTATAATATAAAGTCTCTCTCACAATAGGTGGCATTAAACAAATTTTTTAAACACAATACTAAAAAACATTTTTACGGGACAATGCTTCATACCAGATTATCAACATTAATTGTGCGTTCATTGTGAAGTATTGTTATACGAGGGTGACTTCTTAAAATCCCCGCCTTTTAACTGAAAGAGCAACAAGCATCTGTCAGCTGACTCCTGTCAAATTTTAGCAAGCTATGCCAATAAGTTTGAGTTTGTCAGCCATTGATAGCAGACGACCGCGTGGAATATTGCTTGAGCTCTGAACCATCAAGTTTAATTGTAAAAAAAGTGGTTTTCTGAATTTCGTTGCGGTCGTACAAGCACGAGAGATGTCGAAAGTTCTGGATGAACAGTTGAATACGCTATCGTGCGGCAATTTCGAAGTTGTCCACCAGAGACCAAGCTGCAGTCAAAACAGTGGGTTTCTTCAGGCGAATCGGCGCCGAAGAAAGCATACGTGGGTTTGTCAGCCAATCATGTCAAGGCGACCGTTTTTGAGATGCACGCGGTGTAATCCACACTGAGTACATTTAAAAGGGAACAAACAATCAATGTCAAATTTTATGCTAAACTATTTTGTCCAGCTTTAAATAATTAATTAGAATAATAATAGAAATAAATTGACATTTTCATTAGAAGTAATTACTAAACTACAAAAACTATTTCCTGAAAAGTTTTACTTGTATTTTAGCTGTTCAAAATTTAGTTTACATAAATATTGTGATTTCCTCCATCCATAGCTCGTAGCCCTACAAAGTTAATGTAATGGTTATGCGAGATTTCCTTTATAAACAATGTACTTTTCCTATGAATTGAACAGGAATAAATTAAATTATATTATCCAGATTTAATTTGTAAGCGATCAAGACCAACAACTATTTGCTAGTTGACGATGATAACGAGTTGATAACGGATATTTTTATTCCAGGTCTCTTAAAAGATGTTCCAAATCCTCAGTCTTGTGCATCAAAAGCCGTATACTCCGATGATACAGCTCAGGTTAGTAAACCCCAAAGTATTTTGATATTTAATTTTTTAAATAGTATTAAGAAGATCGACTAAAATTTAAAATTGCAGTCGAGTCGGCCAAGATTTCAAAAAAATCGTCTTAATGACAACGCGGTACAGAAAAGACTTGACACTAGTGTTGTGCCTATAAGCATTACTTTTTAAGTATTATTGAAAAATCAACATAAAATAAAATTGAAAAAGATCGATGCGCCATCCCACTATGGTCCGGCGATGATTATTATGGAAAAAAATCAATTTTTAAAGTTGCTCAAAATAATAATCTTTTGATGGCAATAGTTACATTGGAAATACATCAGACAAAAATGTTACATAATCAGAATTTTAACATTTCCCAACACTGTTTAGTTAACAGCTCTGAAACGGAGATGCTATGAACTATGAGCACAAGCCAGTGTTAAAAAAAAAACAATATTTTAGGTTAAACTCAAGTGATTTTCAGCACTAATCCAAAAGCCAATTAACCAAAATTTATAAAGGATATTATTCATTGTGTTTTGTACTTTATGTCAGTAAATCTCGGTTGTTAAAAATCAGCGGGCTCTGTGTTGTTCTGTGTGCTTTAAAAAGCTGCCTCAAAAATGAATTTTGAAAAAAGGAGAATATAACTAATTTTGCTAGCAGTATGACCATATACATTTTGCAAAGTAATCAATACTGCAATCTTGAGAGTAAAGCTCAAACTGCGTTGTTTTGAGAAATTTGACTTTATTGCACATAACCTCTCTGTGAAAAGTATCGATTAAGCTGAAATGCGGCAAAAACTGAAGAAGCAATCAAGTTTCAAAACTGGTTATTTTGAGCATTTTGTTGCGCGAATTAGTAGAAAAGAATATATTTTAATGTATTTTAACAGAAAAGACAACAAAAAAATAACAAACATATATTTTTCCATGGAAGACTCGACTAAGAACTGATTGTTCCTATGAAAGTTAATTGCTATAGTTGACTGATCCTGATAAATTTTGGGCAATATGTCCGGCCTATAATAAATCTCATGTGTTATAAGTTTAGTCCAGATATCTTGAAAAACAAGCTGATTTGTATACAAATCTTTTTTCAACCGATTATTCATATGGGAGCTATATGATATAGTTGTCCGATTTAAATTATTTTTTATCAGAGTGTTAAGAGCATAACAGCAAATCAATCGTGCAAGTTTGGTTCATATAGCGTGAAAAACAACAAATTTGCTTAGTTATTAATTTGCTCCAAAAAAATCGTCATTGGGACCATAGTGCATTCTTATATTAAAAACAAGTCAATCAAATCCCTTTCCGATTTTAATTGTTATATTATTAATTTGCTCGTCTCAAACCTAATATTTAAGTATAATCAATGGAATATTTAAATTGTTCTGCCGAATTTTCCCAAAGTACTTTCAAACGGGGTTTTCTCGAAATCACTTTTTCAACTGGTCGCCATTATATCTCAAAAACGACTTCACCGATCGACTTGAAATTAATAGGGTATGTTCAGCACATGTGTGGCTACAAGATAGGTCACGTCGTTTTCTTTTTTGCAACAAAACAGTGTTAACAAAAAGTGCTTATTTAGAAAGAAAAATTCAAAGTAGCGTAAAATTTTGAATTTTCAATATTTTCAAAAAACTCTTGTCTATCTTGTAGCTACAGTCACATAGAGATTATAATGCCTTTTTTCTTTTTGATTTCTAATCAGTCAGACGTACAAAATCTTGGCGACCAATGCAGTTTTTTTTTTAATGTATTACTTCCCTGCGCTGCATAAAGGAAAGTTTTCCACATTTTGACTTCAAAAAAAATTCTAAGTGTTCGTCAATAGTAAATAAATATCTTCTATATATATACCTGACTCACTGTATGATATAAAATTCAAAGTTTTAAGTTTTAAACTCTCTTCAGAAAAAATCTGCCTTTTTTAAAGGTCATTTGCTAGAAAAATTTGCAATTTTTGCAAATTTTTTAAATGCTTTTTTTCCGATTTTTTTGTAAATGTCCAAATATAGGGCAAATGAAAAGGCAATATAAAAAAATTCACTTCGTGAAATGGCAAAATAATGACAGTACCATAAAATTTTGTATGTAAGTCGATTTCTATAAGGATTCCAAGGTTGCCATTGATATATTATCGTTGCTTTGGTCCAACGCCGAAGTGGAGCGCATATTTAGCGAAGTCAATCTTGTAAAGTCAAAACTGCGAAATAATCTACACATGAGTACACTTAACAGTGTAGTTTATATAAGGAAATTGAATTATAGTAGTTGTTTGCTATTTAAAATTAAATTAATTTATTTAATTATTAATTTACTGACTTGAAAAGTGCTGCTACACATTTAAGCTTCCCAATAAATTCATATGATAATGAAAATCAGGAGAATGAGGACAACATTGATGAAATTGATCACATGTCAAAAACAGTTTTTTTTTCAAACAACAGTTGGCAACACTGCTGTTCAGCTCTTTGATTTACTAATACACACACAAAACCCGAGCGCAGAGAACAGAGCGAAGTCAGTCGCAGCTAGAACGTCGAACGGGAAGACCATGCGGATTGGCTTTTTTTATGTACTGAAAGAAATAGCTGAGCAACTCTATTTGCTATTATAAAATTTATTTGACAACTACAATTTTTATTGCAAGCCACAATTCTTTGCCACAATTCATGCTAATTCAAGTTTTAATTTAAGGGGAAACATTTGGGGTGCCATTTGGAGTACTAAAATTCCACACAGCATTCTCACACAATGCATTGTCGCATGAATTTAACTTTTTCTCTCAGTGCAGTGCAAAGACCACTTGAAAAATCAAGCGACGAAGACTGTGCTCTCGTTGAAGGCAAGCTGTGCACTAAAATATCGAAAATCATTACTCTACATTTTAAGAATATATAATTTAAAACAAAAAATATTTTTTTTGAGTTAAGTTTTGTTACTAATTTATATTTGAATCCAATTTTTCAGATGAGAATGTTTATCCAAAAATCGCATTCTGGAGTCTTGGGTATACAAATTGACCACAGAGAAGCAGTTGTTGTTCCATTTCATATCCCCTAAAAAGCCATAACAGATTGTAATGTAAAAAATATATAAATATAAATAATACAACATTAAATTTAAATGTGATGAAGTTATTTGTATACGTATTAAGAGTGTAATATGTTAAGTAACAATTTGCTGCACATGCGATTGTTGTCAAAATTATATTAATAAAACAAAATCCAAGAAACTGCAAAATGTATATTTATTTATTAACATCCCAGTGCTATAATACAATGCCAAATATTCAACCTTCGGGTTGGGTTGGGATATCTCAATGAACAAACAAATTTTTTGTACAAAATATTACTTTTGTTGTGCAGCTGAAGGTTTTAAAACACGTACTGCCTGCAAAAAAAAAAAAAACAAGTTCCACGAAAACAGCATCAAGACAGTTACTGTTTTAGTTTTAGAAAATCAAATCATTTAATATATTGTTGAATGCCCCGTAGAATAGGTTTAATTCACGTGTATGCGGATCCATCCAATACTTCTTTTCTTGATATAATAATAATATTGTTTGAGGATAGTATTGCTACCGAAGTTTTGAGGTTCCCATCCTAGTCAAGACCTGTAACCATTCCACATTGGGCCAGAACACCTTTTTTTTGGCATAAAGTAGAAAATTTTTGTCAAATATATCTTGAATTTGACTTAATATTTTAAAAGGGCATACATAAGGCATATTGAATCAATGAAAACAATTTTTGGTGGCTACGTTGTATTTTTTCCAAGCTAGCAAAGTCAGATGTTTTGTCAGCTGACTTCCAGTCGAAATTGGCGGGAAGCTTGTACTCAACTTTGCGCTTCTGCTGTGGAAACACCATTTATCCAAATCTATGTTGAAAATATGGAAAATAAAAGTCAACATATGCCAAAAATAATTAGTGTTAAGTTATTCGAAGTATGTGTTCAATGTTGTAGTTGTGGATTGTCTATGTTATGTCTTAATTTAGAAGAAAACTAACTGAAGCGCTCGTATACCGTGGAGCAAAAACCTAATTTTTGCCACTTTCTGCCAAAAAGTAATTATGCAAATGTTAACTCTTTTCTGTGATTTTGAATTTGTCCTTAACACTTTTTGCCCAATTTCGCCCATTCTCTTTAAAAACTAAGGTTCATGCAAAGTTTCAAGTCTCTAGCTTTAAAATTAGACTTTATGCCAAAAAAAAGGGATTCTGGCCCAATGTGTATTCGAGAGTTCTCAGCTTGTACTGTTGCTATTTCATTTATTTTGTGCCTTTACTTGCAATAACTAATTTAAATTTTCAAACTATATCTGTGTATTTATGCATCATATCGTATCTGAGTAAGTCGTAATTGGATGTGCATTGTAGATCTCAGCAAATAACAATTTTAATTTCGTGCATTTGCAAAGCATAGTTTTGCCTTTTACCTTTTTACATTTGCTTGGGCGTGCGTTTGTTCGTGTTGTGTTCTCGCTCAGCACCTCGCTTTCATAAGTTTTTTTGTTAGTGTTTATATGCAGTTCTCAGTTTCAGAGCTTCTCTTATCGAAAACAAGTGTGTGTGTGCTTGTTTTTGCATTTCGTTTTTGTTTTGCACCGCGCTCTCACAGGCGATTGTTTAAACTCCAAAATAAATATTTGAATAGTTTTCCCTTTGAATCGGACATTATTCCGTTATCAGAGACTTTGCTAACGGCAACTGTATCAGATGGTGAAATAATGTCAAATCATAGATATGATCGACCGATACGTCGAGGTGGTGGTGTATTAATCGCAATTTAATCGTCACTTCTGTCGGAACGTATCTTACTTATTGTGCCTACTGATGTTGCAATTGTTGCTGGTAAAGTAACATTTCCAAACCGATCCATTTTTATCGCGTTCTCATATATAACCGCAACTTCTCGTATTGAAGTTTATGTGCAGCATATTTCTTGCATTAACAAAGTTTCTCTTCAAGTTAGGGATAGTGATCTATTTGTTGTTCTAGGTGATTTTAATTTACCTAAAATTTCCAGGTTGCTCTTCAGTAGCACAAATTATCTTGTTCCTTCAAATCATAATGATTTTTTAGATAGTTTTTTTTTTTTGATTATTTAATTCAATTAAAAATAACTTAGATAGAATCCTAGATCTAGTGTTTGTAAACGAAAATTCGCAAACTCTGCCTGTAGTCTTCTGTCTCTAGATCAGTGGTCGCCACCAACACATTCATATGTTTGCATTGCGTTAGTGTGCATTTTTGTTCGCTTAACAGCGGAATAACAGCGACGTAACAGAAACAAATCGCAGCAGCGACGCATACGTGAGCGGCAGCGCAGTAGCTACGCAAGTTTCCTATGCCACTGCTCTAGATCATTTCCACTATCAGTGTCTGAAGACTTGCATCATCCCACCATACATACATATTTCAATTTCTACCTCAAAGCCGTCGTTGTTTCCGCAAAGGAAATTTTTCATTGCTTAAGGGGAGGTTCTTTTGGATTTTTTTGAAAAAATCGATTTTTCTTTTTTACATAAAATGAAAGTTTTATATGTATAGAATATATGTGTGCCCATGTTATCTCAAAAGATATCTCAAGGCAAACTTTCCAAAAACTTTAAACGCGTTTTTCTCGAAACCATGTTTTCTTATCTAATTTCAAGTACAGGTCTTGTTCTATTGATCCGATTTCCTTCATTCAAAAAATGTTTTAAATTATATACTTTTTTGTATGGCTTATACCTAAAATTTTCACGAAAAATTTTTTTTATAATTTTTAAACGAGATCAAAGTAAAAAAACTTGTAAAAAATTAAAAAAATTTTTTTAAACGACAATGAAATTGGTTTTTTTTTCACCAAAATTAATTGAAGTTAGGTATAAGCCATAGGAAATTTGATAAAATTTAATAAATTATATACATTTTTCATTTCATTTTACTACCAGAGGCCCAACACTTAAAGAAGTAGATCGATGTTTTGAGTGTCGAGGTCGACGAGATCCGCCATTTTCAAACCGCCATTTTGAATTTCTCAAATATCACTTTTTTTTTTAATCGTCAATAAACAACGAATCAAAGTTCGAAAGCAGAAGTTCGTATGTCTTTTCATTTTCCACAAACCTTTCTCAAATTTTTCTTGATTTTCGGCCAAATCCAAAAGAACCTCCCCTTAATGAACTTATTCTTTCAACGACTGGTCATTTATTGAAAAGTCAGCTGAGATTAATATTGCCCCCTTGATTTACACCTAGACTTTCTTATTTAAAAAATATTAAATCCAAATATTTTAATAAATTTAAAAAGTCAGGTTCCGGCCTCGACTGGTGTAATTACTCAGTAGCCAGATCGAACTTTGCATTTTTAAAACTCACTTTGCTACGAGAACTATCTTGCTAGATGCAAAATTCAGTTTAAACGTGACCCAAAACAGTTTTAAAAATTTTTAACTTGAAGCGAAAATTCCCTAGTTTACCTTCCTCTTTCTTTCTTCGGTTAGATAAAGCTACTTGTTTAATTTTAGAAGACAAATAATGAAATTTAGATATAAGTCAGTACCACTGCACAGTGGTTGCGCTTGTATGGGACAGCGGCCAAAAATACTTCCCGTTGAGATATCGTAATGAAATTTTCACCAAAATTCTAAAAATGTTGTGAGCATAGGCTAAAAAAATTAGAGCAATCGGCATCTTGGAAGGTGAAAAAATGAGGGCGGAGCTTACTTACTTAGAGAGAGAATTTCACATACAAGCAAACCCATGGCCCAATTTTATAAAAAGTTTTGTAATTATGTGCATTAATTAATAAAAAGACTCTTGGGTGATAATCAATAAAAAGCTTAAAGTTTAATGAATCATAGAAATAAAGCAAAATTCAAAATGACAATTAATCACAATATTTAGGAAATTAAAGTAAATAAAAAAAAAAAAGACAAAAAAAAAACATTTTACTATATGTGATCTATTAAGTCGTTAACAGATTTCAGTTACTTTGATCTTTCGCTGTTTCGAAGTTCTCTCTGCTCTGTTGTGACTAAAGCAGGTAAAAAAATTCCATGGACATGTTTTTATCAATTCCTTAGCAGTATCTAGGGCATATTTGTTAAACTTTTTACTTTAATATTATATCCTGATGCCGAAGTTTTTAATAACGTTGCACAACGGTGGATTTTGTGTTCACTGATTCCTAAGAACACAACGAAAAAACAAGATTTTGAGCAAAAGGAAGGCTTGATTTAAAGCTTCTAGAACGACGCTCAGCACAAGTCAGCAGCTAAAAATGACTTTTTTAGAATATAAATTGATTAACTTACACGACACAAAAAGTCCCATTGGAGAATTTTGAGGGGGGGAAAACAACTATAAGCTTACTAGAAAATCATTTTTATGAATGGTAAAACACAAAAAAAGGAGCACACAAACTTAGGGTTCTACAAGACAAAAGCGAAAAAGAAAATTATTTTAAATTGCAAATAAACAAAGATATTACCTTTCTTATCAATATTCATATTGATTTATTCAGTAAAAAATCCTTTTTCCTTAATATTTTTCTATTCCTTTGCACTAGGTGCTTTGCAGCTTTCTGCACAGAAAAATAAAAGTGATTAATTTTGCGCTCTTTTGAGTCTAATTAGAGATGAACCGCGTAAAATTAAATGAAATAATCTATTCTACCAAATATCTAGTTCTTTTGAGAAACACAATTTATTAATTTGGAGTCGATATATTGAAATTGACTTTTTTTATTTTTGTCTTCTGACGCAACCACTGTGCACTGTAACTCTCTTACAATCATTGTTGGCTGCAGTATCGATGCTGCAATTGCAGCTAATTAATAGCTCTTAAGAACGTTCTCTTATCTGTTATTGTCGCACGCTCATCTAGCGACGACAAAGCATCGCCGCACGAATATGTAAATTTAAATTGAGGAAAAGAATTCTGGCCAGCAGCGAGCAGTAATAAATCACTCTGCGTGTAAATCAGATCAACGTCATTTTATTGAAAAAGCCAAGAAGCCTCTAAGCCGGTGTCCACATTTGGATTAAATTATTTTATTAAATTAAAACCGTGAAAACGCTTACGGAACTATTTGCTAACTTCTTCCAATCAACCTCCAACTCTTCTTCTCCTTACACTATACTTCCATCTAACACTATGTTTGCTCCCTATATTTCTTAAAACACCGAAGTTTCTTCTTTTAATTCTTTAAAATCTTTCTTCTCTCCTGTGCCTGACAACATTCCTAGTTGTGTCCTTAAGGAGTGCTGTTCTTCTTTAGCTGCACCGTTGCTAAAGCTTTTTAATCTTTCCCTTGAATCCTCAACCTTTTCATATGTTTGGAAGGAGTTTTATATCATTCCCCACCACAAAAAAGGTGGTAAATCTGATATTTCCAATTACAGAGGCATTGCAAAGTTATCAGCCATCCCTAAACTGTTAAAAAGTCATTGTTTCGTCTTTGAAGCATCTCTGTAAGTCAATTATTTCCCCTGCCCAACATGTAAAGGGACGGTCCATAACGACCAACTTGTTTGAATTTACCTCCTAGGTAAATGGTGCATTTTCAGAGGAAAAGGAAACTGATGTCATTTATACTGACTTCAGTAAAGTCTTTGACTCGGTAAACAATGACCTCTTACTTATTAAACTTGATCGTATAGGTTACCCAACCGCCTTTTTTTGTTGGATTTTCACATACTTAAAAGGTAGGACCCAAAAAGTGCTTCTTAGGTCATCCATTTCGAGCTCTGTTAGCGTTACTTATGGTGTACATCTTTTATCCTGTCCCATTCTTCGACTCTAATTTATGCGGATGATGTTAGGCTTGTCTTCTCATACACGATCCCCTTCTTCGATAGTTAATGGAGTGTTTGGTTTTATTAAACGTTGGTCGAAGGAATTTAATGATCCATTCACCACCAAACTCCTTTATGTCTGTTTAGTCGGTCCTATCCTGGAAAACTGTTTATGCCCTCAAGCAATTTTTGCTTTTTGCCTTAAGTGGTTTAAACTGGGATCCCGATCTCCGCTTACCCTCGTACTCCAGTAGGCTTCGTCTTCTCAATCCTCTGACTTTAATTAATCGTAGAAAAATGAATGGCGTTATTTTTCTGCATAATTTGATCAGTGGCCAGATTGATTCCAGCTTCCTTTAAGGACGTCTTACCTTTTCTGTCCCCCGTATAACTACTAGGAACTTTATACCTTTGTCTTTACCTACATGCACTGATTACGCTTTGCACAGTTCGTTTCGTGTTTTGTGCCCTGATTATAACAATCTTTATCTCGTTTTCTCAGCAGAACTCTCTCTCCCCTCCTTGATATCATCCCTTTCCTCTTCCTTTCTGGAAATCCCTGACCTTACTAATTTTAATATTTTTATTATTATTTATTACACTAGTTTACAGCCATTTCGCATTTCATGTCTCAGTGTACTTTTCTTGTGGACTTTGGCCCAATAAACAAAAAAATCGCACTAAAATTTTTTTCATGGAAGCGTTTTCGAAATATTCATTTTTCTTCCGAATTTTGGAAGTTGCGCCAACATTTTAGAGCATACCAGGAAATCTAATTAACCGATGTGCCGAAAAAAGCACAAAAAATTAAAGATAATTAGATAATAAGTTCCAAAATCCGTTTTTTTTTTTTTGTGTGTTTTTTTTTGTACTCGAGAGCTCACAAATCGCCCCAGAACAAAGAGAAATTGGCCACATCGGTTAATTAGATATCGTGGTATACTCTAAAATGTCGGAGCAACTTCGAAAATTCGGAAAAAATTAATATTTCGAAAACTTTTTGATCTGATTGGGTTTTTCTGGGTTTTCCCCAATCCTTGCAATAACTGATGGATCATTTTTAAAAAATTTTTACAAAATATAATATTTTTAATAACCCCGAGATTTTAAATTTTTTAATCTCCTATCATTTCAGTTAATTTTAAATTTTATTTTAATAAATTTAACTTTACTTAATTATACCGTTACTTAAAAATTAAGTAAAAGGGGATATTATATTCGTTGCAATGTATGTAACAGGGAGAAAGAAGCATCTCCGACCCTATAAAGAATATAAATTCTTGATTAGCACATCAACAGCCGAGTCGATATAGCCATGTCCGTCTGTCTGTCTGTCCGTATGAGGGCATAGTTTTCTAGATATTTGGATTTTTTACTAATTACCGTTAGCTACTGTTATTACCTATCATCCTACTAAATCGTAACAAGATCGGACAAATAGAAAGGTATTAATGGCTGATTAATGCTTTAAAAAAAATGTAAGTGCCTAAAAGTATGCAATAAAAATATTTTAAAATGAAAAGAGTAAGTAACGGGTTCCTATACTTAATATATACTTCTACTTAATATGTACATTAATTTTGGTCAACTGTACTTAGTTGACATTAAATAAATAAATAAATGGCTTATAAGCAACTCTAACAATTGGTATTTAAATCATAAGTCATATTTTGAATATTCATATTTTATGATTATTAGGGTGTCCCTTATTTATTCAAAGTCATTATTTTTAAACGCATTTTTTATTTTTTTGTTTTGTTCATTTGGTCCTAAAGTACCCGAAAATGAATTTTCATCTTAATCGGAGTACGATAAGCCACTCAAAATTGCTTCGAAACATGAAAAAACAGTGCTTTAACACTGATTATGCATTTTTCGAAAAGTCGGCCCGTGCCGACTTGCATCGAAAAAAAACTATATGGGGAAAGTTATTATTTTTAATTTTTTTTTGTTCAACAGGTCCTAAAGCACTCGAAAATTAATTTTCACCTCAATCGTTGTCGTAGCTCTGCAGCAGCCTGCCCTTTAGCAAATTCCGAATTATCAGCATTGCGGCTTCTGTTCACCACAACGCATATTGAAACGAGATCACATTCCGTTAGCTTTTCGCGAACGTAATTTGCTTAAAATTTGTCATACCGTCTACATTATTTTCGGGGATACAGCTCGACATCCAGGTACTTTGTAAAATTAGTAAGACAATGTGCATAGAAGTTATTACTTACTGTGTCAGTGTAGGTCTGCCAAATACTTAACTAACATTTGACCTTCTTCAGATAACTTATTTTTCAGTGAAAGCTTCACGTAGTTTATTACCCATTTGCATATTTAAATCGTGCACGTGTTATCGTGACAGCTCTTATTCAATTGAAGTTTATTAGTTGGTAAATTTTGAAAAGAGACTTTACTGAAATTTGAAACTTAGTATCTTATTTTTTTTTCTTCTGTTTTGCTGCTTTTATAGCCAATATCTTCTGTCTCATTTTTTCAAATTTATTGGATTTTCCAAACCATTTTGTAAATTTCTCCATTATCTATAAAAAAAACAAATATGAATGTTTATTTAAATCCCAATAAAATTAGGTCATTTAATTAATTTTTTTCGCATGCCAATGTACAAAAGTAAGAATGCATTATAAAAGAGTGCTAGCTACGAGATACCCTGTGTCTTTATGGGACTTTTTCAAATTTCTGGCTTTATGACTTACTCATATGCCCCTTGCATCGTTTTTATTGCTTGTTAAAAACCACTAGCTAACAGGCTTGACTAAAACGAACTCTTTTGGTAAGACCGCAGATCACAAATTTTTGTATAATAAAACTTCATTTGAAGTTTATTTTATAATTTGATTTTTTTATGCTGCATTACATTACTTTAAAGTAAATAAATATATTAACCTGTTATTCATTTACAGTTTTAAAACTTCAAGCCAGTAGCTAAGAATCATGTTTGAAACATATCAACTCCATATAAAAAATTGTTGCAAACTGGCTCGATATTATTCTGTGAGGCTATTTCTAAACCCTTGTATCCAGTACCTAAATATGGGCATCTCAGAAAATGTTCGGGCGTTTTACAGCACTGTTTGGTACACAGCTGGTAGCTTTTTGTTATACCTTTCAAAACATCGTTTGCTTCAGTGTTTCGACTAGTCGAAATCGTTTTGAACAGAAATGGCGACCAACAGTCAGCAAAATAAACGCCGAATTGAGATCTTTGAACACGAAGTGCGAATTAGACTGATTGAAAACGTGCAGCAGAAGCCAATATTGTGGGATTTGACCGACAAAAACATTTTGATGGAATTTTTACATTTAAAGTGCTTTCAGACGAGTATTTTTTCACCGACACTTTTTGTTAAAAAACTGTCGGTGTCGTGTAAACACACAAATTTTTAAAGTGTCGGTAAAGAACCGACGCTCACCGATGGGAATAGAACACGTTCTATTCCATCGGTTTTTTGGGTCGGTGAAACCTTGCCAGTAACATTATACGTTAACATTGCGCTTTTTTGGTATTTTTTGGTGCTATTCGGCAAAAAAAAGTGTGCGCGAACTAAAACTTTGTTGAGTGTGACCAGCTTCCGTGAAAAACAAAAACCGATGGGATTTTGGTGTGAACACCGATGAGAATAGTGTGAATGGCAACATTCACCGACGGTAAAAAAGTGTCACTGAAAAAATCCTCGTCTGAAAGGAACTTTAATAAATAACAATTTAATAAATAGGGTAGTATTCGCTGCCACTTCTCTTGTCTTGTCTACACGGTCCATTTTCTCCATTTATTATTTGCAATTTTATTTTCTTGTTTGTTACCACCGCAGCATAACACCAAAAATCTCTCAACTTTTTAGTGCTTTTTGGTATTATACTGTCACACTGAAGTTTGTAAGTCCGACATCAAAACATTGAAAATTTTGAGCGCCCAAAATATTCTCAGCTACTAGATACTATACTTCAAACTAACGTTTTACGAAAATAATGGATGCGTTCACCAGAAGTAATCAATCAGTAATTATGTATCAAAAACCAAAAACTTGTGGGTAAGCTTCTGGTGAACGCTTTGATGAAATTTAAGGGCAAAACCAAGATGAATTTAAGTAAAAGGTGTTGTATTCGTTTGACGTTCCCTCTTTTTTTCGAGGCCAAGACTGTCAGTACGAAAGGAAACGTCGCGCAGTGTAAGATTTTGCCAAAAAAAAGTATCAGGCTAGAATTTTTATACCCGTTACTTAAAAATAAAGTAAAAGGGGATATTGTATTCGTTGCAATGTATGTAACAGGGAGAAGGAAGCATCTCCGACCCTATAAAGTATATAAATTCTTGATTAGCACATCAACAGCCGAGTCGATATAGCCATGTCCGTCTGTCTGTCTGTCCGTGTGAGGGTCTCAGAGACTATAAGAGCTAGAGCAACCAAATTTGACACACAGATTTCTATGAACCCCACGCAGGTCAAGGGGTAACGCCCCTTTCCGCCTCCGTGAATCGCAAAAAGCCACTACACACTCAGTTTTCAAGATATTAGGATGTTTTGATCAATTACCGTTAGCTACTGTTATTACCTATCATCCTACTAAATCGTAACAAGATCGGACAAATAGAAAGGTATTAATGGCTGATTAATGCTTTTAAGCAATGTAAGTGCCTAAAAGTATGCAAATAAAAATATTTTAAATTTATTAAAGTAAGTAACGGGTATCCTATAGTCAGGAGCTCGACTATAGCCTTTCCCACTTGTTATACCCTGTGCCCATTGAAAATGGTCAAAAAGGGTATATTAGATTTGTGTGATGTATGTAACAGGCAGAAGGAAGCATCTCCGACCATATAAAGTATATATATTCTTGATCAGCATCAACAGCCGAGTCGATTGAGCCATGTCCGTCTGTCTGTCCGTCTGTCCGTCTGTCCGTCCGTCTGTTTGAACGCGTCGATCTCAGAAACTATAATAGCTAGAGACTTCAAATTTGGTATGTAGGTTTCTGGATACCGGACGCAGATCAAGTTTGTTTTTAAATTTGGATCGGACCACTATATCATATAGCTGCCATAGGAACGATCAGTCGAAAATCAAGTCTCAGTATGAAAAACTTTTTTGTTGTTTGAGATAACTGAACCAAACTGACAGAATATGCATATGGGATGGTCGCATACATTCTGACCAAATTTGATTGAAATCGGACCACTATATCATATAGCTGCCATGGGAGCGATCAGTCGAAAATCAAGTCTCAGTATGAAAAACTTTTTTGTTGTTTGAGATAACTAAACCAAACTGACAGAATATGCATATGGGATGGTCGCATACATTCTGACCAAATTTGATTTAAATCGGACCACTATATCATATAGCTGCCATAGCAACCATCAGTCGAAAATCAAGTCTCAGTATGAAAAACTTTTTTGTTGTTTGAGATAACTGAACCAAACTGACAGAATATGCATTTGGGATGGTCCCAACCAATATTCTATTTTATGGATACTGGCACAGGGTATCCTCCAGTCGAGCAAACTCGACTGTGGCCGCGCCCACTTGTTTGTTTTAGTTTTAGCCAATAAAAAACTATTTTTTTTTAATTAATAATGAAAAAAAATTTTTTTTTTTATTGATTACTTTTTTCATATGCTCATGCTCATAAAGTTGAAAAAGGGCTGGGCGAACTAATTTTTTGCAAATTTATTCAAAATCTGAACTTGAATCTTAACTTTCTTCACTCAATTGACCATAAGATAAACAATGGACGATTTGAGGTAAAAGGCGGGACATCAATCTTATAATCAACGTCTTTTATTGTGCCCTGAAGCCAACTTGCATTATTGGTCATAAATCTGTATATATATCTCCTAGATTTACTCTACCTAGACTCAAACTCATGGAAAATGTTTGATAAGTGAATTTTTAACTTATTACACTAGTTTACAGCCAAAATGCAAAGTGAACCAAAGTAATTTTTTCTTATGGACATTGGCCCGCTAAATACGAAAATGGCACTTAAAATTTTTTTCATGGAAGCGTTTTCGAAATATTAGAATTTTTTCGAATTTTCGAGGTTACTCCAACACTTTTAAGTATATTTCCATTTCTACAGATCCGATTTGACCGAACAAGGACTTAAGGTGAGTTAATTCTCTTCAATTTTCATTCATGCAGTATTAAGATCGGTTCAGCAGTTCAGGTGCTAGCGATTTTATTAAGTTCGAAAATGGGCGTTTTTTTCGATTTTTTGAGCTCGAAAGCTAACATATCGTCCTGGAAGAAATAGAAATCACAAAGATAAAATTATTTTTAAAGATTAAACTGTTCCAAAGAAAATAAAATATTGTTCATTAAAATCCATTGACAGATGGCGAAGTAATATATATTTGGGCGTTTTTAGATTGTCACGTTTTTTCTTTATTTGTGTAACAGCTATGTTAACAGCTATGTTAACCTGCCGACGCCCTTGCACATTGCAAGTGCATTTGGTCGCCTTATGCGGAAACCGCTAAAAATAAGATTACTCACTTTTGCATTACTTCGCCATCTATCGATGGATTTTAATGAACAATACTTTATTTTCTTTGGAATAGATAAGTAAAAATGGAAATATACTCAAAAGTGTTCGAGTAATCTCGAAAATTAAAAAAAATTCGAATATTTCGAAAACGCTTCCATGAAAAAAATATTAAATGCCATTTTCGTATTTAGCGGGCCAAACTCCATAATAAAAAAATACTTTGATTCACTTTGCAAAAAAAAGTTTTAATTTTGTTAACTAGTGTTATTATCAATATCATTGCAAAAAATCATCGCCGCGTGGTCTAGAAGTGAGTTAAGCTTAACAGCTCGTACGGTACTTGACCAAACTTAAAAAGCCTTAGCAACGGAGCAGCCAAAGAACTGCACTCTTTAAGGACACAACTAGGAATGTTGTCAGGCCCAGGAGAGAAGAAAGATTTTAAAGAATTAAGAGAAAAAACTTCGGTGCTCCCTGCAAACATAGTGTTAGATGGAAGAATAGTGTAAGGATAGAGATAAAGATGAGTTGAAGCGGAGATAGAATAGTAGGTTGATTGGAAAAAGTTAGCAAATAGCTCAGCTGCTGCAGAATCATTACTGGCTTTGTCTAATCTGAGAAAAAAGAGGAAGGTAAACTAGGGTGTTCAGGCTACGCCAAGCAGTTCAACCCAAGCAGTGCAAAGAGAGAGCAGCTGCAGCGCAAGCACAGTTATCTTCGCGCTCTCGCTCTCTTGTATTTTCTTTTATGCTGTATTCCTTTTTTCTACTTTGCAATTCTGGCGCGTGAAAAAATAACTTCTTCTTCTTTTTTCTACAAGCGACACAGAGCACATTGTAAAACTTTTGTCAACCAAACTAGTTGTATTTAATTAAAGTAAAATTTAAGAAAACAAGTCGAGTTTGCTCTTTGGGAATCGCGGATCAATCCGACAGCGGTGTGGAATCCTCAAAGCCGCCCCAGCGATAATCTGAGGGCCGCACTTAAATTTCGTGCAGTTTGGGGCTCCGCCAACTTTGGTCGCAGCCATAGCCAACATTTTTGGTGCCTCCTGTGAGGAATGAACTCACGACCCCTGGTTTACAATGCGTACAAGTAACGGGCGCTCATTGAATGATATCTTGGCTACAGGACCGAAACTTCACACCGATTTGCCTGCAATACTGATCAACTGGCGTTCATTGAAATATGTATTCATGGCAGACGTACAAATGATGTACCGATGTATTGATGTCAACGAAGAGGATGCACAATATCAGCGCATACTCTGGAAAAGGAAACAAGAAGAAGGAATCGACGAATACTATTGCTCAACGGTCATGTTTGGAACCAGCTCTGCCCCGTTCCTGGCGATCCGCGTAATGCATCAACTTGCAGCAGATGAAGCTCAGAGCTTCCCATTAGCCGTAGATGTGGTCAAGCATCAAATGTACGTAGATGACATTTTGTCCGGAGCAGACAATTTGGAACTGGCGGAAAATATCAAAAATCAAGTGATTGGAATGATGCATAGTGGAACATTTGAGCTACGGAAATGGGCAAGCAATGACCCACGACTACTGAAGAATATTCCTCCGGAGCACTTGGAAACCAAAGGAATATTGGATTTACAAACCAGCAATGGCATACGCGCCTTAGGAGTTTACTGGATTCCTCCAGAAGATTCATTTCGGTTTCGAGTCAATTTCGAGATACCTGCCGGTATACCAACCAAACGAATCATACTGTCCACAATAGCACGCCTCTTCGACCCAATGGGCTGGTTGAGTCCCATAGTTATTACGGCAAAGATGTTGATGCAGGTGCTGTGGACGACCAAATTGAAATGGGACGATCATGTGCCAACGGAGGTGCAAAAGTCTTGGGATAAATTCGTCAAGGAGTTGCCTAACATTGCTTCAATAAAGATACCCCGGTACATTCCAGGGTGCTCAACCAACAACGTTGGACAACTACATATCTTCTGCGATGCGTCTGCCGGCGCATACGGCGCTGCGGCGTATCTACGCGTACCAGTAGAAAATGGACATTATCACGTTGAATTGCTGCTCGCCAAAAGCAAGGTCATGCCGGTGATGCCGCAACTGACTATACCTCGAGCAGAATTATGTGCAGCAGTAGTAGCTGCCAAAATCTTTAAATATTGTAAATTTAATATGCGAATTAATGTAAATCTTGCAGAAACGACATTTTGGTCAGATTCCATGATCACGCTGGGCTGGATTCGAAGTGGATCTGCTCGGCTAAAGACATTCGTGGCCAATCGAATCAACCAAATACTGGAATTGACAGAGGAGCGGCAGTGGCGGCATATCTCCTCAGAAGACAATCCTGCGGATTTGTTAAGCCGCGGAACGAGCGCAACAAAACTTGCGGACTGCGCTCTCTGGTGGCACGGCCCACCTTGGTTGACGTCTGCTCAGACGGAGTGGCCTAGAACCAACCAGAATCAGGATTCAACGCAAATTAGCATAGACGATGAGATAAAAAACGTTCATTGTAGCGTCCTATTAGTTACTGAGGACGCGAGATGCTGGATATTGGAGCGCTATTCTTCGTACACCCGGCTCGTACGAGTCTTAGCCTACGTGAATCGGTTCATACACAACTGTCGGATAAAGAAGCCTGATCGCTCGGTGGATCTTATTTCCTCGACTGAGCTCTCGAAGGGAATCATCTACGTAGTCCGACTCACGCAAATGTCGGCGTTCCCGGCAGATTGGAAGGCCTTGTCCAGTGGCAAATCACTTACAAAGGACAGCTCACTTTTATCGTTAAACCCATATTTCGACTTAAAGGAGAAAGTTATACGTCTAGGTGGCAGACTACGTGACGCTCTATTGCCGGAAAACGAGAAGCATCCATATATTTTGCCTTATAAGCACCATGTGACAGATCTGGTCGTTCGGCATAGCCATGCCTCCACTCTACACGGCGGCACTGCGCTAACACTCAACTTTGTGAGAAAGAACTTTTGGATTGTCAATGGTCGTAATGCTGTTCGGTTTATCATTCATAAATGTATTATCTGTTTCAGACAAAAGCCCCAGTTTGCAGTACAGCAAATGGGCAGCCTGCCTGCTGCACGCGTACGCCCAGCCAGGGCCTTCTCATCGGTCGGCGTAGATTACGCAGGACCCGTTAGTGTATCGCCTTTGAAAGGAAGGGGACGCACAGCAGCTAAAGGATACATAGCTATCTTCATCTGTTTAGTTACCAAAGCCATACATCTGGAGCCTGTTGGAGACTTATCAGCGGATGCGTTTCTTGGAGCATTGCATCGATTCATCGGCAGACGTGGACTTTGCCATGACATTTACAGCGATCGCGGCACCAATTTCGTAGGAGCCAACAAGAAACTACAGGCAGACAAAATGGCATACAAATCGTTCATCACCAAATCAATTGCGCCGCAGCTGATTAACAAGGGTATTTCTTGGCATTTTAATCCACCATCAGCCCCACACTTCGGCGGCTTGTGGGAGGCCGGCGTTAAGTCCATGAAATATCACCTAAAGAGATGCATTGGCGAGCGAGTTCTCACATTCGAGGAATGGGCAACAACGCTCGCACAGATTGAGTCTTGCCTCAACTCAAGGCCTCTGTGTCCGCTTTCAAACGACCCGGATGATCTTTTGGTGCTAACACCCGGACACTTTCTGACTGGAGATGCACTTTTAGCTGCTCCAATGGCCGAATTGACTCAACTCAGTTCAATGGATCGCTGGCGCAATTGTCAATACTATGCTCAACAATTCTGGCAACGTTGGAGCTCGGAGTATTTATCTCGTTTGCAGCGACGACCCAAATGGCTACAAGAAAAGGAAAACCTACAGATTGGCGATCTAGTTCTCATCAAGGATGAACGTTTCCCAAGCAATCAATGGCCATTGGGACGCATCTTGGAAACACATGCGGGCTCCGATGGTCTCATTCGAGTCGTTACCCTCAAATCAAACGGAGGCGTGTTAAAGCGCCCTATTGTTAAACTCTGTCCGTTACCTACGCAAGATAATTGGCATGATTCTAGCACCGACACTACTTGTTAATATTAAATTACACATTTGTACTTCCAGAGCGTTTGGAGTTTAGGTGCTGTGCTGGAAATTCATCGACACTTACAGGAGATCGACGTGGGAGTTAATTTGATGATGCAGTCTGGACTTACATCATCAAAGGGGGGAGAATGTTCAGGCTACGCCAAGCAGTTCAACCCAAGCAGTGCAAAGAGAGAGCAGCTGCAGCGCAAGCACAGTTATCTTCGCGCTCTCGCTCTCTTGTATTTTCTTTTATGCTGTATTCCTTTTTTCTACTTTGCAATTCTGGCGCGTGAAAAAATAACTTCTTCTTCTTTTTTCTACAAGCGACACAGAGCACATTGTAAAACTTTTGTCAACCAAACTAGTTGTATTTAATTAAAGTAAAATTTAAGAAAACAAGTCGAGTTTGCTCTTTGGGAATCGCGGATCAATCCGACAGCGGTGTGGAAACCTCAAAGCCGCCCCAGCGATAACCTGAGGGCCGCACTTAAATTTCGTGCAGTTTGGGGCTCCGCCAACTTTGGTCGCAGCCATAGCCAACATAGGGTATCTACGATTCAAGTTAATAAATTTAATAAACTGTTTAGGGTCACTTTAAAACTGTCTTTTGCATCGAGCAAGATAGTTCTCGTAGCAAAGTGAGTTTAAAAGGACAAAGTTCGATCTGGCTACTGTGCATTTAGGCCAGCCGAGATCAGAATCTGAGAGAGATTTAGATTTAATATTCTTTAATTAAGAAAGTCGAGGAGTAAGCCAAGGGGGCCTTGATACTTCTTTGCATGCCACTTTCTACTGCCACCATCGATGTTGGATGTTTTCGACAAAGCTAAACTTCGCTGAGACTACTGGCTTTAAATATAACCCATGACCAGCTGGGCCCTAACCCATATGAAATTGGCAGACGAACAGAAGAACAGTGAAGGACTGAGGATAGACATCATATTAAGTTGCGTCAATGGCTCACGCTCATTTGTTTTAATTTCATTTAAAACTCCAACTTGTTAATCTGAAAAACGCTAGACTGACGGCCGACCTAACCTAGCATTCGAAATTAATACTTGATAAGTTCTATGCAGCTATAACCATACCAAATCCTATACAGGGTGTCTCATATTCAAGCATTTCTAGCCACATCTTACTTTTATAATTACAGCACGGTTAAAAGATTAAAAATTGTGTATTGATTTTTAAATAATACCTTCAATTCTGGTGGAAACATTGGGGGATCATTTTCACTCAGAAAATATTCCAAAAACTCCTTTGGATCAAGTGCTTCAAATTTAAGGCGCATCCTTCTCTCCACATTCAATGTATTAGCTATATTGTTAGTAATGTCTCCAGAATTGTACGCTTGAAAAACTTTCGCAAGTGCAGAGTACGCGAAAGCTTCCAAATCGTCCGGCGCATTTTCGGTCATTAGATCAAGCCAAAGCAGAAAACTTGTTCCATAGTCGCACTTCGGTATAAGTAATATTTTCTGAAAAGTCTTCTTGATTGTACCTTTGGCCGACCAAGGCATGTTACTTGTGCCAAGAAGCACGATCTTGTCAGTCTTTTTGATAGGCTTTAATATTTTTTTGCTTATGTATGGAGCAAGAAGAGTCGGTTTTATAGAAATCTGATCCGGTGGAACTTTTTTGGCAAAGACCCGATGAGCTTCTTCAATATATAATATAGCTGGTTGAAACGCCCTTGCTACTTTCATTATTTTATGTAAAAACATTTCCATGTCATCTGCATGCTGAAAAACTTTTTCTGGACTAAGATTTATAAAAACAGCATCTGTCGATAATATTATTAATTATGAAATAAATATTAAACATGTAGTATATGTTTAACACATGCCTAATTCCGATGCAATTATATTACACAGCAACTTTTTTCCACTGTTCAGTGGTCCAATAAGTAAAATTGACTTAGGTTTTGGCAAATCAAACTCACTCATTCCCAACATACTCTCTTGAATGACCATTTTGATATCACCCTTAGCAGGACCAACAGTCCTGAAAGAAAATAAGCACATATCTATATATTTTTTTCTTCTCTTCTAATTTAATAACAGTTAAACATTTGGTATGATTTTTATGAATTTATTGTATTTTCTTACATAATAAACTTACGTTAAGTTATCTTCATCCCTTGTATCATCGGCCAAGAAGTTAAAGTCGGCTATGAATTCATCAAAGTCCTTGTGCGAAACAAGTTCAATAACGCCTTCATCTTTAAGTTCATTATACAAGGAACTTAGTGTTCGATCTTCTGTCGGATCAAATGGTTTCTTCTTCCTCTTGGCTTTCTTTTTCTTTGCTTTTTTTACTTTTAGGGCTTTATAAGCGACCTTTTGATCTTTCGCCAAAGCTTCTCTCAACAATTCGTATTCAATCCTAGAAAATTTCATTAATATAAATAATAATGGATTAATACCAAACAAATATCGGTGAGGTCTAGTTTTGGTTAGGTTCCGGTACTATTCCCTGAATGAATTATAATGTTTTCAGTGCTATCAATAAAGTAAATTTACATTTAATAAAAACTTTGCAAATTTAGCAATGCTCTTTCTGCAGAGATTTCTGCAATAGTTAACTTTAAGAAAACACCAAAAAAAGGAAATGCGAAACATTCTTTTAAGCGCTGTA
Organism: Drosophila limbata; assembly: GCA_963924055.1. Lineage (NCBI taxonomy): Eukaryota > Metazoa > Arthropoda > Insecta > Diptera > Drosophilidae > Drosophila > Drosophila limbata. Next base: position 28,710,486 of record OZ001354.1, on the reverse strand, counting down.
GTTGCTTAAAAACTTTAAGCCGCTGTATGTACCGTAATATTAATCCTGTCTTGATGCGATTAAGTAGTATGATAGATAATAATATAAGACAACGTTATTCACCAAGAATAGTGATATATTTTAAAGACTGGTTGTGATTGATTTTTCACAGGGAAGGACGTGGCAAAACTGTAATTTAATTTGATCTGCGTGGTGTTGTTTGCCAAATTTTGCTCTAGATCATACAGATCTCTGAGACCTCAGTGCTCATACGGACATGGCTATAATATCCCTAGCCCTATATACCGTTTATAGGTTTGGAGACGACTCCTTCTGCTTATGACATACATTATCATAAACTTATTGGACATTTTAGCCGTTGGGTAGTGGGATCTAAATCATTTCTATCGTAATTATATGTAAATGAAGTTGCAAATTCAAATGAAACATTGAATAGTACATTTTACCGCATATATTCATCTACTAATTGCCGCAATTCATTATGTATTACAACCAACTGTTCTTCGGTTACCCAATCCTTAATGGGGTCGTGATTCTTATTTAGATATTCATCAACATTTCTCCAATCAATTGCAAACTTCTTCATTGTCTCCTCAATTTTTTCTGGAAACAAATATATAAAGTTAAATAATAATCAAAAAGCGTTACATGTTTCCAAAAAAAAATGAATGTGCAATAAAATAATGTAGATGCTGTAACACATCTGAAGAGTAACAGACAAGGCTGAAGTGCCTTTTCTGTTGATACTGATGATGTACCTGCCTCATATTTCATATGTAAAAAGCTATTAGTGTAGGGTATAAATGTACATACTTATATGTAACAAGAAGTATATACCTATAGGTTTGCTGGTGGCAAGTATATAACCGACATCAACGATTCCTGCATCTTTTAATTTTTTTCTTCGTTTAGCTTCTTTTATTTTTTGCAATTTTATTTTGGCTTTAAGTTTTCTTTTTTCTAATTTTTTCTTATCCTTTAGTTTCTTCTTTTCCTCTTTGCTCATTGGCTTCTTATTAAGACCTTCTTGAAATTGCATGGGAGACATAGTCTCATCAATGACAACCAGAACTGTACCCTTTTTAATTGGATCTGGATAAGGGTGAAAATTTCCAGTTTTCGAATAGCTGATTAAAATAAAAAAATCAATGTAGAATATTGAAGAGTAATTATTTCATCAATTCACTTACAATTCTTCGAACCAGGCACGAATATGATCTGAAATGTCTTCCATCATCCAAGGAGTTCGAACCTGAAGCAACCTTGTTCGTTCATCCATTATTAACTCTGCAAAGTCCTCGTCAAGTTTTTGCTTTAACTTCTCATTGTTATACATTTGAAGAACAGAATTGGAAAACTGATTTGGCCTTTTTAATTGTCGTGTTTTCTTAATACCCAACAATTCCTTTTTAAATTGCTTTTTAATTTTGAAAATCTTTCGTATTCTGTAGGTACGCCACCATGATTGAATAATGCGTGCAGCATTATTGCGAACAGCATTCATTTTTTCTAGTTCATGCTCTGAAAAAAGATTTTATTAATTTGAAAATATTTGTGAATATTAATGAAAAGCAAAAATTACGACCAGAATGTTGCTATTGCTTTAAGTATTTTTACACAAAGAGCTAAAAATTGGATTTAATAGTTAGGCGATTTCTGCAAGTGCGGGAGCCAATTATAAAAAAAAAATCAGCTATGGGCGTGGCTCCCTTAAAAATAATTTGGTATCTCCGACACTGTAAAATATATACGGATCAGTGCACGCAAGTACGTAATCGATAAGTTCCTTTTGAAGCTTATTCAACACAGTGATGGATCACTCCCAAACACAAATTGAAGCTGAAGAGAGGGATCTTTTCTCTGTTTTATTTTGCATGAAGAATCCAATTCTCGGAATGACCTCATAACAGATTATGGGCCCAGTCATGGCCGTGGGTTGCAAAGAAACGATTGAGAGTGTCAAGTAAAAACTACAAATTTAAAAGTTAATTACCGCATTTATTACCAGTAGTAGCTTACCCCAAATAGAAAAGCTGGGAAATTGCTGGGTTATAGAACTTGGAATCGGGCGTTTTTAAGCAGGAAGATGGGCACAAGGATTATGATTTGATTGGCGGTGGTGTATGTATATAAGAAATTGCCTAACGTCGCACAGTGGGGCCATTGTTCATTTTACTTTGCAAAAATCGTAACTTTTGAACCAAATGTATTGCAGGGCCGCAGGCCGAACAACTTGGCAAAAATAATTTTTTTGGGGAACGCGTTCGAAAAAAGAATTATATAACCATTTGATAGAGAATTTCTCAAGGATTAAGAATCAAAAAAAGATTTTTTGATCAAGTAAAAATTGTAGGTTGTACATCCTTTTAAGGTTGACCCATTTAAATTTTAAAAACATTAGATTTTGACTGTTTTTTTAACTTTGGTAGACGATAACTCTCGTGTCCCGCACTGCCCCGCAGTACACTAACCTACAAACGCTTCAGTATTCATTTCTCTGAATATATATGCTATATATGGTTTTATACCCGTCCGGATCCCTCCTTTTACGTAAAATTAAAAAAACTAATGCAACCTCACAATAAAAGCACGCGGCGTAATTGCATAGTTCGACCGATTGTTGCTATGGCAGCTATATAATATATTGGTCCGATTTTAACCAAATTTTGTCTGGATGTAGAAGACTACCCCAGATTCATAATATGTCAAATTGGTTAAAATCAGACTACTATATCATATAGATGCAATTGGAATTAAGTCGACATATGCAATTCTGATAATTCACACCGAAAAATACAAAATACTTTTTCAACAAAATTTTAGAACAATTTTTTTTTTAACTTTTTGAAAGTAATTCTAAAATATAAAAACCTTAAAAATAAAACAAATCTTAAATTTTAAAAAATATTTTTTTTTCAGGTGCCATAAAATTTATTTTTTTTTACAAATTTCACAAGTTTCAACTTTGATAGCCCCTGAAACACTTATTTCATAGATTGAAGATTTTTTTATCATATGCCGTTAATTTTTTTTTTTTAAATTACCTCATTTGGTTCAAAAGTTATGCTTTTTGCAAAGTAAAACGAGCAACGGCCCCACTGTGCGTCGCCTGAGCCAGATGACAATGTAGTGCTTTCAGAAAATATTATATTAATTAACACTAAATAGAAAACTTAACCCGATGAAAATGTACGACTGCGTGCATGAAAACGAAGAGGTTGAAGGCTTATAAAAAGCTGGAAAAAGTCCAAATGGTCAGTTCACAAACCCTACATAAGTATAAATAATAAATGTTTTGATTTTATTTACCATCACGAAGTACATCCATATTATCGTCCCTTTTCATCAGATCAGTACAGGATTCTTCAGTTTTTATAAATTCTGCGTTAAATATAGTTCTCTTAACTGGTATACTCATAGCTTGGTTGGGCTTAAAAGTAAATCTATAATTTACTTTTTTTCGCTGTTGAACTTCCAAGTACTTTTTTTTATCATATTTTATGTTAGATTTATATATTCGAGCTCGTCGAGCTCTTTCGTGTGCCTGAATAAGTTCAACAGCTTCGCTTACTTTAACCCAGTCCTTCGCAGCGTTCTCTTCTTTTTCCTCGTCATTCATATACAATTTATTTTCTGATATTATGTTTTGAATATCCAAAGGACGGCGATATAAAAATTGTGGAGACCTCCAAATCATTAGATCTCGTGGGGAAAGTTTTCTTGAAATTAATACTTTATCAATATATATGTATTCGCTCAACTCCATTTCCTTTAGCTCTTCCTTAAGAAGCATCAACTGCTGAGTGGCATTTTCAACCAACGTCCGAACCACTCCACGTTTTTGCACTTGGAACGTGTTAAAATAAATAAAACTTAATTTATTAACAAGCTCCACATATAAGACATAGAGCTCGGAAAATATTTTAAATGATAATGCTTTGTCCTCAGGCGGATTGATTTTATTCAGCCGATTTTGCTTTTTTATAAGCTGGCCAATCTCTTTTGTAGTAGCTATCCATAACTTATGATTTAAATCAAATGACATTTTTAAGACACAGTGATTTGGTTTGATGAAGCATAAAATTTAAAATTTATATATTATCGGACTTCGATTTTGTACTAGCACTGATTTCGCACAGCATTCTCGATCTGAAATAGATGAAGTTACACTCAAGCGGAAAAGTCGAGTGCACTCGACAGTAATATACCCTGGATCTAGACCCCGGCAAGCCGAAGATTTGATGCCCATGCAATTTTCATACCAATACTTAAATACACTAGTTTACGATTCTCATGTCTCAGTCCAATTTTCCTATGGACTTTGGCCCACTTAACACGAAAATCGCACTTAAACTTTTTTTTCATGGAAGCGTTTTCAAAATATTCATTTGTTTCCTAATTTTGGAAGTTTTTCCGACATTTTAGAGTATACCATGAAATTTCATTAACCGATGTGCCCAAAAAATAATTAATTAATATATTCCAAAATCCGGAATTTTTTGTGTTTTTTTTTGGTCTCGAGAGCTCACAAATCGCCCCAGAAAAAATAGATAGTAAAATTTATGAAATAGTGGACCGATTTCAACCAAACTTGGTTAGGATGTATAGGACCATAACAGATTCTGATTGTGTAAGATTTGTTAAGATATCTCGAACAACAATAAAGTTTTTCTTACAAAATAGCTGCCATTGGAACTATTGATCGAAAATTAAGATAAGTATAAACATTTTTGTTGCTTTTTGAGATATCTCAACCCAACTTGCAGATTGAAAATATTCTACTGCCTTATAGATCCTGGATAATTGTTGAATGTGACCACTATATCATATAGCTGCCATAGGAACGATCAGATGAAAATCAAGTCTTAGTATAAAAAACTTTTTTGTTGTTTGAGATATCTTGGATATGGTCCTATACATCCTAACCAAGTTTGGTTGAAATCGGTCCACTATTTCATATAGCTGTCTCACAAACCAAACTAGAAAATCGTTAAAAAGATGATTTATATTCTTTCACTGAAAAGCGTATTACTATGGATTCCCATAAACAATGGCTTATTTTCTTCGTAACAGTGTCATCTTTACGCTAAGTGCGATTTTCGTGTTTTGTATGCAAAGCTATTGAGTCTTTCCGCAATGTCACTTGCTGTTGTAGATCTCAACGGTATTGCACACACAATGCATACAAAGTATCAAGTCTTTCCGCAATGTTAGTTGCTGTATTAGATCTCAATACTATTGTACGCAGGCCAATCCCTAAGTAAAACACTCTCGAGTTATGATTATGAACTGACATCGTTTATTGAATTGTATGCGGTTTTAAAGGATTCTTATGTACTAATAAACAGAGTAAGATATAGTGTTAATATATTCCTGACTTCTTTTTACTTATTGTATTGTCTTATGTATTTATTTAGATCGAGTCGACAGTTGTCTTGTATTATGTTTGGTTCTCTTTTACTCATTGTCTAGTCTGATCTTATCTTATGTAACAACTATTTGACACATATCTTTTACTCCTTCTTACCCTTGTGCTCTATGCTCTTATCTGCTCTACATATATTTTACTCCTTGCTCTCTATGATCTTATCTGCTCCCACATACATGCAGGCTCGCTTATGTTTATTTGATCTTTTTATTGCTGAGAACCGGGATCTCGACCCGTGTGGTAATTCTCTGCCGTCGTGACCCTTTTGCGTCACTTGAGTGTTGCACATGTGGTGGCGCATTCCGAGGGCTGATTGAAAAGTATGTTCATTTATGAACATTTTGCGGGGGGCCATGCTTAAGTGGCTGTTGTTGGTGGTGATCCAAAGACTATATTAATATTTGTTTATCTATTTTACATTTCCTTATTATAAACATTGTGCCTAAAGCTATCATTCCAATATTGTTTCTTAACCTTATCAAGTTATTGAGTTTTTGGTCATCTTATAATTTCTTCATATTATTAATTTCTGCTACATTATTTATTAGCTTATTAAATATGGCTTTTACTTTATTAAGTGAAATATTATTTGCTAGCTGTTTGATGTTGAATGTCATCCGCTGTTGTAATTACTTGAGAAGCGGTCAGTAAGTGCTTGTCTTGACGGGCAGTGCATCCTTCTTATAGCTGCAAGATGTCTTGTGCTGTTATTTGTAGCACTTGACTGTGTTGACTTCCGCAGGTCCATTCCAGAATTGGTTTGTTGATAACTTGAATAACCAAGTGTTTCGGGATTGCAGCTATGTCCATATGTGTTCGGCTGCTACTTGTTGAAACTCGCATGCTCGTTTTTTCCATCTACTCCTGGGTGAGATTCTTCTACTCGTACAAGTGGCTATTTTGTCGGACTTGTGCTCTCGTTTTTTAATAGTACTGTCTTTCCATTTTTGCCAAAGATGTGTTTTCATTATCGATAGTAATTTCCAACGATCCGTTAACCAAATTTTCTTATCGCTTTCAGTTTCCTTCACCTCCAACATCGGTCTTCCGATTAGAAAATGACCTGGAGTCAGAATATCCTCGCATTCTTTTCCGTAGTCAATCGGATATAATGGCCGAGAGTTGATAATAGCTTCAATTGTCGCTAGCCTGTCCTCGTACTTGAGTGTGCTGTCTCCAATTCCTCCGAAGTGAGGACTTGCCGGCGGGATAAATTGACATTCTATCCTTTCCTTTTGCACCTTTTCTTCTCGATGTTTTGTTTGCTTGGACTGCTCCTCTGTGACATTGTCCAAAGTAGTTTTATTTCTGTTCTTTGGTTTTTTCATATGCTGATATTCCTTTACCTCCGCTTCCTGTTCCGCTTGTTCCTGTTGTACGCTTTCATTTTGCTTGGAGTCCTTAGGTTGATCGATCGT